>JAJHSJ010000005.1:51435280-52035280 GCA_021015155.1 Magnolia officinalis | reverse complement strand
CCATGTTTTGCATGGGCCTCCTGTTTTAGCAGCCAATAGGAATCCATAAAAGGTAAGAAGTATAGTTCTCATGAGCAAGTAAACCAGTCCTTGATGCTAACTCACAAACAATGAGCAATGTAATGCTCACCCAAATTCAAACTACAAGTGATAGGCAAAATAGTGTTCCTCAAGCCTTGAAATTATAAATACCAGGAAAGGTGGGGTCTAGCAGGCTTTAAATTACAAGTAATGCTACTTGTGGTGCATGCTCCACGGATTTTCCATGAAGGTAGTCCTCGCCATCAAATGTGTTCAGTGAGAGGACCATTGATATGGTGGGGCACAGTGTGGATGGGCCATATACAAAACTACAGTGTATATGCAAGGCTTGAACAAATAGGCAATTGAACATATTTGAACAAATTGGATACCCCATCCAATTTGAACAAATAGGCAATTGAACATATTTGAACAAATTGGATACCCACTCAAATATGTTAAAACCAAACTACAAAACTACCCTCAATTAAGTTCAACAGGGGCATATTAAGGGAAAAAGGGAATAGGGAAAGAACATTATGATACTTCTCAACAGAGGATTCTACTGCCTATTGCTTTCAGTTTAGAAGTTGCAACTAAAAAATTACATGTTCTTTGCTGGTATATTTTTTATTTAGGAATGATGCTAGGAGGCATCGGTGTCGCATGGTATTAAAAACCAGTGATGGTCCATCAACCACCCCATTACACAATACAGGGGTGAACCAGTCTGTTATAGAAATTTAAAAAGAAAATAAAAAACGAAAAAGAAGAAGATGGGCTGTATCGACTGATAAAAGCCATATCAGTGCCAATGAAGGGCTGATACAGACCGATATGGCCATAAAGGCCCACTTCAAAATAAAAAAATTCCCAATTTCTCTTGTTTATCCACTTCTTTCATCATTTCAACCATGGGGGAAACTCATTTTAACTAGATCTAGCCTATTTTGGAGATCAAAACACAAAATTCGAGTTGGATCCAACAAATCAAGAAGGAATGGATTATTTTGGAAAAAAAAATGGAAAAAAGGGGTAAACCATCATGTTTCTCCTTTTTTTCATCTTCTTTTTGTTGTACTTCAATGTAATGGGCTGTAAATCCTCTAAATCATGCTTGATTTGTGTTCAATTAGGGCCAATTTGATTGACTTTTAGCACGACAAGCTGAAATACACCGTTCTTATCAAAAGAATGGTCAAATACACCATTAAATACATGTTAGAAACACAAAACATGAAATGACAAATATTATTGTGTTTTCCATTCTTTCCTATTTTGCCAACAATTTTTTCAGCAAAAGAAAATTTTTCGCCAATATAGGTCCATCCCAAAAAAGAAGCAGATCCAATTATCAAGTGGACCATACCGTGAGAAAATGTGGTGACAGACAGTTAATGGGCCACAAAAGTTTTAGATTGATATTTGCTTTTTCCCTTCGTCGAGGCTTATGTAACCGTATCAACAGATTTGATGGCAAATAAGTACTATTGAGGAAACATTTAGAGGCTATTTGTTTCCCAAGTACAACAGTAAAATGCTGTATATCTGTCATTATTACAAGTCCGATAGAAACCGAATGAAAATGCCTCCGTAATGGGAATTACAATACAATATGGCTATACACGCATTGATTGTACTCGTGCCCGCGTGCGTGAGAGAGAGAGAGAGAGAGAGAGAGAGAGAGAGAGAGAGAGAGTGTGCAGATGGAAGGGATGCACGCGCGGTCCACCAACTATGCCGTTGATGCTGAAACATGTGCCACTGGGGTCTGTCTAAAGGGACCAATATATATCCACGCCGTTCATCACCTCCACTAGATTATGGAGTGTCAAGATCCAATATCGGTGTCGAAATAGCTAGAGGTGGGTATCAAGTCGAGTCGGACCGGATTGGGTCCAACTCGACTTGGTCCGAAATTTTCAAAGCACTGATCCAAACTCGATCCGATTCGGGACCGAGTCCGGGTCCTCTAACTCGATCCGATCCGTTGCATTGTTGGCCTGACCCGAACCGAGTCCGACTCGGTCAGGGAAACAGAGTCGGATCGGGTTGGGTACGGTTCGGATCTCTGTTTTAATTTTTTTTTTTTTTATATATATATATATATATATATATATATATATATATATATATATATATATATATATATATATATATATAAATTTTCACCATTAAAAAATTTGTAGGGCCCACCATAACGTTTATTTTCCATCCAATCTATTAATAAGGTCACAACTACATAGATGAAGAGGAAAAACAAATTTCATATTGATCTGAAACTTCAGTGACCCCTAAAAGAGTTTTAATGGTAGACGTTCAACCCCCCACTGCATTTTGCAGTGTGGTCCACTTGATCTTTAGATTTGTCTTATTTTTTGGCTCAAGCCTGAAGACGAGCCCGCCAAATGGATGGACGGTTTGGATATAACACACCTCATGATGGGACCCAATGAACTTGTTGACGTCAATACACCACTGCCTGGTGCGTGGTACACCTGCCAATCCTTATCTTCTTTCTTTTCTTGGAAATCGGATTGCGTACCGACTCTACTGAGTTACTCAGTAGTCAGTACGCCCTTATCGTACTGAGTAAACTAAGTTGGGCCCACCTTGAATGCATGTGGACTATCCACACTGTCTATCCGCTTTTCCATCTAATTTAAGGGGTTGAGACCAAAATTGAAGCATAACCAAAGATCGAGTGAGTCATACCACAGGAAACAGTGGGGATAATGATTTCCACCGTTGAAACCTTTCTAGGCCCCACAGTGATGTTTATTTGTCATCCAACCTATTCATAAGATCATACAAACATGGATGAAGGGAAAATACAAATATAATCTTGATCCAAAACTTCTACGGACCCAAGAATTTTTCAACGATAGACGTTCATTTAAACTGTTTCCTATGGTGTGGTCCATTTGAACATTGTATATGCTTCATTTTTGGGCTCAAGACCTAAAATTATATGTTAAAATGAATGGACGGAGCGGATGAAATACATAAATTATGGTGGACCCCACAAAGTTTACTCAATACGCTAAGCGTAGCGAGTTACTCACTACGCAATCTGCTTACCTTTTCTTGTGTCAGAGGCTTAAAGCTCGGTGCTCGATGCACCTTGAGCCATGAGCTGAGACTTGAGAGGATGGATTGGCTACTCCCCTTGCCACTAGCCAATGGTTGATGGTAGGTGCTCTGTGGACCCCACCATGATATATTTATTTCAGCCATGTCGTCCATCTATTTTTCTAGATCGTTTTATGGTATTAAACCAAAAATGAGGTATATCCCAATCTCAAGTGGACAACATTACAGGAAATAGTGTTGAATGAACATTGATCGGATCGGTTCGGATTAGCCACTGATCCGAACTCTACTCGATGTACGATCGGATTTGAGTGGGCCTACTCGATCCAACCCGATCCTGGCCTTCGGTTCAGATCGGATCAGGTTGAATTCTGCCCAGCTCTAAAAATAGCTGCTAGATTGAAGCAAATGGATTGGCCTGCAACCAATGTTTTAAATATCTTTATCGCGTAATGTTACAGATACATATTGATTATCGCATGGGATATATCGGTTGTATCGCGTAATGTATCGCTGATGTTGGGAAACATGGGAACATTGGTCAAATTTTTCAATGAAACTTTAGGGATAGTTGAAAAAGACATCAATACACACTTAGAAATCAAAACATTACAAAAACAAAAGTGCACATAATAGGGGTTTCCTTTGTATGAGGTCCTAATATATGCGTTTTCCAACTGAACTGATGCAAGTATATCCAAAGTCTATTCATATAATTTATAAACGTAAGAAGACATATATAGAAACCCAAGCAATACATTCAAAAGCAAAAGAGGAATCACTAGATCATGTTACATACATGTTTAATTTTATGTTTGGATACAAAGATTGCAACTGATTTACGAGAAATTGAGAAATTTAGATTTTTCTCAATTTTCCGCAACTTGACCCATCTCCCCCAAATCTCAAAATCGAAGTTCCAATGATTTTTCACAGAAAACATGAAGAATTATAGATTTTTAACCATTTAACACTAGTTTAACGTGATTTACAGCAAAAACATGGATCAAAAACTGAAAATGCTCATTGGATCGAATATGTGGGATATATCGGCACTACTTGTGCGTTTCGTATTGCTCATGTGGGATACATGATATATCGTGGGATATAACGGCTGATATCATCAATATTTAAAACATTGCCTGCAACAAAGATGTTGTTTGCATGGGATGTATAACCCAGTGCTGACCAAATTACCTACATATGAAGAATGTAATAAAGAAAATCTAGGTAAAAGAGTCCAGCATAGTTAGTTACAGTTCAAAAAAATTATATTGCTCAAGTGTATGAGCAAAAGAAACAGTCCAAAAGGTAGTTTATAGCTCAAACGTAGGAGTCAATGTTCAACCAAAAACCCAAAATATGATCACCATATGTTCACTACTTCCCGTGCAGTTGGATACACCCCGTATCATATCATTTTAGGGCCTAGCCAACATACCCCGATACCAATATTTAAAACCATGCTTCATGTGGTCTCATGACATGGCATTTGTGTGCAGTAATCAGGGTCATTGATATAATGAGTGCAAATGTGACATCTAAACTCAACAAAGAAGGCGCATATGCAAGTGAAGGTCATGGAAGAATTTGGGAAACTCAATAGCTGTTAAAGGTTCAAGGGGGAAAAAATCCTTCTAAGAGGTGTGGAACCCAGCCTAACCCAAGTATGGGGCCCACACCACTTCTAATTTTTTTGGGGAAATTGGGGCATGCACCACTTTATTTTTTGGAGATTTCCCAGGGCCACATTCCCCACATTCCAAGGAGTTATGCTTTTAGAAGTGGTCCCCAGAACATAGAAAATGTTTATCCGCATCCCAGACTACATAAACATTAATCTCCACTTTTGGCTTCCAATATCCAATTTCCCAAATCTTAGGGTCCATTTTGAAGCCCTTCTAGTCAGCTTTCCAATGAGCATAATTTCAATTCAATTCAATCCAATTTCCGGGCACGAAGTTGTGAGCGGAAAACCAAAAGGTACACAGAAATCAGTCGATCGTAGCAATGTAGGAAGTTTACAAATTCCATATATTCCTAATCTCTAGGAATTTCAATACGAAACCGAATCCAACTCCTGAGCACCAAGTGATGCAGACATCAGTGGCGCACCCTTTAGAGTGTACCAGAGGACGCATCGCTGATAGAATACTGGAGCGGAGGAGTTGATGTGGATGGACGTTGGGTCCATCGGACCCATTTTCTGATGCGTTATGAGTGCAGGAGCGGCATGACCGCACCTTGAACGCAGGCCCATTGGTCGGATTTCACACCTTGTCGTGTGGGTGTTTTTAGTTTTAGGCGTTTTTTTTTTTCAAGGGCTTTAGTGCACTTTCTACTTTTTTCATCTTTTTATTATTTTCCTTGTTTTCAGGGGCTTTAGTGCACTTTTACTTTTTCCATGGCTTATATATACACTATAAGAAACCCTATTTTGATAGAATGAAGAAGAATTCGTATGTTTTTTTCCTCTTATATCAAAGATATTAGGGTTTCAAGATTGGCCCTTGGGTGTTGAGGATTCCACCCCGGTTTTAGGTTTCCTTCTTCCTAAATCTTCGAGGTGCAAGAAAAGGTAAGAATCATCCGCCTTCTTTTCTTTTGATGACAAAGGATCTATACTTTCTTCATCTCGAACCCTCCCTGCTTCATCACTTTCGTTCCTCTGGACATTCCCTTTTGGTTTAAACGGAAAAGAGGGATGTCTAGTCAGTAGAATCAGATCCAAACTTGACTATGGACTAACTTATGTTAGATCTAGGATATTCTCATATCCCTAAGTCCTCCCTTTTTACTATTTATGTGATTTTATAGTAAAGGGCATGATCTTGACGGAATGATCTCATCTCTGTGTTGAGATTTGCCTAATCCCTTTGATTGAAAATAGTTAGTTAATTAATTTATTTATTTGAATCTCGTCATCCTGATTATACATGCATCTAGGGTTAGGCCATTACATGTCCCTGCAACACCAAGTTACCCGTTTTATAAAACCACCCTCTTTTTTTTAGAGATATAAAACTACCCTCCTAACTACCTTGTGAAACCCCAAATATATACCTTCCAAGTCATAAGATCCTTACAAGTATTCAAATCCCAAGCCTTTAAAAACTTCCCTCTATCCTAACTGCCACTTAATTCCCTACAATTTACCTCCAAAACTCCCAATCAACAACCCATAAGTAGTCACATGTAACCCACTTTTTAGAGCACCCACCTTATTCTTCCAAATTACAACTCTACCACCCCTAAGCTTTATTACCCATAAGTTGTCACATGTCACCCGCCAATTAACTGGCTACCTTTAGAGCACCCACCTTCTTCCTAATTACAACTCTGTCACCCCAAACTTCTATAAATAGAGACCTCTCTCTAAAAGAGAGGTATTGACTCTTGAAACCTATAACATAAGAACTAATCTCCTTCAACACTTGGGCAGTCTTTTGTAAGAATTCAGAAAAGAGAGAATTTTAAAAAAATAGAGAAGAAAGAGAAGATGGGTGTGTGGACTACAAGCTTGAGAAGCTCTTCCCGCTAGATGCTAAGGAGTACAGCTCTCCTCATTGGAGTGATGAACATTGGCTCTGGTAGCCTCTAGGAGGTGAAGTATTCTCTTGTTCTCCATCACCCCTCAATTCTCTTCAAGATCAACTCACGATTAGATCCTCCTTACAGAATCTTGCACATCAAAGGCGATCAAACTCAAGTTCAAGCTCAAAGTCAATTCAAAATGGACATCAAGCCATCCAGACAGCCAAAAAAACAATATTCCAGAAGCTCAATATACTACATCGTAAATCCATCCTCTCTCAATCCATCTATTTTCCTTCCCACCCATCATATTCTATTTCCTCTTCTTCTTCTTCTTCTTCTTCTTCTTCTTCTTCCTTTTCATCATTTTTAAGGCCAACTTCACCTTTTTGTTCAAAGTCCTTTTCTCAGAATTGCAATTCTCTCGAAGCAGAGATTGCGTTCTTACGTAGGTGAAGGGTGCCTAACCCCTTTCCTTCTCCATAATAGAAGCTTTTGCCTGGAAACCTCTAGTCACAGCTAGTTGTGGAGTCAATTTCTACTAAGTTCACGACTAGTTGTGGAGTCAATTTCTGGGAATTACTGATGACGATGCATATTTTGTCAGCACCACTGAGGCAGAAAGGAAAAAAAAAAAAAAAAAAAGGAAAAAAGAAAAGAAAAAGAAAAACTGGGAACCTCTAGTTCACGACTACTTGTGGAGTCATTTATCTGAAGTACATGACTAGTTGTGGAGTCCATTTCTGCAAAGTCCACGACTAGTTGTGGAGTCACTCTACCTTTGCTCGATTGGTTGGTTCATCCACATATATTTAACTTTTGAATGAGTTAATTATTTGGAAAACTTATGTTAGAAGGGTGCCAACCAATGTGACACCGATATAATGTGCATCCACATACCTTTCACTTTCAACTGAGTTAATTAATTTGGAAAACTTATGCCAGATGTCTACCAATGTGATACCCATCTAACATACATCCACATACATTTAACTTTTGACTGAGTTAACTAATTTGGAAAACTTCTATTAGATGGGTGTCTACCAATGTGACAAATATCACCGAGATTTTGAAAATCTCTTGATATTTCCAGGGAATTCATTAAACAATATTATCATAAGAATATCATGAGATTTTCAAAATCTCAGGATGTTGTCAAATCGCTTGTGCGATTCTAAGTGATCCACCCTGCGTGATTGCACAATTGCATAAGCGATCGCGCTGGTTTTTTTTTTATTATTTTAAAAAAAACAAAAAAAAATCTGAAAATTTTTGAAAAAAAATTTACTAGAAGCAATTCAATTTGTTTTTCTTATCTATTTCATTGTAAATTGTGTAATTAGTAGTTGGTACCTACTGCCTAGGGGTGTACATCGAGTCGAACTGACTCGAGCTGGCCTCAGCTCGATTCGGCTCGGCCACTAGTTGACCTCAGCTAGAACTCGGCTCGGCTCGGTCCTCAAGCCTGACTGGCCAGCTCAGCTCGGTTTGGTCAACAACTCGGGCCAACTCAGGCCGAGTTCGAGCCAAGATCGAGCCGAGTTCACCATTGAGGCATTTTCACAAACACCTGGACTGCAACTTCAAAATCCCACTGTTTTACAAACAGAAGCAATGGTTTTACAGGTATTTTATCAAACACCTTCTAAGCAACATAAAAACTAAGAAAAAAAAAAAGTATTTTGATGGGGACATCATGCGCACATGCGCACGCACACCACACCCTACGCACGTACGTACGCAGAAGGAGGGCCCCACCATCGATCTGGCTCGATGACGACGTCCAGGGAGGGCCTCTTAGCTAGAAGACGAAGTTTTGGTTCAAAAGGGTGGGCCCAGTAGTCAAGAAAAGTCCATCATGAGATCTCATGATCATGGCCCACTCGTCGGATTGATTTCATATTTTAGGTTTTGCTTATTGTTTTTATTTAGAACATTGTGAACGCTTTAGATTTCTTTGTTTGATTTTTATTTTAGTTTACTTCATCGCCAAGTAATAGGTTGCGCACATAGTGCGAGTTTTTGGGGTATAGGTTTTTTCCTATAAATAGGCACCCCTTGTAGTTCTTTTCATTCATTGAAGCTTAATAAAAATTCCTGCATTATTTTTCTGCTCTCTTAGTGAGTTGTGAAAGAATTCAAAAGTGGGTGTGAAGCCCTCCCTTTTCGAAGGGCTAACTACCGTGGTGCAAAGTCACATCTATCCCCATCCGTCCCTACCCTCTCCCATCCATATATCTCATTTTCTATCATCATTATTGCTTTAAATTTCCCAGCTTTTGCAGTTATTCATCCCCCTACAGCCAGTTTCCAGAATCTGGACCTGTAGGAGGGCCAAAACTTCGGCGGAGCACAATGCCTCGACCTTACGTCGGATCGTCGTCAAATTTGGAGGGATTGGAGGTCTCCCTTAGCCGACCAAGGCCTATGTGTCACTTTGGAGAGGCGAGCTTCCATCACACGTGCGGCCAGCCCACCCACGCACGTGCGTCGGCCCTGGGCCACCATCTGCATGCAGAAGCTTTCTCCGGGTCAGGTTTTCCTCTGGTTTTCCTCTTTTCATTCTTATTTCCTAAACTCTAGCTTTAGTTTGCATTAGCCCTAATTTATTTGCCCCTTTTTTCACCCCAGGGTTCCTTGAATTGAGATTGGGGAATCCCTTGGATTAGGGACTGTTTGTTATGCATGTGTGGTTGATTTTTATTTCCCTTTGAGCATCGTTTGGTTTATAATTTTTATTGGTCCAGTCTTAGCCTGTGTAGGCCTTGACCCGCATAGATTCCCCTTTACTTGAATGTTTGGACTTTTTATGTGGGATATGGAATTTGTATAACTGTTTCTGAACTAAGGTGATTTTAAGCCTGAATTCTTGCATCTCATACTTAAATTTCATGTCCTGCATCAAATTTGGTATCAGAGCCTAAGGTTCTTACAGGGGAATTCACCACATATTTAGGGTTTAGTTTGTTTGAGTCATTCATGCATCCAGTCCATCATATATAGCTGCTAGAAAACCGTAGTCCCTAATATATGTAGCTGAATTTTAGTAACGGTGTATAGTCTCCTTCATATAGAGTCTCGTAACGTCATTTAGTTTTTAAACGCATATAGTTGCCGTAGCAGGTCCTTAGGTTGAGCAAGTCAGTGTATGCCCACACGTACGGGTCGTGGTTTCGGTTTGCACCCCACACTAAACATGGAACAACTGCTAGAGTCACTAAACGAGTTGTCCCAGCAGATCGAGTCTTGGGGTAAGCGCTTGGAACAAGACATAGATCAACGCCTTGACCAAATAGAGGCCTCCCTCAGGACAAACCTCATCATTAGGGAAGATGGCCGATCTCAGGCAGGTGGCTAGAAGGATAGACCAATGAATGGAGGTGGCCAAGGAATCAGTCATGGGCGTGCGCCCGTACCCCCACCCCATGAGGGACATCAAGACCATTATTTTGAGGGGTATAACATGTGCGGCCTCGTGGCTAAAGAGAGTGCACCAGAGGCTAGTGTAGAGTTACCTACTGAGGACATTCCGGTAGTGGATGAGTTTCATGATGTCTTTCCTGATGATCTACCGGATGAGTCTCCCCCTAGGAGGGATATAGAGCACACCAGAACATGGGACACTGTAATACCTACAGCCGAGTTCGCGTTTAATGGTTCTGTCGATAGGTACACAGGTCTCAGTCCTTATGAAGTCGTTACTAGTCATAAACCTGAGAAACCTATAGATCTTGTCCCATAGGCCGTCAGAGCCTGCAGAGTCTTTTGTGCATCACATTCATTCATGACATCAAGAAATCAGGCAGAAGATCACTACTAGTATTGATCATTACAAATTTTCTGCAGACCAACATAAATGTTTCAAGGAATTCAATGTAAGGGACTCTGTGATGGCCCGCATCAGGCCCGAGCGGTATCCTCCGGGGGCCGTTCGTAAGTTACACGCGAGTAGCGCTGGACCCGTCAAAATTATAAAACGAAACAGTCTCAATGCGTATGTGACAAATCTTCCACCCTCCATGGGAATTAGTTCCACATTCAATGTGAAGGATCTAGTTGCAATTCAAGGGGCCATTGATGCATTGTCCAGCCTTTTGCCTAACCATCCTGATTCATCAGACCTTTCCCTTAATCCATGGCCCCCTCCCGACCCATTTTTCCAGCCTCTACCTCCCATACCTACCTGTCCTGACCCATCTTCCCAGCTACTACGTCCCATACCTACCCCTCCCGACCCATTTTTCCAACCTCTACCTCCCATACCTACCCGTCCCGACCCATTTTCTCAGCCTCTACCTCCCATACCTACCTGTCCTGATCCATCTTCCCAATTACTACGTCCCATACCTACCATTCCCGACCCATTTTCTCAGCCTCTACCTTACATACCTACCCTTCCCACACCTAGAGAGGAAATAGAGGATATTTTGGACCATCAGATAATATCCACGTCGGATGGCGGGTTTCAGAAGTACCTGGTTAAATGGAAGTCACGCCCAGCTTCAGACAACACGTGACTTACTGAAGAGGAGCTTCAGAGACTTGATCCTAACATCTTAGATCGGTTCAGGAGTTTTATTTCGCCAGTGGCGAAATCTTCGCAGCCGGGGACAATTGATGGGAACATCATGCGTACACGCGCACGCACACCACCCCCTACGCACGTATGTACGCAGATGGAGGGCCCCACCATCGATCTGACTGGATAACGACGTCCAGGGAGGGCCTCCTAGCTAGAAGATGAAGTTTTGGTTCAAAAGGGTGAGCCTAATAGTCAAGAAAAGCCCATCATGGGATCTCATGATCATGGCCCACTCGTTGGATTGATTTCATATTTTAGGTTTTGCCTATTGTTATTATTTAGAACATTGTGAACGCTTTAGATTTCTTTGTTTGGTTTTTATTTTAGTTTACTTCATTGCCAAGTAATAGGTTGCGCACATGGTGCGAGTTTTTGGTATAAGTTTTTTCCTATAAATAGGCACCCCTTGTAGTTCTTTTCATTCATTGAAGCTTAATAAAAATTACTGCTTTATTTTTCTGCTCTCTTAGTGAGTTGTGGAAGAATTCAAAAGTGGGTGCGAAACCCTCCCTTTTTGAAGGACTAATTACCGTGGTGCAAAGCCACATCTATCCCCATCCGTCCCTACCCTCTCCCATCCATATACTCATCTTCTATCATCATTATTGCTTTGAATTTCCCAGCTTTTGCAGCTATTCATCCCCCAACAACCAGTTTCCAGAATCTGGACCTATAGGAGGGCCGAAACTTTGGCGGAGCACTACGCCTCGACCTTAAGTCGGATCGTCGTCAAACTTGGAGAGATTGGAGGTCTCCCCTGACTAACCAAGGCCTAGGTGTCACTTTGGGGAGGCGGGCTTCCATCACACGTGCGGCCAGCCCACCCACACACGTGCGTCAGCCCCGGGCCACCATCTCCACGCGGGAGCTTTCTCCGGGTCAAGTTTTCATCTTTTCATTCCTATTTCCTAAACTCTAGCCTTAGTTTGCATTAGCCCTAATTTATTTGCCCCTTTTTTCACCCAGGGTTTCTTCAATTGAGATTGAGGAATCTCTTGGATTAGGGACTGTTTGTTATGCATGTGTGGTTGATTTCTATTTCCCTTTGAGCATCGGTTGGTTTATAATTTTTATTGATCCAGTCTTAGCCTGTGTAGGCCTAGACCCTTTACTTAAATGTTTGGACTTTTTATGTGGGAAATGGAATTTGTGTAATTGTTTCTGAACTAAGGTGATTTTAAGCCTGAAATCTCACACCATGTTTAATTTCATGTCCGGCATCAAATTTGTTTCATGTACATACCTTCCTTGCCACCAACCACACTTCGTTGAGTCATTTCATCTAACACTTGGTGAGCAACATCAATAGCAAAGTAACTGAGTCACCGAACTGGTTCGATTCGAGTTCGATTTGAGCTGGATTCAATCCGAGTCGAGTCGAGTCGAGCTGGGGCCAGCTCGAACTCGGCTCGAACTCATTTTCGAGCTCAAAAAATCAGCTCAAACTCGGCTCGAACTCATTTTCGAGCTAAAAAATCAGCTCGACTCGGCTTGAACTCAGCTTCGAACTGAGTCGAATCGAGCTTTTTCGAGTCGAGTCGAGCGAGCTAACCGAGCTAGCTCGGTTCGTGTACACCCCTACTACTGCCTAAGCTATAATAAGTTAATAACTAACAAGTAACAAATAACAAAAAGCAACAACTTATTAAAAATTTAAATTTTTTATTGACAAATGAAATCTTGAAGAATGAAGACTATATACATTACAACTTAAAAATTACAAATTTATAATACAACTCACAGTTACAAGTTACAATTTACAAAATATACAAACTATTATATACATTGATCCCTCTCCTGTTGTGGCACATGACCAACATCATCATCGTCAGAGTCATATCCTTCTTCAATGTACACTTCATCTTCTTCCATTTCTTCATTTGTTCGCACAAGTTGCTCATCCACATCCAATGGTCAAGCATCTTCTTCTTATGTTTCTTACATTCCAATCTCATCTTCATGGCCTTGACTGCTTCTAGACCTCATGCTATTACTCATCCCTTTTTTTGCCCTTGAGAACCTTTGCCAGGTGTCAATCCAAAAGTGGCATCTTCGACTTGGGCCCATGTCAGGGACTCGCTTGCAAAGACTAGATCCACCGTCTCCACAAGCCATTCACTGTTTGCCTCCAAATCATATAGGCAGATAGGATCATAAAAACTAGGCTTTCCTCGCCTAGCATGGAATCGTTCCCGCAGCTTTTGGTTATACTAGACGAAGACTAGGTCATTGAGTTTATTTTGTTCAAGACGATTTTTTTGTGTGTGAATCTGCATAACATTCAGAATTGTCAATTAAAAGGGAATTAGCATTAGTAGATGATGGTATTTTTTTAACATTAGAAAGTGAGTTATACAACTTCAACTTATCGGCTCGAATGTACTCCAGTTGCGTTCGCAACCGTTAGCAGAGCACATAAGGCCAAGAATTCTGATGGCCAACTTTTGTAGTGTCAGCTGTGTAAATAAGTTTAAGTTAGACACTTGAATTTCTTACATTGTAAGTTGTAACTTGTAAGAAGTAAGAACAACCGTATTCATACTTCGTAAAAGTGCATACTTATTAGGCAATTTCATACTCCTATGCTTGACAATTACGTCTTTAGAGAAAATTCCTGCACTCTTCATATAGAAGTCCAACTCTTGAGAAATTCTATCCTGCTCTTCTTTATTTGGAATTATTCTTTCTAAAACATCAAGAAAGCTTACCATTTGGGCCGCCAATACAACAGTCTGATCGGTGGACACAGAATACGGCCAGATTAAGAATGCAGGTAGCCGAATACAATAAGGATGACATTTGGTTGCCCCATCTACTATCTATAATATTTAAGATGGGCTTGCAATCGCACTCTTTATAGTTGAAATTGTCCTTGATTTTGTTTTTTGCCCTCTCCATTGAATCATAGATATAGCCCATGGGTGACTTTTTATCACCGTCCACCAATCACAACACATTTACTAAGGGTTCTGACGATTTTAAGGCATTTATCACTTAATTCCAAAATGATTGGGAAAGAATGGTTTGTTGGACTTTCCTTCGGCCTTTTTTTACCATAGCCCATTATTACAATCTGCCGACACTACAAAGGTTCTAAGCTCAAATTTCTTTGAATGTAATATTTGTAGTAGTGTTAACAAGGCTGTTGCGAATTGAGTCACGGCTAGACGAAGCAAATTACATTCAATGTGCCCTCTCATGTGATGGAGAAGAAGGGCATGTTTATACATAAAGATTGTGGGTCTCCTAGCCCTGACAATTACCTTTATATATATATAAAGGTAATTGTCAGGGCTATATATATATATATATATATATATATATATATATATATATATATATATATATATATATATATATATATAATCTACCTACATTTTCTAACATTAAATCAATACAATTTGCCACACATGGGGTCCAAAATAAACGTCGCATCTTTTCTATAAGAAGGCGATCGACAACTACATAAGAGGTTGCATTATCCGTGATAACATGACAACATATTTCTCTCCTACCTCTTCAACTAAACTATCTAACAATTTGAATAAATAATCAGCTGTGTGAGAATGGGTCGATGCATCCACGGACTTTAAAAACATTGTTCTAATTAGATAATTTGCAAGAAAGTTTATTAATGTCTAACCGAATCTATTGGTCCATCCATTGGCCATTCGTGTATAACTAGTGTTTTCAATAGTGTTGTAGCGAAACATGTAGCATATGCTACGTAGCATAGCGTAGCGTATGTAATAGCGTAAGCTACAGTGCATGTAGCATACGCTACATGTAGCGAAGCGTAGATAGCATAAGCCCACCTGAAATCTCATTTTTTAAAAGTGTTTTTTTCTGTGTTAGTTTAGCACCTATTTTAAAATGGTGATGACTTATACCTATGTCCCATGACACTACATTAAACTAATCTGAATCATCCAAATTGTGGTCCATATCGTGGATAGATTACTTGGATCAATCTGGACCATCCAAATTGTGGTCTATATCATGAATCTGTGATGTTTCAATTAAAAAAAAGTCACACTTAGAGATGTCTAAAGTTAGAGAGAGAGAGAGAGAGATTTTGTATGGAAATTAGTGGTTGATGATCCAAATTCATAATTAAGAACTCATGGAAATTATGCATTTTGTAAATTTTATCATATTTTCTATTATTTTAATTAGAAAATATTAAGGATTGTGTAGCTTACGCTATGCTAGAGAGGGCCAAACGCCACACTATACACTACATGCTATTTAAAACACTACGTATAATCATAAATTTAACTCTTTTTTTATTTAGAGATAAAGTTTCGAATAAACTCAACCTCCTTTTTAGATAACTCTCCCTCACTTCATGATAGGATGGGCGTTTCAATTCAGGTCTAAATTAACCTATAGCTTCCACTATCACCTTAAAGCTCTTTAAATTTACAATGTTGAAAGCTACACCAACTTGGTACAACCACTTTGCGATATATTGAATTGTGGTTTTCCTATCCCTTTGCTTATAACGATTTTCCAAAGTAGTTGGTGCGGGTCCTTTGCCCTTGCCCCTTTAGTCAACCACATCATCGGGATGTGATCTACACCACCTATCCATAGGCCCATGCCCACGAGTTCTTTTGGGTACTGATCTAAATTGCCCCATGAACGTAGATGGTGTAGAAGCATCGAAATAAAAAACATCTATATCCTCATACACTTCTCTTTCCATAAACTCTTCTTGAATAACCGTGGTGTCATGTCTTTTTCAAGCATGTTTGTCCATATACTCTATAATTTCCTTACGGGTATCTAGAGTAACATTGGGACATGCTCTTGCATTTGATCTCGATGTGTAAGTCGTTGTTCAAAGTATCCTTGATATTATCTGTATCTCCAACTTAGCGATACCGGTAACACCGGTAGTGCCGATACCGATACTTCAAACATTGGTGTGCACAAGGTGTTGCTTGTGCTGATTAATACTACCGGAACTTAAAAACCCGCATAAATCACATGCTATTAAAGACTTTTCAGCAGCAATACGATAGTGCCCATACTTCCAAACTCGGGTCATTTGACTTGGGTTTAAAATAAGAAGATTAGGAAGAAGACATGATGATGAGATTTGATGAATTGAGTCAAGTAGTTAACAAAGTAAAGATTTAGAGAATTAGGTAGTAGAAGTAACTAGTAAGTACTACTAACTACTAAGTAGTGTATGAGTAAGACAATTAGACAAACAAATAAGAATTTGAGAAATAACAATAGGCTATAGCTGGTAGTTAAGTATAATACTTTTGTACTATTAATCTACTATTAGCCCATTAGACTATTATTAACTTCAACAAAGAGAGGGGGGGAGTCAATATAACGGAGTTACAATTACAAAAGTTGTAAGAGAGAGAGAGAGAGAGGATTGTGGTGAGAAAAGACTCTTGATTCCTCAAAGTCTTTAGTCTTGAGTCTTGAGAAAATTAGGTCTCCAGTCTTTAGTCTTGAGTCTTGAGAGTTCAGAGTTGAATATGAGGCTTAAATCTTTATTAGAAAAGACTCTTGATTCCTCAAAGTCTTGAACTCTAGTGATGAACCTCTCTTGAGAGTTGGGTCTTCAATTCTTGAATCTTGATCTCTTCAAGCCTAGTGTTGAATGTCTTGATTAAAGAAATAAATAACAATAATACAAGTGTACAATACACAAAGAAGGAGGAGGAGGAGGAGGAGGAGGAGAAGAATGTTAGAACTTGGAAACTTAGAGGAGGGGAAGAAGAATGTTAGAACTTGGAAACTTAGAATGCTAATAAAAGAAAGAAAGTAAAAGAAAAGGTATACATTGGAGAATGAGAATGAGACTTTGCGAGAAAGAAAGTGAAAGAAGATAGATATGAGAGAGAAAGTAAAAGAAAAGATATAGATTAGAGAATGAGAATGAGACTATGAGAGAGAAGGTGAAAGAAGATAGAGATGAGAGAAAGAAAGAAAGTAAAAGAAGAGAAGAGAGAATGAGATTTATAGATTAGAGAGTGAGAGTGTGAGAGAATAGGAGATTAGAATGATTCTTGAAGCCTTGAATCTTGGCTTAACAGTGGCCGTAACGGTCACCACCATTACCGATACGGGTATCGGCCATAACGGCCGATACGGGGACGTAATGACCGTTATGACCCGTGTAACGGTTGAAAATTTTCTTTTGCCCGAAAAATTCTAAAAAAAATATCTAGAAAATCAAGAATAATGTAAATATTTCAAATATGTAATCATTTTTTGTTTTGAACATGTTTATAGTAGTGTAACGGTCCACTCTTTGGTGAGAGTGTTGTATCGGGCCGTCTAGTGAATTGTTTAACATGATTATGTCTCTAACGTTTACACATCACAATCAAGCATTAGAACTAGAAATCAGAAAAAGGCATAAATACTGCTTTTTTAATTTTTTGAAAAAAAAGGCCCTTGGAGATTCTATTCGCTCAATCACTTCAATTTACAGTTTTAATCTTAAAAGCTATAGTAACAGTGGTCGAAATCTGTTGTAAAATGATATAGGAGAGTTTTGGAATGAGAAAAGTGAAAAAGAGGAGAAAATTGAATTTAAATATTTTTTTTTTTTAAAAGTAATCGTTTTTCGACCGTTATTGGAGTAACGGTCATTATGCCCTGTAACGGCCTTTACGACCACCGTAACTGCTGATAGGGTCTCAAAAAACTAATTGCCCCTTCTCACCACTGTATCGCATAACGGTCATGACCGTTACCTATAGTATCGGCCTTTACGGGCGTATCGTAACAGATACGGAACACCTTGGTCAAGACACTTAAGTCTTAACCAAGAGAAGAGAGATTATGAGAGACAGAGTGATTAGGCCTTCAGAGTGAGAGAGGGATGTTGTGCGGAATGCCTTGGATTCTACCAGTTTGTGAGTCGATGCAAAGCTCAGTCAATTAGACCGACAGACTATCGGACCGACCCATAGAGTGCAAGTTTTCTCAAGAGGAGAGCATGTTCTGTCGGTCCGATTGACAATGCCATTGGTCCAACCGACATACTCTGATTTAGTTACGTAGTTTTGCGGAAATCAAGGTATTTAAGCTTAATTGCAATTAGAGCTTGGAAATATGAGTGTTTTCTCTCTAAGGACAAGGGTTTTGCAAGGCGAAAGGTTTTCTACACTTGTAAGGGCTTGGAAAGGGATTTTCTCAAGGGGTTTGGGTTTTCCAAGGTGTGCATCGCAAGAGGAGATCGGGTGATTCTGTAATCGGAGAAGGTGAGTGGTGTTAACTCTAAGGCTTTTGATTATAGTGGAGATCTCTATCGCTTTGCCATTGTTTTTTTCCGCAAGGGTTTTCCACCAAAATCGGTGTGTTTTGTGTTTGCTTGATTAATTGTTTTGGTTATTCTAGTTATTGTCATTGTTCTATCTTCGTTGAATGCCCTTTCGCAAAGCATACGGATTGACGGTAGTATTAGATCCGAATTTCTAATATCTAGGGTTGATCCAGGTTTGTTGTGGCTCGGAATTACATCATAGGGGTGTAAGATAAGAGTCGGTTAACTTCAACAACGGAGAGTATTATAGAGAAATAGGAAACCAATATTGCAAATGGAGAGGGGGGAAGTGCCTTCTTATAGGCAAATGCACCAAATTTCCAAAAAAAAAAAATAATAATAATAATAAAATAATAAAATAAAAATTTTGTGTCCAACGGTCAGATTTTTAGTTGTTGGAAGGCATAGAAAGCATATGTGATTGCATATGCCATTATGCCATGCATATGCGATTATGTGATCGCATATGCATGGCATATTGCCATATATGATCGCATATGGGCCATAATATGCGATTGAGCACATGAAAACAACTGAGATTCTCAGCAGTTTTTAATTTCCTGGGAAATTATCACAATTTTTATGAAGTAATATCTAAAATTTTAAATAAGTTCATTTTTATCCACATTTTCAACTTTTAAATTCATTTATCAATTTCTGATAAACAGTTTCTTCATCTATCGTGAGAGAAACATACACATCTGAAAATCTCCCAAGAAATTGACAAGAATGAGATTTGTCGCTATGGCCTCTGCACATTTAATTTCCATAAACGAGAAATCAAATGAATGGATATTGCTCCAAAAAGAGTTTCCAAAGAGAGAGAGGGGAGGTCTCACCGGATCCCATGGTCTCGCGCTGGGATTTGTTCTGCCATGGGAGGAAGTAGTTGGGGCTGCTCGAGACTGTGAAAATCTTCACGACAGAGTCGAGGGCGAGATCAACAGCGGCGTAAGCATCGGTGTAGCGGTGATTGGGGTCAGAGCATTCTTCATCAGCTGCTGCTGCTGCTGCTGCTGCTGAAATGGGGGAGCATTTACTAGTGGTGGTGGTGCTGTTGTCGAAGAGAGCAGCAGTGGTGGAGAAGAGAGAAACAGAGGGATGAGAAGGTGAGAGAAGAGAAGGAGAAGGGAAGAGGATTGGGTTGGGAGAAACAGCGAAAGGTGAATGAGAGAGAAGAAGACTGTGGAAAGAAGAGAGCTTTCGAAGTGTTCGGATCGAAGACAACGAGATCATGACTTCTCTTTTATCTATCTTTGCTGAGAGAGAGAGAGAGAGAGAGAGAGAGACTTCTCTCTGAAGGTATTGAGAGAGCGAGTTTCCCTTCGCTGTTGGAAGGGGAGGGTTTAGGTTTTCTGTATGGCGGGCTTTCACATTGCTACAATAAATCCCCGCGCATTGCAATGGAAAACCACTGCGTGACATATACGAGGCTTTTACGAGTAAAAAGACTATACATGCATGAAATCCACCCCGTCCATCATGTATATAATACTCCATGTTAATCTTTGATCCCAAAAATCAGGCCCATCCAACACTTAGTTAGGCCACTCCATGGATAATTATCCCTAAACCTCTAAGTTCAGGTGTTATGGGACATCTTAATTTTGAAATAGCTTGGTTTCTCGGGAGGCTTTCAGCTTCGTGGGCAATGTTAGACGAATGGACTAGATTAAATACGCACAGCGTTGTGGACCGTCACAAAAGCAAAGCAATGGTAGCCGTTCCATATCAATGGTTTCCTACGGTGTGGCCTACATTACTTTTAGTTTTCGGTAGAGCGCTGCACGAGCTAACCTAAGGCTCAGGTAAACCTAAGATCAGACCATTCACTTTTGGACCCAAATTAAGGCCAAACTTACTGGCCTAAAATTCAGGCCCAATGTATGCAAGTGACATCCCTAATGTACGTTGTTGATGCAAAAATCTGGTTCACCCTCGCCGAGCTCCAAACACTCGCGCCGAGCCCCGTAAGCTTGCACAGAAGAAGGACAAAGAAGACCCTATCTAGAGCAGGGGACCCTCCGATGCCAAAGTAAGGCTACGAATCTGGGTCTAAGTAATGTAGTTGGGGCTTAGTGTGTGAGATATTGCATACCTATCTATGCTAATAAGTCACCTATTTATACCTTTTGGATTGAACGACCGTGTCCGTCATTCTCGGCGCGACTCATGCCATTTAACATGAACGACGCATGCGCTGAAGTTGGCAGTTACCCGAGATAATGCGCCGGATATTGCTTTGTGTGCGTTACAGTTAAGTCTTGAGTGCAATTGTAGGGCGCATTTTCGTCTGAGCCGACCTTCTAATCTGAGTCCTTCTGTCGACAGTTTAATTGTGCCGTCGATAAGATCCTACTCGAGGTCGATGGACAAGGTGTGTCATGACTTCTTCTAGGTTCCAGGCTGAGGTGAAAGCCTTACAAAAGAACTTGGACAAAGTGATATAGCTTGTCCCAGATTACCGGTCAGCTTGTCTTGCTCGGCCATCCCTGTTCCCTAACGTGGTTGCTCGACTGGCCGAGCTGTGCTTGCCCAATTAGTGTCGGCTCATATTTTTCCATAATAGAAGCCCCATACTCTCTGAGTTCGAGCTCGAACTCAGGGAGTAAATTTATAGGGAGATGACACGTCGTGCCCTCCATGATTGAGACTCAGTAGAATTGAGGCAGATAATCGTAATCATGATTCTCTGTTACTGAGGAGTCGTACCACGAAGGCAGCTTTTCAACTTCGAACCTGTAGTGGGCAAACACGTGGCAACGGTTAAGGATTCGAATCGTTGGAGTGCACAGGGAGCTGCTGCGTGGACTTTAGGAGGCAAGAAGACATCTACGCATTAACTTCCATTAAGTGCGAACAACGCGTGGCTCGGTGGACATGAGTTCGAACCAACGGTGTACTGCCACGTACCCTGCAAGGTTCGGCTCGGTGGCGATTCACTTTCATGTATAGCTGTTTGTCATCATTAAAGTCGGCTGGTTGAGATTATAAAAGCTAGTTCCTCCCCCTCATTTGAATCTCTTTTTTATTTCTCTCGAAAGACGCTTGTCGCTAACAAATCCCCGGAGCAGGCGATTTCCGGTGAGTTCTCTCTCTTTCCAGTCCCCCTTTTCTCTCGTTTTCTCCTTTTCCATTCATTCCACGATGTCGAATGGGTCGGATGGAGCTCGTGAAGTGTACGCATTTAAGGAAGATTCAGAGCAAGAGAGCGCAAACTTTAGACATGAGGCTTCAGAAGGCCCACTGGAAGCGATACCCCTCCGACCTCGTGCCAAGAAAGATAAAGGCATTAAAGCCGGTGCTCGTTCTAAGGGTTCCAAGAGAATACCTCGGGATCCGATAGGAAGGGTTGTTGCTGGTCCGTTAGGCGTGACCTGCCGAGCTCGTCCCCTGGGGCTCGATATTAATTGAGTCTCAGATGGATGAGATTCGAGAGAACTATCAGATTCCGAGCTTGGTGCATATCCGAGCTCTAGCTCCTTTGGATGCCCCTAGGGACCCAGCTGAAGGTGATGTTGCAATCTTCATATGCACCCTTTAGTGCGGGTTCCAATTTCCAATCCACCCCTTTGTGCGCGCCTTGACTGCACATTTGAAGTTGGCCCCAGGCCAGCTTGTCCCCAATGCCTGGAGGACGTTAGTATCGTCCTACTTGATCTGGCGTCGGTTCGAGAATCAAGAGTTGATGCATGACGAGTTCATGGCTATCTATCAAGCCAAGCACGACCACCACGAGCCGTGCTGGTATTATTTCTCAGCAGGGTTCTGGCCTCGTCACTATGCTCCTTATTTCCAATGAGGATTGGAAGAATAGATGGTTTTGGGCCTCGGGAGAATGGGAGGTGCTCGCAGCCGAGCTCAGTGATCTGCGAGTCAGGGTCCCTACCAAAATTTCCACCTAAGGTTGGATTTCTTGAAGTATCTACTCTATCGTCGACTTTTGCATTATATCATTCCCGCCTAACTCTTAAGTATTCTTTAGCAGATTACCCGAGGGGCGTTCCCGAGCTCTCCTCCCTCCATCGTGCCCAGGTCGTCGGGGCGCGATTGCTTAATGTCGAGCGACGCGTTTGACATCATGTCATTAATCCGGACAACCTCTATCAGTTCAAATTTTACCGATTCAAACCTACCCTATTCGCCTTAGGTCGGTATCACCACATGTTAATGAGTTTTCAATAAAACCATCTCCTTTAACTGAGCTGCTCTATGCATGTATGGGTGAGGCGTCAGGGTCGAGGAAGAGAAAGCCTCCTCGTCTCCAGGAGATGCCGCGCTCCGACCCCCGGGTGAAGGTCACTGTCCAGAGGAAGGAGACTCCTTAGGCCGAAGCTGACCTAGCCATTGCTGCCGAGGCTAAGGTTGCTGCCACTCCTGCTCCTTCCCCTGCTCCTGAATTGCCCCCCCCCCCCCCCCCCGGTCCAACTCAAAATGGAGAGGGAGGCGATTAGGGAAGAAGCCATTGCCATCCCCTCCTCTTCCGAGCTCAGAGGGGTGGCTCCGGCGGGTGACAAGGACGTTGTCCTAGTTCCCGCCTAGGCTAAACACTCGGTTGGGGGGACTCGTTCTCTGCCCAAGGATGGGGGTGAGCCTATAATGGAGCAACAAGCTTCGGTTGCCAGCGGCGTCGGTGAGGTAGTGGGGTTTGCACCTCTCCCTAAGGCTAGGCAGTTCCCCCTAGTTATCACATGTCTTAGCTAGTCGACTAGGCGGTGAAGCATGCTCCTAAGGTGGAGGTAGCTGAGCTTCTCACACAACACCACAAATCCTTCATCAATGATATCTCCTCGGTCTGCTATAAGGTAACTTTCCTCCCTTAACTGCATTTGCCTTTTTCCCGATTTTGACATATTTTTTGCTTTCTCTTCCATGTAGGCGCTTCCCATGTTCTTGTCGACCCGGGAAAGGCTACGGAGATAAGTAGGAAGGATGAGGAGATCGAGGCTCTTCGGGGAGAGGTAGAGGTCCTCCGAGGAGAGAATGTCGAGGTGGATTCGCTCCTAAAGGCGGCTGCCGAGGAGCAAGAGGAGCTCAGAGGCCTTATTACCGAGGGCCAATTGAAGGAACTGATGTTCTAAGGAGAGGTCAATGAGCTCCAGTCTCGTTTGGACTCTACTGAGGTCGAGCTGGTGAAGGTGAGGGCCTTCCTAGTTATAGTGGAGGATGACAACGCCTGACTGGTGGGCGAGCTAGGGCAGGCGAAGATTGACGCTATCGCCGATGCAGAGGCGGCTGTTGAGAAGGCTCTCACTGCTCAACGGGCTGAGCTTGAGGCCTTGGCCGCCTCGATGGTCACTGCTGCTGTCAAGGCTTTTAAAACTTTGGTGGAAGGGGAGGTCGAGGCTGAGAAGGTCTACTATTATGGTTATAATGCATGTGTAGAGGACGTTAAGGGGCTTTACCCAGATCTCAATCTCGAGGCCCTAAGCACTGAAGATCCTCCTCCTGATGACCAACCCCCCAGTATCGATCCCCCACGATCCCCCACAGGCCGACTAATAGCTCTGTTTCTTTTTATCTTTTTTTGTAACTAATATTATTGCGCCTCGGTGCTATTTTGAATTCATACTTGTAGATTTTTTATGTTGACGTGGTGATTGTTGATTGCGTGGATTATGCTTGCGTGAGTTGTCGAATGACGAGCCGACCTCTCCTTTAAGAGTTAACTTGTTGAAGGATTCTATCTCTACACATGAGAAATGATCCCTCATAACTTGCTTGGTTAAGGGAGCGATCACTTTTTTAGTGGTTGACCCATCATCAGGGGTCTCCTCCTGGTAGAGGAAGTCCCATGTAGACTATGTAGAATAACTTTTCATAGAAAATCACATCTTTTATTGCGAAAGCATTAAAACAAGTAGTTCCGACCCTTACATTGTCCCCTAGGAATAGTAGATCTTCATATGTTCGGCATTCTAGGGATGCGGCAATGGTTGTCCTTCCATATCCTCCGGGTGATAGGACCTAGGTTTTGCCGAGCCAACTACTCTATAGGGTCCCTCCCAGTTAGGGCCCAGGGACCCTACTTTAGGTTCCATAGTGTTCTGGAACACACAACGAAGGATGAAGTCTCCCTATCAGAAATGTCTCGTTTTAACTCTGGAATTGTAGAAACTGACGACCTGCTGATGCCAAGCTGCGGTCCGCAGTCTTGCGGTGTCCCTTACTTCTTCGAGCAAGTCGAGGCCTATTGTAATCTGCTTGGCATTTTGCTGATCTTGATAGGTTCATACCCAAGCAGTGGGAAGTCCTATTTCAATGGGGACGACGACCTCCGCACCATAAGAGAGGGAGAAGGGGGTCTCTCCTGTAGCTGATCGAGCCATAGTTCTGTACGCCCACAGAACGAACGAGAGCTCCTCAGCCCAATTACCTTTGGCTTTTTCCAACTTAGTTTTGAGATGATTCTTGATAATTTTGTTCACAGCCCCCACCTGACCATTGGGTTGATGGTGCCGAGGAGATGAGTAGGTGTTAATGATGCCGAGCCTTTAACACATACCCCTGAATCTGTCGTTGTCGAACTGCTTCCCGTTGTCTGACACAATGGTATGTAGGATGTCGAACCGACAGATGATGTTTTTCCACACGAAATTCGTTTATGCTCGGTGATTTTTGCAACAGGCTTGGCCTCAACTCATTTGGTGAAATAATCCACTGCTACGATTGCATATTTGGTTTGTCCCTTACCCTGGGGTAAGGGCCCAATGATGTCAATCCCTCATTGAGCGAACGGCCATGGTACACTCATGGGGGTCAGTTCTTCCACTGGCTGTCTTGGGACCACGGTGAACCTCTGACATTATCGCATCTTCGGATGAAATCTCTGGAGTCTTCTTGGATTATCAGCCAAAAGTACCCTTGACGAACAATCTTCTGTGCCAGTGCTCGACTTCGGAGTGGTTTCCGCAAATTCCTTCATGTATTTCACGGATCACATATTTTGCTTCATCGGGTCGTAGACATCTCAGATATGGTTGAGAATATCCTTTATTGTACAGAGTATCTCCTATGATTGTATACCGTACCACTCTGAGCCTTAGGCACCGAGTTTCCAGTTTATCCTCAGGAACCCCGCCATCCGTTAAGTACCTGACTATAGGATCCATCCAACTCGCGATTGGCTGTATAGGCTGGACGGACCCCTGGTCAGTGCGATCAATGCTCGTCCTATCGAGGTATTCCACTGGGACGATCCTCGGGATACTCCCTTCAGCTGTTGAAGCCATGAAGCCAATCTTGCGAGGGCATCAACTCAGGAATTCTCAGCTCTCGGTATTTGACTGATAACGCATTCTTGGAATTTACCCATGAGCTTTCGCACCTCGCCCAAGTAAGTTATCATTTTGGTCTCCTTGACATCATACTCTGATGACACTTGGTTTACAACGAGTTGGGAATCACACCAAACCTCAAGAACTCATGCTCTCAAGGTGACTGCTAATCTGAGTCCAGCCAGTAGCACCTCGTACTCTGCTTTGTTGTCCGAGGTGAGCTCATATCAAGGAGGGCTCTAATATTGTCTGGGTTTTCCTTGATGCCTCTCTGGCTCACTTGAAAGTCGAGAAATTTGCCAGAGCCCACACCAAACGCGCACTTGGTCGGGTTTAATCTCATCCTATACTCCCGTAGGATAGAAAAGGTTTCCTCGAGGTCTGATATGCGGTCGGCAGCCCTGGTACCCTTTACAAGCATGTCGTCGACATAGACCTTCATGGTTCGGCCGATCTATTAGGTGAACATCTTGTTTACTAACCTCTGATATGTAGCTCTCGCATTCTTCAGGCCAAAGGGCATCACCCAATAACTGTAGAGCTCCTTATCTATGACGAACGTCGTCTTCTATTTGTCCGGAGGATGCATCGCGATCTGATTGTAACTAGAGTATGCGTCTGTAAGTGCTTATACTTAAAGCACATATTAGTTTGTTAAAATTTCGTAGTCCGATTACGATTGCAAGCTCGACTGAAGAGAAGCTATCAACTCGATCAAGTACCTGGAAAGAAGATTCAACACCTCAAAGCAAGATCATTCATTATTCGAAGTTCAGCACACTTCGTATGATTCAACCTACAGGTGGTATAAACCTAGTTGGACCATAGGTTAAGTGTATTTCACTCATGCATATTTTGAATCACATTTTATGGTAAATACACTCTAGTCAGACCGGCCCTACGTCCGGGTCAGCCAGCCTAACTACTTAGACCAACCATGCAAAATTCTGACAAAATTAAGATCTTATAAGATCTTCTTTTGCGGTAGGTTCGGCCAGCCCAAGGTAGGGTTCGGCCAGCCCAAGGAAGTTCGGTCAAGTTTTAATAATGGAATGATTTCAGAATCCAGGCCAGTTAGGCCAGCCGAACTTAAGCTTAGGCTAGCCGAACTGGGTGTTCGACCAGCCGAACCTGAGCTTAGGCCAGCCGAAGTTTGAAAGATTTTATCCCGCGATTTCTAAATTCTGATTGGAATGTTGTCTTTGGAGTTCGGCCAGCCGAACTGAATCTTGGGCCAGCTGAACTACACAGATCCTTGGTTATAAGTAGAGGCTTTTTCTTACATTCTAAATCACGAAAATTCATATTCTTTTATTATGTTATAGAGAAAGATCCTTCAGTCCTCTTTAAGTTATTTGTGTTGTAATTTATATTTTATTATTAGCTTATTCTATTCTCCTTTTCAAAGTTAGATTAAATTATTTTGATAAGAGTAATCCATACTCTACTTTGAAAAGAAGGAGAATCGAATCTGCAACAATAGGGTTTCATTCATTTCATTGAAAATTTATTAAATCCCTTTGCATCTTTTTAGGTTGAACTTATACATCAGCTTCATCAATATCCCAATAAGAAGATTGCTGCACTCAAGTTATAGATACGACTTCGACTCGCCAAATCGAAGGTAAATACTATTTGTTTTTAATTATTTCAGTTTGGGTTTTTTTTAGATAGCCTGGAAATCTCAACGAGTTTGTTTGTGGTGACCTCGTAAAATCACAAAGCGAGTTTGTTTGTGGTGACCCCTTAAAATCACAAAGTGGGTTTGATTGTGATAGCCGTGAAAATTGCAATAACTATATAAGGTTATTAAGGTGACCATAGAAAACCTTGAAATAGTGAAAGCCAAAATTGCGAGGGTAGTAATTTTAGGAGTGGAGTAGGTTGCATTAAGGCACTGAACCACTATAACTCTTTTGTGTATTGTGGTGACTGAATTTGATTATTTGTGCTATTGTGCTTTTCTTACTCTTTGCAATTAGTTTGATACTTTGATTTCAAAGACATCGTGAAGTAAGGTTGTCCTGCCTAAATCTTTTAGGTGTAAGGTTATCCTACGAACTATTTGGTATCAATGATTCAATACTTGGCAATATTGTATTTAATTGATTCATTATTCTGAATTGTATCGAATTGGTATTATCCTATTCACCCCCCTCTAGGACATCTATAGCTCGTACTTTCAGCGCCCATGAAAGTGAGGAGCTCGCGCCCGACAGTGTTATCGACCAGTTGGTCGATCTTGGGGAGGGGAAAGTTATCCTTAGGACAAGCTTTGTTCAAATCCGAGTAGTCCACGCAGACTCTCCATTTTTCGTTGGCCTTTTTTACAAGCATAACATTTGCGATCCAGTTCGGATAATGAACCTCCTCAATGAAACTGCGTCGAGGAGCTTAGTTACCTAGTCGGCGATTGCGGCATACCTCTCGGGCTCGAAGGCTCCTTTTTTACTTGACTGACTTATGTTCCGGGTCCACGTTTAGCCCGTGGACCATTACCTTGGGAGCGATACTTGACATGTCATGATGAGACTAGGCGAAAACGTCCCGATGCTGTCGTAGGAACTCTAACATCTGTTTTAACTGATCAGCGGTTAATGACGATTCGTGCTGGACCGTTCTAGTCGGGTCGACAACATTAAGCGGGACGGTCAAGAGGTCCTCCATAGAGGAATTCTTATCTGAAAGATCCTCTTTGGGGTTGAGCATGTCGACTGCAAGGGCTTGTTTTGTCGAACCCTTTCTAACCGCTATGGTGTAACAACGTCTAGCTTCTCTCTAATCTCCTCGGAGGTAACCGATCCCTCCAGTCACAGGAAACTTCATCATCAAGTGGTACATGGATCCCACCGCCCTCATGACATTAAGGGGTGGTCGTCCAAGGATGACATTATATGTTGACGGTGTGTTTCCCACCAGAAAGTCCACCAACAGGGTGACTTGGTTTCGTCCTTCCCCTGCTATGACCGGGAGAGAGATCACTCCTTCCGAGATGACTTTATCGCCCGCGAAGTTATGTAGTGGGGTCCGAACAAGTCGGAGGCGTGACCTGTCAATGTCCATCTTGTTGAAAGCCTTAGAGTACAATATGTCAACTAGGCTCTCAGTATCGACCAGGATGCGGTACACCTTGCGATTAGCTATCGTTATTGTGACTACCAAGGCATCGTCATGTGGATGCTGAATTCTGCGTGCATCGTCCTTATAAATGTAAGACTGCACGGGCTCACTCGGAGTTCCTTTCTCGGCCTGTTTGCCAAGTGGATGTAGTGCTCGAGGTCGGTGCTCCAAGCATGAGCTTTTCATGCTTGGTTTGAATCACTGCCTCCGGACGGACCTTCGTATATCATTCAGATCTCAGTACCATCGTCCGTAGCTCTGCCTGGTTGCTCGTCCTTCCGAGCCTATCTTTCTTCTTTTATGTACTGACGTAAGTGACCCTTGCGGATGAGGGTCTCGATCTCCTCCTTCAAGTCGACGCAATCACTGGTGTTATGCCCATGGTCGCGATGAAAGCGACAATATCTGCGTTTGTCTCATTGACCTGCTTCCGTCCTCATACAACTCGGCCAATGTAGAAGCTTTTTGTCTCAGATATCCAACATGATCTGCTTGGAGATGTGTTGAGAGGAGTATACGAGCTGAATCGGCTTTCGGGTTTTCTACTCGGCCTTTGGCCGTGGGATTCATCCTCATCTGACCTCTTCTTGCTCATGTTAAGTTGGAATGGGGCATCCTTGCGCTTCTTATCTTCAGAGGAGTTTCCTGCATGATGAGTTCCTTTCCGAGAGTCGAAGAAGTCCTCGGCGTTCGAATACTTTTGTGCTCGTTTCATAAAGTCTCCCAGCGTCGTTGGAGGGTTTTTCCTATCAAAAATAGGAACTTTCCTTCCTTAAGCCCGAAGATTATCGCTGCTAGAGCCATCTTGTCTGAGTAGTTGTCGACCTGCATTGCTTCATTAAATCGAAGAATGGAATCCTTCAGAGCTTCCCCATCTTTCTATTTGATGGTAAGTAGGTGTGTGGAGGGTTTCCTACGCTGCTTCCCTACAATGAACTATGTGAGGAACGCCTTACTAAGCTCGGCGAACGAGCCAATAGACCTCGATTTCAGCTGTCAGTACCAGCCTCGTGCAGCTCCAGTAAGCGTTATCGAGAATGCTTGAAACATAATTGGTCCTGAGGTAGATTGGAGCTCCATCTATGAACGATAGGACTCCATGTGCTCGATAGGATCCTAGGAGCCTGAGTAGGGGGTGATGGGAGGCATACGGAACCTCGGAGGCATCGCTGCGTTCATTATCTCACTAGTGAACGGGGGTTCGGTTTCCTCCATCATTATATCCACAGCGGTCGGAGCTTGAGTTTGATATGTCTGATGCATCGTGTCAATCTGGCCTCGTAGTTCTTCGAGCTGAGTTTCCCAGGGATCTTTGTTCTCAACCACCGCTTCTTGAACTTGGTCAAGCTCAGGAGTTCTTTCTCGTCTTCACCATTCCAATTCGTGGTGAAGGTCGATCGGGGCCAGCGCTGATGTCTCCGAGACATGCGTCGGGGCTCGATTTGATGGCTCTCACGGCCTCATTGGAGCCCGAGCAAACGCTCCTCACGAGGCATCTTGAGACACTGCAGGGGCCTGACACTCTGGAATTGTCAGAACATTTACCTCTAGGTCTAGAGGTGGATGTTGCCTGTTCATCTGCTGCCTCATTTGGCTGACCTCATTGACCAGCATTTGCATTTGGTGTTGCGATGCTTGATATTTACCTCCTCGATTCCTGAATCGCTGAGTAGGCTCCGTAGGTGCGGATTCTATCTGCAACCCAGAAGTCGAGTTCCGCACCCTGGGTGGCTTGTGACTAACAGCAACAATCGGCGTATGCATTTTCTTCTTTCCTCTTGCCATCTTTCTGTAGGCAAATAAGAGCAGTTTTTTATCGTTTCCCACAGAAGGCGCCAAAATGTTGATGTAAAAATCTGATTCACCCTCGCCGAGCTCCGAACACTCGCGCCGATCCATGTAAGCCTACACAGGAGAAGGACAAAGAAGACCCTGGCTAGAGCAGGGGACCCTCAAATGCCAAAGTCAGGTTAGGAATCTGGGTCTAAGTAGTGTAACTGGGGCTTAAGGTGTGAGATATTGCGTACCTGTCTATGCCAATGATTCACCTATTTATACCTTTTGGATTGAACGACCATGTCCATCATTCTCGACGCGACTCACGCCATTAAGCGTGAATGACGCATGCACTGAATTTGGCAGTTACCCTGAGATCGTGCGCCAGGTATTGCTCCATGTGTGCATTATTGGAGTTAAGTCTTGAGTGCAATTGTAGGGCGCATTTCCATCCGAGCCAACCTTATAATCGAAGTCCTTCCATTGACAGTTTAATCGTGCTATCAATGAGATCCTACTCGAGGTCAGTGGACGAGGTGTGTTATGACTTTGTAACGTCTCGGAAAAATTCGTACAAGGACCCGAGTACCACCTCAGGCAGAACCACCCAAAGACCGTATCTTGTCGTAATTTAGGCGTAATTTAGTTAAGTACTAAAGTAAATAATTGGTGGATTAAGCTTGGGCCACCATTTCCATAGATGAGAAGGCTTAAAACCATTAATACCATTGACTCAACATCACTTAAAGACCTAAGAGAAATCCTAAGAGCCTGTCGCTCTCAGGAGTACATTGAAACCCCATATCAGACCTAGACCGCACATCGAGGGTCTGATGACCGCAAAACTATAGGACTATGTCCGTCCTACTGGGCTTGACAACCAACGCGGGAATCAAGCCTCGATAGTGTCTAGAAACGTACAACTTGAGCCCTGAGTGAAGTGTGTGAGAAACGCGAATATCTTTAGGAAATGAAATGAAACTTAAGTGAATTGGGCCATTTGCTCTCACGCGAAATTGAGGATTTTGGACCGTCAGTTTCTGACCAAACTTCACCCATGGGAAAAGAAAATTTCCTTGCACATATCTGTATAACAGTGGCCCCGATTGACTAAGTATGATCGTTGATCTGACACAGGTCCTCCATGGTCGATCAGCTTATCCGATCACACCAAAATCATGTCCTGGCATAGATCCATTGTCAAGGAATGTTCCTTATGACGTAGGTGAGTAGTGGGCCTCCCTATGAGCCCTATTTGTAAAAAGTAGCTGCCCAAAGGATATAACTTATGTATATAGTGGCCCTGAGGCCATTTGCATCACTTCTGGGCTTATAAATAGCCCTTATTTCACCCCACCTCTCATATACGAATTTCTTCAAAACCTTAAGGGAGAGAGAGAAAAGAAGAGAAAAGAGGAAAGAGAGAAGAGAGATCTTGGGAGATTGTTGCAGGAATCCTCTCCCACGACTCCATGCACCGAATCTCCATCCTGTTTTGCTATACAACCTGTTTTGGCTACAATTTTGGGTAAAAAAAACTTAACCCTAATGTCGTTGTAGAGATCCAGGTTGATTGTTCGTCAAACTAGCTAACATATTACGTCATTTAGGGGCCCAACGTTCCGTTTTCAGAAACGTAGAGTTTGGACTGAGTCCAAATCAAGCATCCCGACGAAAGGTGCAGACTATAAACACTTAGGTTATGGTTATCAATGTTTTCAATGTCAGCTAATGATTTATGTCTGACTTGATTGCTGCCGTATTGTCTTAAATACGCCGATTTCTGTATGAAATGTACACATGAATTGTGATGAGTAAAAGATGCATTCCATGTGTTTGTTGAAATGTTTGAATGAGCATGTGAATATGATTTGTGCTTGCCATGATTACTAATATAGGATTAATCATTGTCATATGCACGTTGATCTCTCCGTATGAGGGATTGCTAAAATATATGTTGTAACTAACCTAGTCTATGTATTTGGTGAAGTGTAGTCTAAGTGTTTGATGAATTGTCTTAATGAGAAATTGTTGATGATTTGTATTTATTATGAGTATTAAGATAGGATTCTTTATTGCCTTATACATATGTGTAGTTTCTTTCATGTAATCATATTTGTCTCTACGCAATTTACGGATAAAAATGCAAGTGTTTGGTAACATGATCAATGTGTTTGATGAAATGCTCAAATGAGGAATTTACTTGGATTGTTTGTTAAATGTTGAAATGATTATCACATTTGTTTATCTACTGCATCTGAGTAAGATTGGCGCTACAATATAGCCCAAGCAATTGGTAACAGCCCCCGTTCGGATGGCCGAATTAGTCACGCCACATTAGGCAGACTCGATGAATCCGGGTCACACGACGATTGTAGACAGTGGTTAGGCCACAAGGGATGCTTATGCACTTCATGTTGATTAAGTCAGCATGTGCACGTACCAATCGAACTTGCTTAAGAAACTGATTAGCCTATCGTGTGTTTACCATGCATGGACACTATTGCTTGAATCTAAGGTACCCCTCACCAATGTAAAGGCCCACTTTAACCATGGTACCACGATCCGCTAAGACTCATGAGTTAGGCATGGTGGTATGAGACACCGTGTTCGAGCTGTTGGCCTACGCTGGGGTGACGAGCCTCCCCGTAGTGACTAGTGAGCAACTCAGACTCATGAGCTGCGCATGGTGGTATGGGACACCGTGTTCGTGCTGTCGGCCTACGCTGAGGTGACGAGCCTCCCCGTAGTGACTGTGAGTATAAACTTTTGAATTTGCCTATCGACTGCTTTTCATTGGGAGTGATGACCCTATAACTTGCCTATCGTATGTGCTTGACTAGGAGCGACGAACCTAGATGGATCCTTCGGTTTGGGTCAATGATATAAAGGGAGGTACCCTAGCTTCCCAAATCTGCTGTATGAATAAGCTTAATTAATTACTTCGCTAACATGACCATGCATTGCACTGCATTAGTTAGCATTTACTTTAAAGGCGATGAAGTTATACCAGAGGCAGTGATGTCATATGCGAAATAGGTTGTCAGAGTTGCTTTTGAGGGAGCTTTAATGCGAGGGCATACATCATTACTTGTACTCCATTCCTGCATTAACAAGAGTTATTAGGAAGTGATTGTCATGTTGCTTTTATCATTACTACTTGATTGACTTGATAACATGTTAACTTTTGCCTTATAGTACCACTGAGTTGGCCACTCATATAAGGCTCGTATCTTAGTCTGTACCATTCTGTAGGTTCTCGCGGTCCTCCCGATCGAATTTCGGCAACCTTCAACTTGTATCCGACTTTTGCGCGCGATCCTAAGCCTAGTCCTGCAAACCTGAGTCAATTCAACCTGAGACTTGTACCCAAGCGACCGCGCCTTTGCCGTGGTTCCAACGCCGCTACTCGCGCACTGATTCGATACCCTGGCTAGAAGATGTGGGCCTGCGTTCATTCCGAAGAAACGCCACACGTTGCGAATTTTGAGAGAATCTTTATGACCTATCCCATCAATCAATCAATCAATCAATCAATCAAGTCAAGTACACACCATACCACAAGTACAAGCAACCCATCCCTTTCCCATTCCCAAAGTCAACTCTCTTTCTCTCTCTCTCTCTCTCCACCCATCCCTTCCTTACACCTATCACCCATCCCATCCCTTTTCACCCATCACTTCTCTCTCCATCTTATTTCTCTCTTCACTCCCCAAGCAACAAAATATCACACGTCCAAGCTCTCCCAAATCTCCATGAGAGAGTTTTGTGTGTGGCCCACTTCCTAACCCTCTCATCTCCCATCTTAACCCTTCATTCTTCATCATCTTCCATTGAAATTGAAGCCAAGGAGTTTGGCGTTCCATCAGACCAAGAAGGAGGCCAATAGGTAGGTGATCCACCTGTTGATTTTCTATTAAAGGCCCACTTGTGATGGGACCCATTTTCGATGTATGTATTGTAACTACGGAGGGCCCATAGTGGCGGGCTCCCTCCATCACCATCCGATCTTTTTTTTTTCCTCTTTCTCTCTTACTTTTCCTTTTTGAATGGTAATGATGATGATGATGGGTGTGGCCCACCATGATGTTTATATCCATGCCACCTACCGGTGGACCCCATCCATGTGGGACACACCATGATGTTTGTATGTCATCCCAACCATCCATCTAGGAAGTGGCCCACCCCACACGTGTGGGTGGGGTCCTTCTTGATGTGTTTACCCACCCAAATCCATAGCTTAAGTGGCAGACTGAGTGAAAGATATCTCGTTTCTACTATGAGGTGTGAATGGACGGTGGGGGTGGCTAGTAGTGAGGTATGATCTGATAGTGGGGGTGGCTAGCAGTGAGGTGTGACTGACGGTGGGGTGGCTAACTATGCGGCGTGAACGGACAGTGGGGTCCGTGGGACCCACCCACGTCAGCCACCCATTTAGATGGGCCACACCGTGATGCTTGTGGGGTCTCCACCGTCCCTGGATGGTGGGACCCACCCCACGTGTGGGGCTTCCCGTGATGTACGTGTATGTGTAAGCCATCCAGGGCCTGGACGTTGGGATATATTAAATATAATATTATATTAATGTAATATATAATATGATATATTATATATTATATTATAATATAATATATATATATATATATATATATATATATATTACATTTAATGTTGCGGTGGGCCCTCCGTGGGACCCACCTTTGCCTTTTAATGCAGAAAAGCTGCACTAGCAGCAACTATTATACATACATATTATATATATATATATATATATATATATATATATATATATATATATATATATATATATATATATATATATATGAGGGTGGGTTATATATATATATACATATATATATATATATATTATATATATATATATTATGTATATATATGTATATATATATATATATATATATATATATATATGAGGGTGGGCCCTACGTGGGACCCACCTCTGCCTCTTTAAAGCAGCAAATGCTGCACGCACAACAGCTATTTAGCTGCCCTCTTGACGTCAGCAAGGTCTGCAGGACCTGCTGCTGTACACACGGTAGCAAGTGGACCCCACTGGCAGCTGTTGTACACACGACAACAAATTTCATGGGTCCCACCTGTTCCATTCATGTCGTCTATCTATGGGACCCACCATGATGCATGTGTTGTATCCAACTGTCCAACCATTTGAGATATCATTTTGTGGCATGCGTAAAAGAATGGGTCAGATCTAAAGTTCAAGTGGACCCCACCATTTGCAATATTAGTGGATGGTGACATCCACTATTCAAACTTCTAAGGGCCATGGTAGTTTTCAATTAAGCTGATATTTGTTTTCACTTCATTTATCTTTATGTTAACTTATGAATAGGTCAGATCTCAAATATACATAAGGGCGGGCCCGATTTGATATACATGAGGCCCATCGGTGTGGCCTATTTGATATACCTGTAACACATTAGTGTGGCCCAAATAATGTGGCCCATGTAATGTGGCCCACTTAACATGTGAGGCCCAGTGATGAGGCCCATGGGCGAGGCCCATTGTGATGTATTTATGGCCCATGTGATGTATTCGAGGCCCAAGGGCGAGGCCCATGTGGTATATTTGAGGTCCAGGTGCAAGGCCCACCTGTTGTGTATTCGAGGCCCGATGTGATGTATGTTGGCCCATATGATGAGGCCTATGTGACGTAAATGAGGCCCATCGTGATTATACGTGAGGCCAAGGGCCCACTATAGGTTTGGCCCTATGTAGGCTACTCCTTGAGAGCAATGTTGGTTAGATGTCTACATTGATGGGCAATGATGGTTGAATGTCTACATTGTGACCTTCCCTTAGGTCTTGTTAGGCCCATTCTCATCATTCCCTTAGTGAGTTAACCCAAATAAGTGGGCCACATTCGCCATAGATGAATGACTTCGTGCTATCAGATTTGATATAACCACGGCCGAGTGCCGATAGTTATACTATGGATGATCGACTGTTCATCTATGGATCCCACCGTGTTTAAATGTTGATTGTCAGTGCTGATTATCGATGCTGATTATCGGTGCCAATTATCGAGGCCGACGCTGATTATCGACCTTGATTATCGGTGCCGATTATTGTAACGTCCCCGAAAAATCCATACAAAGACTCGAGTACCACCTCGGGCAGAAATCACTAAGGACCAAATCCTTTAGAAATTTGATGAAGATTAATTTAGTGCTTAACTAAATCACTTGTCGAATTAGGTTGGACAACTTTCAATACGAACTGCAAGACCCAAAATCAGTAGGATCGTTGACGCTACGTTACCATAAAACTTAGGATCAATCTCTAAACCCAGTTGCTCTTGGGAGCGCATTGAAACTTCGTATCGAACCCGGACCGCGTGTTGAAAATTCGATAACTACGAAACTATACCGTTATGACCACCTCACTGGACTTGACAACCACCTCGGAAATCAAGTCAAGGTAATATCCTGAAATGCACAACTTGAGCCCGGAGCAAAGTGTGTGAGAAACGCGAATATCTTTAGAAAATGAACTCAGACTTAAGTGAATTGAGTCGTTCGCTTGCAAGCCAAATCTAAGGATTCAGACCATCAGAATCTGACCCAACTACACCCTCAGATCAGAGAAAATTTCCAACACATGTCAGTGTGCTTGTGGCCCTGATCGAGTACGGTGACCGTTGAACTGAAACTGGTCCCCCGCGGTTGATCTGTAAATCCGATCAGACCGAAAACTTAGCTTGACCTAGATCCAATGTCAGGGGACTTACTCCCGACCGTATACAGAAAAGGGACCCCCAGATGCGATCCATTGGGCCGAAACAGACGAGTTTTGGCTATAACCTAAGTATACCATGGCCCTGCGGCCATTCCTATCAATTCTTGGCCTATATAAGGACCTAAAACCCTCTCTCTCACATTCTATATGAATTTCAAACCCTAAGAGAGAGAAGAGACAGAAAAGAGAAGAAGAAAGTGAGAAGAAGAGTGAGAGTGAGAGTTTGTTCTTGGGATTTGATCCCACCCCTTCATGTGCTTAATCATAGCTACTGTATCGCTATACCGGGGATTCTGATTCCATTTTCAGGTAAGAAATCCTAACCCTAATCTGTTTTAGGGAGTCAAATAGAGTAAATAGTGAAATAGCTAACCTATTTCATGCTATAGGTTGCTGTTGTACCGTAGGCGAGGACTTAGTGTTTAAACTGAGTTTGTTACGGGTCTAACGGCGGAAGGTATGGACTATAAATGTCTAGGTTATAGTTTTTAAGGCTTTCAATGTCAGTTAATGATTTATGACTGACTTGATTGCTATCACATGCTTAGATACGATGTTTCCCGCGCTTTACACATATATATGAACTATGTTGAATATAGTGTATTCCATGTGTTTGTTGATATGATTGAATGAGTGTGGAATTTGGATCTGTGCTTGCCATGATTATTAACTATGAATATATGCTTGTTGTGTATGTGGCAACTCCTTTGTAAAAGGGCTTGCCAGGATATATGTTATAACTATTCTAATACATGTATGTTGAAATGTGTAGTCTAAGTGTTTGATAAAATGCCTGAATGAGGAAATGCTTCTTGGAATGTATTTAATGAGGGTGTTGAGATAGGATTCTCAATCCCCTTCTCTATAATTACAGTTCCCTTTATGTAACCTATCTTACTACTATGTGTTGTACGGATGAAATGCCTACGTAAGATAGCATGTGTATTATGTGTTTGTTGAAATACTCAACTAAGATTTATATTTAGATTTAGTTGTCACATGCTGTCATTGATATATCACTTGTGAATGCTATTGTTGAAGTGTGATTAGGGCTACGATGTAGTCCAGGCAATCGGTAATGATTCTCGAGTAACGGCTGAGGTCATTTCTCCACACAAGACATGTTCGATGAATCCGAGGCGTACGATGATTATTGACAGTGGTACCATATCGATTAATTTGGCGCACACTCGTACTAGTCGAACTTGTCTAATAAACCCATTGGCCTACTGTGTGTTTACCATGTATGAACACTACTGCTTGAACCTAAGATACCCCTTACCAATGCAAAGGCCCGTTTCAACCATGGTACCATGATCCACTAAGACTCATGAGCGGACATGGTGGTATGGGACATCGTGGTCGAGCTGTCGGCCTACGCTGGGGCGACGAGCCTCCCCGTAGTGACCAGTGAGCAACCAGACTCGTGAACCGAATATGGTGGCATGAGACACTGTATTGGGGCTGTCGGCCTACATTGGCGCAACCTGGCTGTGGTCCCCAGTCGGGTTGGTGACGAGCCTTCGAAAATAGTCTGCCAGTTGGTAGGGTGTTAGTGTTGTGACCTCAAGTACAAAATAGGCCTACCTCGGCGCAGCCTGGCTGTGGTCCCTAGTCGGGTTGGTGACGAGCCTTCAAAAATAGACTGCCAGTTGGTAGGGCGTTGGTGGGGTGACCTTGAGTGTGAATTAAGCCTACGCTAACGGTGACGAGCCTCTCGTAGTGACCTATGGTGTAAACTCGCGAACTTGCCTATCGTATGTGATTAACTAGGATTGACGACCTTAGATGGATCATTGTTTGGGTTAATGATATAAAGGGAGGTACCTTAGCTTCCCAATCCTACTGTATGAAAATGTCTAATAAGAACTCGGTAATCACGCTCATGCACTGCATTGCATGTGCCTTTGGTGTTGGTGTTGAGCAAAGAGGAAGGGGTGCACGCCGCGACCGTAAGAGGAAGATCGCAGAGGGAGTGCAGGCGAAGGCATGCATCATTAATATATATTATGTTTGCATTAACCAGAGTACTTAGGGATGTTTGATTGTATTGCTTTATCATTACTGCTTGATTGAATTGATAACATGTTAACCTTTGCCTTATAGCTCCACTGAGTTGATCACTCACTCCCACGTTCTGGGACGGTGTTTTAAAACACCAACTAGACTCTGTTGTAGTTTCAGGTGATGACGAGATGGAGCCTGTCTTCTATGATGACAAGGAGGAGTTCTCCTACATGCAACTCTCTGGCGGGTCTATGTAAATCTGAAGTTGCGTATTGGGGCTACAGGGATATGGATAGATGACATTACACTCTCATTATTTTGTATATCTTGGAACAATACATGTAATTATTTAACCTGGTATCATGTTCACACTCTAGAGACTTATAACCACTTAAGTGTTTTATATATCTATCACAGTCTTCTGCTTGCGTAATCTAATCATCTCTGGAGTATGATATGCTGATTTAGCTTAATCCCATTCATGTTTAATGCACTAACACAAACAACATTTAATTATCATTATCTATGTTGCATAAGTGATGCGTTGGAACTCGGGAGTTGAGCTCCTGCTCGACCCCTGATTTTCAGGGCGTTACAAGTTGGTATCAGAGCATGATTTGGATTAAACTGGACCTGGGTTATGGTCACACGATGCACACTGACGTACTTTATTCTAGGAGGGAGAGGTGAAACATAGGGACAATCCTAGGATTCCATGTTTCGCCCGTCGATGGAACTGAGTGAAACTAACCGTAGAGATTGGACCCGTAGACACCTGTGATCACCCGAGATGATCCTAAACCTTCTCCAGATTGTCGATCGACGGGTTTAGACCATGATTCAGTATACTCCACCCTCAAACAAACCAAAGAGCACGAATATACGCAAAAACGGGACCTGAAACGATTCAAACGGAGTCGGGGGCCAAATCGGTGCAAAACAGGGGGATCCAGAGTGGACCCCACACCCATACGGCACCCCGGTGGGGGGGGGGGGATTCTATCGCCCATGGGACTAGGGCTCGCCAGAAGGTCCAGGGACTGGCGATGACATCAGCTGATCGGCAAGGCGTCGCCGGTTGGGCGGACCGGGCCTTTTGGGCCGACACGGGCTGGGCGGGCGGATGCTTGTGGGACGCTGTGGGGCCCACGAAATCACGTGGGACCCCCTCTACTTCTTCCATTTGCTCCCCACTCCCATCTTACACACGCCCAAGCTCTCCATTTTCTCTAAAAACCCTTTTTCCCCTCTCAGATCTCCCTTCCATTCTAAAAAATTTCTCTTTTCCCTTCATTTCATACACCCGTCTACCGTTTTCATTAAAACTCACCTCTCATCTCTCTCTTTTCCTTCCATTTGAAGGCACAAACCCTTCTTTGTGTCCCAAAAACCTCAAAGTCTAACAATCCCTTTTATCTCCCCTTTCCATTTCACTCTCATGGCTCTTTTTGAGCTCGTGGCGGTGATTTTCTCAATTTCTACACTTCGTTCTCTCATGGGGAAGAAGAGGACTTCCGTGGATGAAGCCGGGCCTAGCCGCCCTACTCGTTCGAGGAGGCCGAAAAGCGCCGCCGCAGGTACGAGCATTGATTGTGAGACAAGGACAAAGCGGGACCTCGATCTCCAGGCTCCCCTCGAGAGAGCTCTACTGGCGGATCTGTACCATGGAAGATTTGAGGGCCATAGGGTCGTTTTTGAAGTACACGTGGACGAGAAACTGTTTGGGCTTTACCTAGCAATGGATTGCCTGTTGGACGCTGGATGGGGTCCCATATTTGAAGGCAAGTCCCGCTCGAATGAGAGCACCGAGCCTTCTACGCCCATATACGAGAACCTCGCTAGAGCCTTTATAGTTCAAAATTCTCGTGGGAAGGCGGGAAGCCACAGTTGATGTTGGTTTGATAGCCCGAATCATGGGAATGCCGTGTGGAGAGGTACATGCTAATGAAAAGTATTTCAGGAGTGCGTGTGAAAGAGATCGCCGCACGCGATTTCTTTGTGGCCGACTGGTCCACTAAAATCCAGGCAATTGCCTCCTGGCATCCAGAATGACTCCTGACTTTTGCTTGTTCCACCACATCTTCACCCACAATGTGTATCCCAGGTGGAGCAATCGCAGTGAGTGCACGCGTCTAATGGTAGACTTTTTATACCAAGCTGGGAGGGAGTCAAGCTGTGCCTACCTACGTATGTACTACTACAGATAGTTCAAACTGCACGCTCTCCTAGGACAACCATTTCACTCATATTCGACCGACCCATATGCAAGCTTGCTCGTGAATTCGGCTACAGACTTAGCTTAGAAAGGCTTGCGCCGATCCATTTCATTAATGACACTACGCTTAACAACATGGGTATTGGGCCAAAATAACGTCGAGCCTGATTTGATGGGTCCGAGGATGAGATAGAAGAGGGTAATGAAGAGGAAGAAAGTAGTGAAGAAGAGGAAGAAAATGAAATAGAAGAAGGAAGTGGGGAAGAAGAGGAGGGGTCTTAAGACTCAGGTGGGGAGCCTCCTCCTACTACAGAGAAAGACCGCCATGATCAGGCCGCCTTGGAAGCCCGCCTGACTCAAATTAAAGAGAACCAGGCCGCCCTGAGACAAGTGGTCAATGAGAATCAGACCTTCATGAAACAGAAATTCAAGAAGGTGTCTCGCACCTTGAAGGCTCTCCTGTGTTGCATGCAGGACAAGGGTGCTCCTCCTCCATCACTAGATTCAGACGACGAGTCATATGTGTAGTTGCCTCTTAGATTGCCTTGTTGCTAGTCTTCGTTTGTACTAGCCTTGGTAGGCTTGGTTGGTTGTTGGTGTGTTTTCTTGTTTAAAGCTTGTTTAGGTTAGCTCACATGCATCTTTTGTCATGATCCATGTAAGGCTACATCCCATGTATTGTGACGATTTTGGTTAAATGAAATGCATGGAAGCTCCTTTTGTTATAGAATGTGCAGAATGCTTAACAAGTTGAGTAATGCTATGCTAAATCTTACACATGTTGCACCCTATGTTGTATATAGGTAGTGCCTCCGATAACCCCTTGGAGTGCGACTCGTCTTGCACTTGACGGATTGAGTGGCGGGGTATCTCCCCTGAACGGTAGCCATACGGACCCTAGCTTGGGCCCAGATTTTGAGACGATGCCGGATTCACAGCCGGCCACTGGCCTTACTAATGGGCCTGCACCTGTTGCACCACCGGTTCCAGAGCAGAACCATGCATCCACATCGACACCACACATACCTCAGTCTACTCCTCCTGATAGGTTAGAGCAGATGATGCTCTTGATGCAGCAACAGCAACAGCAGCAACAATAGTTTTTCACCACCATAACAGGGGCCCTTGCCCATAATATGAGTGTGGTTCCGCCTGCATCACCTATGCACCCTGCTGGAAACTTGAAAACCAACGGACTTTTTGAGCGCTTTCAGTGTTTCCGTCCTCCCACTTTTGCGGGTACTTATAGACCCAAGGAGGCTGATTACTGGCAATATCATCTAAGATGTTAAAGCCGCTGCACTGCACTGAGGCAGAGCAGGTCGAGCTAGTCACCCATATGTTCGAGAAGGAGGCTAGTTTATGGTGGGACAACATCCTACGAACAGCTCCCTCAGGACACGTGTGGACCTGGGAGGCCTTTGAGATGCGCTTCCACGGGAAGTATTTTCCTCTCACGTACCGTGATGAAAAGGAGGGTGAGTTCCTTCGCCTCCGATAGGGAGCGATGACCGTGTTAGAATATGAGAACAAATTCACGGAGCTAGCCAGATATGCTCATTTGATACTAACCAATGAACCGATGAAAATGCGGCATTTTTCAGATGGGTTGCGGTCCGATATTCGCACTAAGACGTGTTGTGCTAGCATTCCCAATTACGCCGAGCTAGTCAACGTGTCTCTACGAGCCGAATAAGATAAAGACAGAGTTTCTCAAACGCGTATACCAATGGGCCCGAGGCCTCAGCCTGAATCACAGCACCGGCCAGTCCTAGGCAAGAGGCCACCTGTAGACTCACCTCCCAGGCTGTGGCTCCGCTGACCCAGCAAAGGCGAGTGAAACGTTGGTGTACATATTACGATAAAGGTGGACACACTGTCCCCTTCTGTTTCACCAAGATGAAAACAACGGTGTCATGCCACCTCAGAAGATCGACCGTCAGCCACCACGTGGTATAACGACTCCACCCATACAATCTACACTACCAGCGTAGCCATATTACCGACCGCCTGTACCTCAGAATAGGCCAACTCAACGACCTATGACAACGCAACCAAACCATCCTTAACAAGCCCATGTGCATGCACTTGCAGCTAAAGCACCTGAGTCAACAACTGCAGGTCCTTTGACCTTTAAGGTCACTGCCCACATTCAAGGTACACCTGTATGCCTATTAATAGACACTGGGTTAGGCTGGTCATATCTTTTCATATTAAAGTTTAGTATGTGGTGTCTATTTAGGAATTATTTATAATCATACTAGGAATTATCCTGTGATTAAATTTCATTATACGTAAATATATATATTTTTAGTTGTTTTTGTACAATTAAATTAGAATCCTTGGGTAGGATTGAGTTTCATAGTTTAATACTCCGTAAGCTCATGTTAGAGGTGGACTACAATAAAATGTTATAAGTTTCTTATTTTCCTTGTAAATTCAAGGTTCATACCGCGTCGAGGAGATGTCCCTCTTCTTTCCTTTCCAGCGGCCTTATGTTGCTAGCATTCCAAACCTCTGAAATATTTTAGGACTCTCGACTCTTCCTTCCCTCTCGAAGTTAATGAAACTAAAGTGCAATCTGCCCATAACCCCTTTGCCGTATGATCGAAATGGTGACATACAAATATAATTTTAGGAGACTGAAAACCCTTTTAGTATAGTCTTTTGACTATGAGCACCATGGAAGAACTTATTATCCACTAAGTTAAACATAAGTTAAACAAGAACTCTCGTTGAACAAGACCCAAGGGACAACCTTATAGACATGAGGTTGAACCTCTTAATGAATTATAATACTCATTAAATACTTAGGATGATCAGGTTTCAGAATTTCAGAACCATATCCCTACGAGGCATTCGTGACTTAACTCAATTCTCAATCCTGGGTGATTACCAAAGGACTCACTGCTTTGACCGAACAGAAGACCAGGATCCATCACGATTAGGAAGGGATACAACGAGTTGTCTGCCCTGGTCAGGCGGGCAATCGACGTATCGGATTTGAGCCCACCACAACTGTCTTTCCGTATTAGCTCGATCATAAAGAGTAGATTATATCACCCTTAGGTAAACTTTAATATCAAACACTTAGCACGATAATAATGATTTGGACATTTATCTTCAAACCTCAAAGGTAGAAACTTTTAAGGGGGGTAGACCAATATGAGCTAGGCTGATGTAGTTATTATATACCCTAACACATATGTAAACCTTTACGTATTACCCTTAGGCAATTTCGGGGATGAAATTATTCTTTAAGGGGGGTAGATTGTAACGTCCCAGAAAAATCCGTACAAAGACCGGAGTATCACCTCAGGCAGAAATCACTAAGGACCAAATCCTTTAGAAATTAGACGTAACTAAATCACCTGTCAAATTAGCTTGGACAACTTGTAATACAAATTGCAAGACCCAAAATCAGTAGGATCGCTGACGCTATGTTACCCTGAAACCTAGGATCAATCTCTAAACCCAGTTGCTCTCGGGAGCGCATTGAAACTCCGTATCCGACCTGGAACGCGCGTCAAAAATTCGATAACTAAGAAACTATACCGTTATGACCACCTCACTGGACTTGACAACCACCTCGAAAATCAAGTCCAGATAATATCCCGAAACACACAACTTGAGCCCGGAGCGAAGTGTGTGAGAAATGCGAATATCTTTAGAAAATGAATTCAGACTTAAGTGAATTGAGTCGTTCGCTTGTAAGCTAAATCTATGGATTTAGACCGTCAGAATCTGACCCAACTACACCCTCGGATCAGGAAAAATTTCCAACACACGTCAATGTACTTGTGGCCCTGATCGATACCGGTGACCGTTGAACTAAAATTGGTCCCCAGCGGTCGATCTGTAAATTTGATTGGACCGAAAACTTAGCTTGACTTAGATCTAATGTCAGAGGACTTACTCCCGACCGTATGCAGAAAAGGGGCCCCCAGATGCACTCCGTTGGGCCGTAACAGATGAGTTTTGGCTATAACCTAAGTATACCATGGCCCTGCGGCCATTCCTATCAATTCTGGGCCCATATAAGGACCTAAAACCCTCTCTCTCCCATTCCATACGAATTTCAAACCCTAGGAGAGAGAAGAGAGAGAAAAGAAGAAGAAAGTGAGGAGAAGAGAGAGAGAATGAGAGTTTGTTCTTGGGATTCGATCCCACCCCTCCACGTGCTTAATCATCGCTACTGTATCACTATACCGGCGAATTCTGATTCCATTTTGGGTAAGAAATCCTAACCCTAATCTGTTTTAGGGATTCAAATAGAGTAAATAGTGAAATAGCTAACCTATTTCATGCTATAGGTTGTCGTTGTGCCGTAGGCGAGGATTTAGTGTTTAAACTCAGTTCGTTACGGGTCTACCGGCGGAAGGTGCGGACTATAAACATTAGGTTATGGTTTTCAAGGCTTTTAATGTCAGTTAATGATTTATGACTGACTTGATTGCTATCACATGCTTAGATACGATGTTTCCCGCGCTTTACACATATATATGAACTATGTTGAATATAGTGTATTCCATGTGTTTGTTGATATGATTGAATGAGTATGGAATTTGGATCTGTGCTTGCCATGATTATTAACTATGAATATATGCTTGTTGTGTATGTGGCAACTCCTTTGTAAAAGGGCTTGCCAGGATATATGTTATAACTAGTCTAATACATGTATGTTGAAATGTGTAGTCTAAGTGTTTGATAAAATGCCTGAATGAGGAAATGCTTCTTGGAATGTATTTAATGAGGGTGTTGAGATAGGATTCTCAATCCCCTTCTCTATAATTACAGTTCCGTTTATGTAACCTATCTTACTACTATGTATTGTACGGATGAAATGCCTATGTAAGATAACATGTGTATTATGTGTTTGTTGAAATACTCAACTAAGATTTATATTTAGATTTGGTTGTCACATGCTGTCATTGATTATCACTCGTTAATGCTATCGTTGAAGTGTGATTAGGGCAACGATGTAGTCCAGGCAATCGGTAATGATTCTCGAGTAACGGCTGAGGTCATTTCGCCACACAAGACACGTTCAATGAATCCGAGGCGTATGATGATTGTCGACAGTGGTACCATGTCGATTAATTCGGCGTACACTCGTACTAGTCGAACTTGTCTAATAAACCGATTGGCCTACTGTGTATTTACCATGTATGAACACTACTGCTTGAACCTAAGATACCCCTTACCAATGCAAAGACCCGTTTCAACCATGGTACCACGATCCGCTAAGACTCATGAGCCGGACATGGTGGTATGGGACACCATGGTCAAGCTGTCGGCCTACACTGGGGCGACGAGCCTCTCCGTAGTGACCAGTGAGCAACCCAGTCTCATGAGTCAAATATGGTGGTATGGGACACTATATTCGAGCTGTCGGCCTACACTGGCGTAGCCTGGTTGTGGTCCCCAGTCGGGTTGGTGACGAGCCTTCGAAAATACACTGCCAATTGGTAGGGTGTTTGTGTTGTGACCTCAAGTACAAAATTGGCCTACCCTGGCACAGCCTGGCTGTGGTCCCCAGTCGGGTTGGTGACAAGCCTTCGAAAATAGACTGCCAGTTGATAGGGCGTTGGTGGGGTCACCTCGAGTGTGAATTAAGCCTACATTGACGGTGATGAGCCTCTCGTAGCGACCTACGGTGTAAACTCGCGAACTTGCCTATCGTATGTGATTAACTAGGATTGACGACCCTAAATGGATCATTGTTTGGGTTAATAATATAAAGGGAGGTACCTTAGCTTCCCAATCATGTTGTATGAAAAGGTCTAATAAGAACTCGGTAATCACGCTCAGGCATTGCATTGCATGTGCCTTTGGCGTTGGTGTTGAGCAAAGAGGAAGGGGTGCATGCCGCGACCGTAAGAGGAAGATCGTAGAGGGAGTGCAGGCGAGGGCATGCATCATTAATACATATCATGTTTGCATTAACCAGAGTACTTAGGGATGTTTGATTGTATTGCTTTATCATTACTTCTTGATTGAATTGATAACATGTTAACCTTTGCCTTATAGCTCCACTGAGTTGATCACTCACTCCCACGTTCTGAGATGGTGTTTTAAAACACCGACCAGACTCTGTTGTAGTTTCAGGTGATGGCGACGCTTACGAGATGGAGCCTTCTTCTATGATGACAAGGAGTTCTCCAACATGCAACTCTCTAGCGGGTCTATGTAGACCTAAAGTTGCGTATCGGGGCTACAAGAATATGGATAGATGACATTACACTCTCATTATTTTGTAATGTTGGAACAATACATGTAATTATTTAACCTAGTATCATGTTCACACTCTAGAGACTTACAATCACTTAAGTGTTTTATATATCTATCACAGTCTTCCACTTGCGTAATCTAATCGTCCCTGGAGTATGATATGCTGATTTAGTTTAATCCCATTCATGTTTAATGCACTAACAAGGACAACATTTAATCATCATTATCTATCTTGCATAAATGATGCGCTGGAACTCGGGAGTTGAGCTCCTGCTTGACCCCCGATTTTTGGGGCGTACAATTATCGATGCCGATAATCGGTGCCGATTATCGAGGCCGACGCCGGTTATCGATACCAATTATGAGTATGTGACAACATAATATCATGATACATGCCCATACGCATCATCTGCATGCTTGTGATGAGATGAGTGATTGATTATAGCACATGCCATTAGGCAGATTGTTATGAGACTCCCTGGTAAAGGGAGATGCCCACATGAGTCGCGGTACGCGCATGATTGCTGTATGATTGAATTACGTGATTCATGCATCTCACATTGTGTGACATGTATACTGTACGCCCTAGCGACATCAGGGCCATAGCCTCCACAGGTATATCATGGTTGACAGGATTGGATACCGAAAATCTTGTTCTACATGGGGTGTTATAGATATCCCTAGGTGAAAGTCTCTTATGGTACTAGGAGGTTACTCCAACATTTAGATCGAGTGGGTGCATGAGCGCCGAGTGCTGATTACCAGAAGGCCACACTTTCCACTTTATCATGGTCGGTTGGAAGGGGGTGCGGCCTTACCCGCCCAAGTGGAGGGGGCAAGCTAGGCTGAGTTTGACCAGCTCGAGGAATGGGTTCGCTATCGATGAGTCGGACCTGCTATTGGTAGACGGATAGTGAGGTCTCTTCCACTCAACTTGTTGTATGTGATGGGGTGGCAATCTGGTTTGGAGTGTACTAGACCCCGGTGATATTTAAGAGTTGAGCTGTATTGATATGTGGACTTAGATGAGGATTGGTGTGCTTGGTTTGCATCTCGCATTGCATGGCCTTGGTACGACCAATAGTATTCATGGATTCATCAGTATATTCCGCATTACTCTGATATTGCATAATTGTATTACTACATTACGCAACACTTTCACCACCCTCTAAGCTTTCCGTAAGCCTATGCACGACCGTTGCGTGCAGGTGACGTTGGATCGCAGCAGCGCTGAGGCTAGAGAGTGTGGTAGATCATCTTGGAGCTTTTGTCTATCATTATTGTATTTCCCTTTATGCGCTTTGTACTTATAAAATTTTGATCATAATGGAAATGTGGAGTTTTTAGTTATCGTTGTGGGTTATGCCTTTGGTTATGCTTATTACGAATCAAACTGATGTTGAAAATCCTCCTTGTAGGATCCTAGGATCGGAACCTGGTAAATGGGTGCCAGGAGCCGAGAATGGGGTACTACGGAGGCTGTTGGGGTCGGATTCGGCGATCGGGAATTTTGTGAGCCCATTTTCTAAGTTCGTGGCGTGATAACTCATTCCTACTTTGGGACGGTGTTTTAAAACACTAACCAGACTCTAGTTTAGATGCAGGTGCTGATGAAGTCTATGCGACGGAGCAGGACTTTATGGATGAGGAGGAGAAGTTCTCCTACTTTCAGCTCTCGAGCGGGTCGATGTAGACCTCGTGCCGATGCGCATGGACTACAGGGATATTTGGCTTAGTTGGACATATTTACTTTTCCGCATTTTGTTTATTTTGAAATAATACATGTATATATTCAGCCCGGTTACATACTCATACTCTGGAGATTGTGAAACACTTACATGCATTAATATATATGTTTCAGACTTCCGCTTGCTTAGTTTAATTATATTCAGAGTATGATATGCTGTTTTAGTATAATCCCACTCATGTTTAACTCATTAATATGGGCAAAATCTAAACATCATTATCCATATTGCATAAGTGATGTGCTGGGTCTCGGGAGTAGAGCTTTACTCGACCCTCGAAATTCAGGGCGTTACAGACTTCCTCTGGGTTCCAGGCTGGGGTGAAAGCCTTACAAAAGAACTTGGATAGAGTGATATAGCTTGTCCCAGATTACTGGTCGGCTTGTCTTGCTTCGCCATCCTATTCCTTGACATAGTTACTTGACTGGCCTAGCTGTGCTTGCCCTATTAGTGTCGGCTCATATTTTCCCATAACATACACCAACATGGTGGGCTTGATTAAGTAGAAAAGCTTCAAGCCTAGGCTCTGATCAACCCTGCTCATATAACAGGCCCTGTAGTTAGGCCTTGCTCTAGCCCAACGTGCTTGAAATGAAGCTCAAGCCCAACCCTTGTCAGGGCCTTACACCCAGCCCATAGACAACTCTTGACTGGATTATCCCAACCAATTGATTGGGTGGCTGCATATGATTGTAGAAAATAGTATGCCATTGTAAATTCAATAGGTAAAAAGCCCTCCATTTCAAAATTCATGCATTGGGCCTGAAGATAGATGATGAACTCATAATTTTCTTAATTCTAGATTCTTTTTCTCTCTAACTTAGTCATTTCCAAATAAACTACAATACTTAAATGGAGTAGTGGGCATTGAAATAATTGACCTCACGGTAAGAAGAAAGACTTAAACGGTTAGGAAAGACATAATATGTACCTATGAACAAAGACATAATAGGAATAAAAAAAAAAGCGTAATACAATAAACATCATTTAGATATTTTAAGCGATAATAAACCATAATCTGAACGATAATATAAGAAAAAAGTTAGGTAAAAATGATGGCTGCTTGTTCTGTAAGAAGTCAGCCACTAAAAGAAGAAATGCACAAATTTTAAAGGATGACTTGTTAAGAATGGTAAAAATCTTGTTTTGATAAGTTCCGAATATAATTTAGCTAATGTGTCTCCAAACTTCTGGTAGATAGATTCTGGTTTGACTATTCACATATGTAATTTTATGTGAGACATGTCGTAGAACTAGATACCAACTGATGCTGAAAGGTCAGTCTATGAGAAATGACACAAGGGTGGACGTGAAAGTTATCAAAATCTACAGACTAATGTTATCATTTGAACATATTTTAGATCTAATAGATACTATTTTTGTACCTTTTATAAGATGGAATTTAGTTTCTATTTCTTGTTCAAACTAATATGGCCTAGTAGAGTCATTAGAGTCATTTGTGTGTCATGATTATCCAATATGAAATTCATGTTTAGTAGAGTCACTTGTCTGTCGTGATTACTGTAAGTACATTGGTTTGTTTGTAAGTGCCTTGGTTTGTCATTAAAATGTGTCAGTGTCTTGAGTCGGTTGATCCTATTGGAAGATGAAAACAACTGAAGAATTGAAGACTTGCAATATCAAGGCTTGAAAACACGGGTAAATTGAGGTGCTTTTGTGAACCTAGCCTAAGATTCCTTTAGTTATAAAACAACCTACTTTTAGATGATACACAACAATAGGAAAATCTTTCTTTGTCATCCCAAGCCTTAAGTATTAATTTTAACAAGTTCAACTAGGGTTTAGAGGGATTCAAGGGATTTTTCCCTCAACCTGAACCATTTTCAGTCCGATTGAAAATGACTGAAACATAAGCAAGCAATTAGAAAAATATAGCGTTTTTAGTCCAACCTAGTTGAACCTTCGGCTCAACTCGATCCGATCAATTCAGTTCGACTGAAGCCAATTTGTGTCCAGCAACTAACTGGACTTTGCATGGATATTTTCGGTTGAACTGAACCTTCTTAGGTGCGACCGAACAACTAGCTATTATAGATATGTTGGAGCCATTTTCTAATAAAATAGGCCTTCAGACCTTGGAAAGAGAGATGGGTTTTTCATAGTTTTAGAGCATCTATACTTACAACTCCGTTCCACTACTTCTAAGTTCTAATCCAAATATATTCATGTTATTTTCCTTGTGAATCATCACTCTAGTGAGTATTCCAAGCTCTATTTGAATATATACATATTCTCTTACATTCTCTAGAGGTTGGATACCAATCCTATAGGGAATTCGTTTTCTATCATCCTCTAAACTGCCCATTTAGGTAAATCCCCATTTAGAACCAACTACATCATTGGTTGTAGGAGATTCAACCAACCCACTTTCCCATTACCTTAGCACTCTCAATAGGAAGATCATTGTAAGGTAGTGTTCACAACCCCAAGTGTAGGGTCACGATGTAGTAATAATCTCGGTAAGATCGAGGTCGAATCCACAGGGACTGAAACTTGTACATTTCTGAAATTAACTAGAAGTAGAACTAGAAGAAGATGTGAAACTAATTCTGAGGTATTTGAGTGAGTAATTGTGAATAAAGTAATTAAAACTAAGAATTTAAAGGTGGGAACTAGGATGCCAAGGATTCACTTGTAGTGATTAGGGAGCCCTCTTGCTTGATTCAAATAACAAAATTAGAAATGGAGTCCTATCCTATCCAATTGGAAAATATATGAATAAAACCAAATCTGAACTTCCATTGACCTAATTCTCAATGAAGGAGAACTACGATAATTGGAAGGGATTCCATCACCAAACCATGCCTAGGAGACAATGGCAAACAACAAGATTTACCAATCCCATAATCTCAAAGCAGGAGAATTGTGAAGATTAGGAAGGATTCCATCACCGTACCATGCCTAAGGGATGATGGTGAATAACAGGACTTACTAATTTCATAATCTCAAATTAGGAAAAGAAGATACTCAAAGCTATTGTAGATCTACTGTAATTTGAGTTACAATAAACCATTAAAAACTGAAAGTATTCCTTAAATATCAAATTAGAATCCATGGAGTTCAACATAAACATGAATCAAAGCAATAGAAACATCCAGTCATGCTACAAGCTTCACCTCTCAGCCCTAGCTAAGAGGTTTACCCAACCATAGACATGATTGGATCTAAACCCTATAAGAAAGCATGAAAACAATTATAGAAGAAGAAGAAAAACTCTTGGCGACGACTTCTTCACCCTTTTGCTCCCTCCTTAAACCCTAGAAGATGCCTAGGAACATCCTAGGGAGTCATATTTATAGTCGTGGAACTCCAACTTTCGCACTTAGTTGGAAAACTTTAGAAACCGCCTCAAATTTATGCAGTTTTCTAAAATAGACTTCACTCTGCGAAGTCTTCCAAAATAGGCTTCACTCTGTGCAATTTCACAAAATAACCCAGAGTTTCAGAATATGCTTTTTCAGGACAATTTCAGGATTCCTTTTCTTCACTTCAAATCTTCGATTCTCTTCATTCTTCACTTAATTTTCTTGGATCTTTGGCATGTAATTCTTCAATTTTGGTTTCCTAAGATCCATCCCTTGCCTTCGTGATGCTTGAGCATCAAATCCATGCTTTTAGCACCCTCTTCAATTGAAGCTCTTAAATTTACCTTGCAACACAAACATGAGTAAAATAGAACATTAAGCATTATCATGTTCATAAAACCAAGATATAAATGAGGGATACTATGCAATATTTGACCCTCAACACAATCCCCAACCAGCATTTTGCTAGTCCCGAGCAAAGTATGCGAAAAATATTTCGAAAATCATAGGATAATTTCTATAAGCTCAAGTGGTTAAAAAAAATAATCCAGATAATAGAATTCTAAAATACATCAATGTCGTGCATTACCATCTCCTAAACTCTAGTACTTGGTAACTTCATAATCAAGTTCAAAGCATTAATCCACAAATTAGAACAATTCCAAACATTGAGTTCTATAGGTGCATAACAAAGTCTAAACTTATCACAATAAAAGGTTCAATTCTTCATTTTCATGATAACATTGATAATCCAAAAGCATTCAAGACAACCAAAACCTAAACCGAAACTTGCCTTACAATTCATCTTTTAATTCCCTCTTTTATTCCTCCAGCTTTTGATTTTTCCATCGATGTCTTTCACGCTATGTCAACTTTTTAAAGATCTTTAATAAGTGGCCTTTTCGAAGACAACTGTTTTTTTTTTTAGCTGGGTATTATTTATTATTATTATTTTGAACATGATGGACAAATTCCCAGGTTGGTTCCTTTCATGCTAAATAATCACCAAGTTAACAATTCAATGTTGACTGAAGCTTTAATGTGAAAGCTAGATGTGACATATGAAATCATGACTCGATCAATGTTTAAAACTCCTAATCATGGATTAATAATCGAACTTACTTTGAAATCTCCAAGTAACTGAATCCAAGAGGCATAAATCATCAACATTAAGCATCATATACTTCATTTTTTTTTTTGATTTTTCGCAATTTTTGCTCAAAGACTAAGACAACAACTAATTAGCTTGCCTAATCTCCCATCCCCAACCTAAAATCTACATTATCCTCAATGTAAAAGAAATAAACATGTAATGCAAAAGAGGCAATGAAAAGAAAAGGGAAGTGATGGAGAGATAAAAAATGAAGAAGGAATTTTGAGGCTTTTGCAATGATCTCAGTGTGAAAAATGGGTTAACTTAAAAGACTCAAATAGACGATAAATAAACTATCCTAAAACAGTGGAAAACAAACTATCCTAAATTCCATGAAAGCAATAAAATTATCCTAAACTAGGAAAGCAAGGGAAAAGCTACTCAGTCATGCCACAAGGTTCCTCCTCTGGCCAATATCTTGATAAATTTCTCAGTAGGTTTCTCAACAAGATCATCCAAAAGCCCTTTTTGCAATAGGCTTGGATGTCTCAGAGCACGAATTTCTAGAGAAATTTGTGGACCTCAGTATAAAGTTTTCTTTTAATCTCTTGAGGTATCCAAAGTATATATGATTCACCTGAGACAGAGAAAGTGTCAGAGTTAGCATAACATGATGAATCAGAGACTACCAATAGATAAAATTCAGCGAAATTCTCAGTAGGTGATGTAGTCTCAACATATTCCAAAGTTTCAGACTTTAGTTCAACTTTCAGCTCCTCCTCCCTTAATGGTAAACATACAAGATCTGAGGAAGGAGGGGCTTCAGAATAAAGGTTTTCTCGGTCAGTAACAACCACCAAGGTATTGTTTTACAAGGCATCCATTATTTCTTTTATCATGAGATCATTTGAATCTATAAAATAGCCAAGCAATCTTTCAGAGTGTTGAGATAGTCAGTTGAGAGAGGCTCAATTTCTACATTGAGGTCTGTGATGATATGCCCAATGATTCCTTCGTCTTCTCTTAGAATAGCGGGAAATATACTCTCTTGCTCTTCACCATGGTGAGAGTTAATTATCACCGGATACATCTTGTCCTGCATTGCATAGACAAATTGTGGATCAATAGGCGCATTGATGTGAAGACTCTGTTCATTGGTACTACTGAGTAAAGGCATTGTATTGTCAAGGGTTGACAACTCAGATGGTGGCCTTAACTGGATGATTTCAAATTCTAGAGTCATATCGAGCAACTTGTCCATCTCCCGAATTATATCATCATTTAATTCAGGGGAGTGGTCTAAACATGCCTGACAAAAGTTGGAAGGGTTGGTTGAAAGTAGTTCATCCTCTACATTTAAATCGGACATGTCAAATGGGTGGAGAAGATTATTATGGATGACAACTTCCTGAATCTCTTGATCATTGATATAAGCTAAACTTGATATTGAATCCAGGGGGATTTGAGTTGTACATTTATGATTGTCATCCCAATACTCATCAACTTCTAATTCAGTATAGTACACATGTGGATTGGGATCACTTTCTGTTCCTAGATTGGGTTAAGCTTCGAATAAACTAACCTCCTCCTCATCAATGAAACCAGGTGTGTCAGTATCATTATATTGGAAAACTAACAGTGTCTTTTGATCATTCATTTAGATAGTCATTGAGATTGACTCTTCAGGAAATTGAACCGTGTGCTCATTAACGGAATCCAACTCCCTCATTTCAAATTCCAGAGTTCTCCAAAAGTGAGTTAGGATCACTCTCCTCGCATTGTGTTTCTGGATTGGGTTGTGGCTGGGATGAACGAGCCTCCACTATCTTATCGATGCACAAATCAATCGCTTATAATGTTTTTCTAATATCTGCAAGATAGTCCGTGTAACTCTGAAGTGAATCCTCTTGGATCATTTTTGGTTGGATTTCAAAGGTAAGGGATCCAAGAGAATTATGACTATGATGTGTTGCTTTTTCATCTTCCAAATATCTCTGTTTCCACTGTTCATAATCATACGGGTCATAAGTGGGAGAGTATGGTGGTTATTGATACATATTATCAGCCATAATACATTCATGCATAGTTCTCTTCTTGCTGGATGGTTGATAATTATCCCCATTCCAATAATCACGATGACCCCAATAATCGCGTACTATTTTCTTAATCCGTGGAGTGCAATTATTCTCCCGCCTATAATCACTGAAGGACATCTTAACTGATGGAGCATCATATTCTGGTTGGTTCTCAATGATATTTTTAGAAAAAATTTGTGACATAGGTTGTTTCCTGTCATAATTATCATACATCTCTTCCCAATATCTCTTAGCTATCTTAGCATACTGACGTTCCCACTCTTGCATGGTGAAACGCTAACTCTGAATTTAATCCTAAAAGAGAATAAAAGAAAAATCCTACAACAATATGAAAAGTAAGTAGAGGAGAAGTTAGAAGGAAGTTACCAGATTAGAGAAGATCTATGTTAGGATCCTTTGAAATAAAAAATAATGTTAGTTTCTAAAAATAAATCAGATAAAAAAACCTAACCTAAAAACAAAACAAAAAGTTATCCTAAAAACAAATTAGTTTCTAAAAAAAAAATAGTTTCTAAAAACAAATTAGGAAAGTTTTCAAATCTAGAAATAGAAAAAAAAAGAATTAGTTTCTAAAAACAAATTAGGAAAGTTTCTAAATCTAGAAATAGAAAGAAAAGTTAGTTTCTAAAAACAAATTAGGAATGTTTCTAAATCTAGAAATCGAAAGAAAAGTTAGTTTCTAAAAATAAATTAGGAAAATTTCTAAATATAGAAATAGAAAGAAAAGTTAGTTTTTAAAAATAAATTAGGAAAGTTTCTAAATTTGGACATAGAAAGAAAGAGAATTAGAAAGAAATTACCAAATTAGAAGTTTCTATTTTGGGATCTTTGTAATGCCCCAAAAATCGGGGGTCGAGTAAAGCTCAACTCCCGAGTTCCAACGCATCACTTATGCAACATAAATAATGATGTTTAAATGTTGTCCATATTAGTGCCTTAAACATGAATGAGATTACACTAAAATTACATATCATACTCCAGAGTTAATATAATTAGCAAGCGGAAGACTGAGATAAATATATAAAGTAGATACGTGTTTCATAACGTCCATAGTATGAATATGTCACCAGGCTGAATATGTACATGTACTATTCCAAAATTTACAAAATATCTAAGTGTGAATGTCCGACTAATCCAGGTATCCCTATAATCCCATCGATCAGTACATGGTCTATATAGAACTGCCTGATAGCTGAACATAGGAGAATTCCTCCTCCTCGTCTATGAAATCCCAATCAGCGGCGTAGACATCATCGCCACCTGTATCTACAAGACTACAACAAAGTCTGGTTGGTGTTTTAAAACATCGTCTTAGAGTGGGAGTGAGTGATCAACTCAGTGGTACTATAAGGCAAAGGTTAACACGTTATCAACTCAGTCAAGCAGTAATGATAAAGCAGTACAACAATCATATCCTAAGTACACTTATTAATGTAGGAATGGTATGCTGTAATGATGCATGCCCTCGCTTGCACTCCCTCAGTGACTTCATCTCACGGTCCCGCATGACAAACTCCCTAAAAGTGCGCTTCCTCGCCAAAGCACATGCAATGCGGTGCATGGTTGTGTTAGCCAAGTAATTTATTAGGCTTATTCATACAGCAGGTTCAGGAAGCTAAGGTACCTCCATTTATATCATTTACCCAAACGATGATCCATCTAGGATCGCCAATCCTAGTTAATCACATACAATAGGCAATTTATAGGGCAACATCACCCCTAATTTAAAAGCAGTGGATGGGCAAGTTCACGAGTTTATACTCGAGGTCACTAAAGGAGGCTTGTCACCTCAGCGTAGGCCTAATTTATACTCAAGGTTACTACGGGAAGGCTCGTCACCTTAGCGTAGGCTGACAGCTCGAATACGGTGTCCCATACACCACCATATTCGGTTCACGAGTTTGGGTTGCTCACTGGTCATTACGGGGAGGCTCGTCACCCCAGCGTAGGCCGACAGCTCGACTATGGTGTCCCATACACCACCATGCCTGACTCATGAGTCTTAGCGGATCTTGGTACCATGGTTGAAATGGGCTTTTCATTGGTAAACGGTACCTTAGATTCAAATAGAAGTGTCCATACATGGTAAACACACAATAGGCTAATCGGGTTATTTGACAAGTGCGATTGGTACGAGCGTACGTTGAATTGATCGACATAGAGAGCGTACGCACTTCACGTGGCCTAACCACTGTCGACAATCACCGTACGACTCAGATTCATCAAACGTATCCATGGTGGCGAAACTAGTTTAACCACTCAATCGGGGACCGTTACCGACTGACTGGACTACGTAGTAGTTCCAACCATACTCAAATGCATTAGGTATTCACATGTGATAATCAACGACATTTAATAAACAATTCAAACATGAATCTCATTTGAGCATTTTATCAAACGCATAGGAATGTTATTATACATAAAGCATGTAGTTGAAATTAAGGTTACATGAAGGAATTTTATACATATAGATAGGGTAGTTGGGAATCCTATCTCAACACCCTTAATAAATACAATTCATCAAACAATCACTCATTTAGACATTTTATCAAACACTTCTTAGGCTACACATTACTACATACATGAACTATATATAACATATATTATGGTAAATCCTTTCACAAAGGAGTTTTCATACATACAACAAACATGTAATCAAGATTAATAGTCATGGCAAACACAAATAATGATAGTAATTTCATTCAAACATTTCAACAAACACATGGAATGCATTATATATTCACATAGTACACACACATGTATTATTTACCGAATACATCGTAACTAAGATCATATGGTGGCAAACTAGTCAGACATAAATCATTAGCTGACATTGAAAGCCTTGAAAACCATAACCTAAACGTTTATAGTCCGCACCTTTCGTCGGATTGCTCGTTTCGAACTCGGTTCGAATCTTACGTCCCTGTCTACAGCACAACGGCTACCTAAATCACGAAATAGGTTAGCTATTTCACTGATTCCTCTATTCGGATTCCTAAAACAAGATTAGAGTTAGGATTTCTTACCCAAATCGAAGCTAAAATCGATGGTGTAGCGATGGTGGGGTGGTGATTCGGTATGTGGAGTAGTGGGAGTGAATCCCAACAACGATCTCCCTATCTCACTCTCTTCTCCTCACTCTTTCCTCCTCTTTTCTCTCTTCTCTCTCCTAAGGTTAGAGAAATTCGTATGAAATGAGAGAGGGGTGGGTTAAGGGTCTTATATAGGCGGTCTTATATAGGCTCAAAAGTGGTGTAAATGGCCCAAGGGCCATGGTATACTTAGGTTATAGCCAAAGGCTGTCTGTTTCGGGCAAACGGGGCTCATTTGGAGGTCATTACCTATCTATATCACAGAGTAGGTTCCTTGACCATGGATCTAGGCCAGGATGCGATTTTAACACATTTGGATAGGCCGATCACTCGTGGCGGACCCGTATCTGTTCAACGACCATCGTCACTCGATCAGACCCACAAGTATACAGATATGAGCAAGAAAATTCCCCTGATCCATGGGTGTAGTTGGGTTAGAAACTGACGGTCTGAAGTCCTCAATTTCACCCGCAAGTGAATGGTCCAATTCACTTAAGTTTGAGTTCATTTTTTAAAGATATTCGCGTTTCTCGCACACTTCGCTCCCGGCTCAAGTTGTGCGTTTTTGGATACTATTTGGGCTCGATTCCCGCTATGGTTGTCAAGCCAGTATGATGGTCATAACCTTATAGTTTTACGGTAATCGGACTTTCGACGCGCTGTCCAGGTCCGATACGGAGTTTCAATGTGCTCTCAGGAGCAACTGGGTTTTGAGATTGCTCCTAGATTTTTAGGTAATGTTGAGTTACGATTCTAATGGTTTTAGGTCTTGCAGTTTATATAGATAGTGGTTCAAGCTAATTCCACTAATTATTTAGTTTAGTACTTAATTAATTTTTGTCTAATTTCTACAAAATTCAGTTCTTAGTGATTTCTGCCTGAGGTGGTACTCGGGTCTTTGTACGGATTTTTTCGAGACGTTATAATCTTGCTGAAGAAAAAGCAAAGTGAATTAGTTTCTGAAAAAGAACTAAGAAAGCATCCTAGTTTCTAAAAAAAGAAAAAGGAAAGTTTTTAAAAATAGAAGTAAGTTAGTTTTTAAAAACAGAAAAAAGAAAGGAAATTAGTTTCTAAAAATGGATTAGGAAAGTTTCTAAAAAATAAAAAATTAGTTTTTAAAAATAAATTAGGAAAGTTTCTATCATGGAATTAGAAAGTAGAAAAATCCTAATATTAACCTAATTCCAAAACTAATAAAATTCAGAAAACGAAACTGTTAATCCCCGGCATGGTGCCAAAAACTTGTTCACAACCTCAAGTGTAGAGTCGCGATGTAGTAATAATCTTGGTAAGACCGAGGTCAAATCCACAAGGACGGAAATTTGTACGTTTTTGAAATTAACTAGAAGTAGAAGTAGAAGAAGATGTGAAACTAATTCTGAAGTATTTGAGAGGGTAATTGTGAATAGAGTAATTAAAACTAAGAATTTAAAGGTGGGAACTAGGGTTCGAAGGATCCACTTGTAGTGATCAAGGAGCCCTCTTGCTTGATTCAAGTAACACAATTTGAATTGGAGTCCTATCCTATCCAATTGAAAAATATATCAATAAAATCAAATCTGAACTTCCATTGACCTAATTCTTAATGAAGGAGAACTATGATAATTGGTAGGGATTCCATCACCAAACCATGCCCAGGAGACAATGGAAAACAATAGGATTTACCAATCCCATAATCTCAAAGCAAGAGAATTGTGAAGATCAGGAAGGATTCCATCACCCTACCATGCCCAAGGGATGATGGTGAACACTAGTACTTACTAATTTCACAATCTCATATCAGGAAAAGAAGATACTCAAAGCTATTACAGATCTACTGTAATTTGAGTCACAATAAACCATTAAAAACTGAAAGTATTCCTTAAATATCAAATTAGAATCCATGGAGTTTAAGATAAACATGAATCAAAGAAATAGAAACATCCCATCATGCTACAAGCTTCACCTCTTAGCCCTAGCTGAGAGGTTTAGCCACCATAGATATGATTGGATCTAAAACCCTAGAAGAAAGCATGAAAACAACTAAGGAAGAAGAAGAAAAACTCTTGGCGACGGTTTCTCCACCCTTTTGCCCCACTCCTTAAACCTTAGAAGTTTCCTAGGAACATCCTAGGGAGTCCTATTTATAGCTGTGGAACTCTAACTTTCGCACCTAGTTGGAAAACTCTAGAAACTGCCTCAAATTTACGCAGTTTGCTAAAGTAGACTTCACTCTGTGCAATTTTCCAAAATAGACTTCACTCTGCGCAATTTCACAAAATGACCCAGAGTTTCAGAATATGTTTTTTCATGAGGATTTCAGGATTCCTTTTCTTCACTCCAAATCTTTGATTCTCTTCGTTCCTCACTTGGTTTTCTTGGATCTTTGGCATGTGAATTCTTTAATCTTGGTCTCCTAATATCCATCCCTTGCCCAGGTGATTCTGGAGCATCAAATCGATGCTTCTAGCACCCTTTTCGATTCAAGCTCTTAAATTCACCTTGCAACACAAACATGAGTAAAATAAAACATTAAGCATTATCATGTTCATAAAACTAAGATATAAATGGGGGATAATATGTAATATTTGACCCTCAACAGGCAGCCACTTGTAGAAGCAAAAGATGATCCACTTCAAAGATCGGGAGAGTTGAAGAGAAGCTGCATCAAGATTGATTGAGCATACCAAGAAAGACGCTATCAACGGGACTCATTTAAACTTATAAGAGTTTTATTTAGATTCCATTATATACTCAAGTCTTGTGCAGATTTGAGCATAAAATTTAAAACCCAAGCTCGAAATTAAGTCTCTATGTGAGCCACCGATGGGTGTGCGCATGTTAGTCTCCCTGTGAGCTACCAACGGGTGTGTATGTGAAATGTTACTAGTAAGCCTATAGAAATCCTTGTGAGAGTCTCTATGTGAGCCACTGATGGGTGTAAATGTGTATTCTCTGTGTGAGCCAGAGGCAGGAGTATACGTAGTCTCTGTGTGAGCCTCCGACGATAGTGTACGTAGGTCCTCGTGTAGGACCGTAAAGGTTAGTGATGAACCTATTGAAAACCATTGTTAAGGTTAGTGGTAAACCTATATAAAACTATTGTAAAGGTTAATAATGAATTTATATAAAATCATTAAGATAGTGAAATCCAAAAAACTCAAGTTTGAGTTCATCATCTGGGAGTGGAGTAGGGATTTATCCAAACCACTATATATTGTTGTGTTTGTGATTGTTGATTTGTATATGTAATTCTATTTATGCTTGTGATTGGCTTTGTTTATTTTGCATAGATGAATGAATAAATTGTATGCTGTGAGCTTAATTCATTACACACACTAGATTTATCTTTCTCACATCATAGTCTACTGTGCACATATAATTGTATTCTTTTAGTTTATGATCTTGGACATATTTAGCCTTGTGGGTTAAATTATATTAATTGGTCAATAATTTTTAAATGTCCTATTCACCCCCTTTAGGACTTACTCATAATTCTAAGTTTCCTAATCTTCTGCATCGTGGTATCGTATTAGATAACCGTGCAATTTCAATTGATATCAGAGATGATTCCTCTTTAAGGATTTAACCATCTAGAGCATGATTCATATGAGCCTTAGAATGATGGATAACAATGAGAGGAGTTCTGTCTCATGACCATTGTATTATGATGGGTCTAATTATACTTACTGGAAGGCTAGAATGAGGATATTTTTTAAAATCCTTAACCCTATGGTTTGGAAAATGTTGAGTGTGAAATATTGCATATTTCTCCCTTGTTATACCTTAGTTTTATAAACACAAATACGCTTAATCGATCCATTCTTACGTGCTTTATCTTGCGAGGTGATTTTGAGAGCTCAAGGAAAAAGGATGCTTAAAACATGGATTTAATGCTTAAAGGATTACCAAAGTGAAGATCGGATCTATAGAGGTCAAGATTGACGATTTTAAGAATCCAAGATCCAAGAAAACCAAGTGAAGAAGGAAGAAAATCAAGATTGAAAAGTGCAGAAAATCGGATTGCTGAAGTTGATAGTTCAATGCTATTAAAGTAAGTGTTTGATGTCATCGAAGGTGGATCGATCCCATCGTAAAAATTAGAAAAATTTGATTTGCTTGCTGGACATATTTGGGACCTTTTTAATGCCATTGAAGGAGAGTTTGATCCCATCGAAGGAGTGCTCGATGACATAGAAGCCAATTCGATTGCATCATAAAAATGATTTTTTTTATAATATTTAGTTGTTGGACACTTTGGAGTATTCTTCGATGCCATCAAGGAGGTGTTGATGACATCGAAGCCAAATTCGATGCCACTGAGGGATATGCGATGACATCGAAGAAATACACAAATTCAAAAGACAGTTGCTGGACAGTTTCCCAATCCAACTTGAACTCTTCAATGGGACTTCGATGCCATCGAAGATGACATTGAAGCTGTGATAGCTACGTAAAATTGTGGTAGTTTTGAAGTCAGTCCAATCAAACCCTATATAAAGGGGTCTTTTGAGTTCTTATAAGCATGAATTAGGTTAAGGGTAGAGCATTCTGTCCCGAAAGGTTGCCTCATTGAGATCATAGTTCTAAACTCACTGATAGGACTTGAAACTTGGCTGAGTCAACCTGACTAGGCAAGATTTTGAGACGAATCCTTTGAAATTACGGTAATGACTGCTTTAGTTGAAGTAGGAATAGGTCAAAGTATCCTAGAGGGGGGTGAATAGGACTTTATAGAATTTTATGACAATTTAAAATCCTATCATTATTATCTTGATCTAATATAACAATTTATCAAGATATCTTTATCTTAACTTCCAAGCCAAATAGAGGATCCAATCACAAGACTATTCAATATCTAAGCAATACATAAATTTAGTATATGATGGATGAACAGAGTGACTGTGTGTGAGATGTGATACTTATCAGTTCTAAATAATTATGCATCATGTGATCATTCAAAGTATACACAATAAAAGAATATGTAATTAACAATCTCAAACACAGTTGTTATATAGTGGTTCGGCTATATGCATACTCCACTCCCGGCGGATGCACTCAACCGTTGAGTGTACCGGATTTCACTAACGGAGGTTTCAAATCAGGTTTACCTCAAACCAATACAACCTACACATGGCTGACTCTAGGACTCACACAAGGTACCTAACATGTCTCCATGAGACACAAGTTTATGCCCCACATAGGAGCAAGGGTCCACATACAACACCCAGGTTTTATGCCCTACACAAGAGCAAAGGATCCACACAAGGAACCTAGTGTTTTAGGCCACACAGGCCAAGGATCCACACAAAGAACCTAGAGTTTATGCCCTACACAAGAGAAAAGGTCAACACACAACACCTAAGTTTTAGGCCACACAGACCAAGGACCTACGCTAAGGACCTAAGTTTATGCTCACTAAGAGTAAAGGTCAACACACAACACCCACATGTACTCTCTCGTCGGAGGCCTCCTATGAGGACATGAAAGGGGTGAGAATCACCTGTGACCCAATCCTACACAAAGGAATGATCAACAGGGTCTTTGGACTCTAATGACTTACAGATAAGTAGATGAGCCCCATTAAGCATGTTGATGAAGATCTCCTCCTTTAATGATGAAGAATCTTTAGCTCCCTTGAACTGCAACACAGATGATGCTCCAATGTATGGCGACGGGTTGGGTCAACGTTATGTTGGAATCCTACTCTATTAAATGTTTTCCTATTTTAGAGACAGAGTGATTCCAAGTATTTAAGCATTCAAGGTATCCCAGCTCAATGATTTGCCATTAAGGTGGTAGCTGGATGATCCTTGAATGCGGAAGTTCATTCTTCAATCCACTCTATTGAATATCAATGATGAGGGTGGGTTGGAGGATGAACTCCCGTGAGAAAAAGAGCTTAGGGTAAATAGTGTGCAGGACTCTCTCAAGGCTCTCTCTATTTTTCTCACTACTACAACCAATAGCAAGCTCTCCTTAAATAGGCAAAGAGATCCAATGGTAATAAAATAGTCAGATTTTGTATAGAGTTCGATATCATCGATCCATCTTCGATATCATCGAACGTATACTTTCAAAGACATTGAGGGACGGATTGATGATATGAACTCTTTGGACAATCACCCTTGAAACTCTTATACCCAGATCGATCATATCGAACATGCTTCGGTGTCATCAGATTTCGAACTCTAATTTCATCGACCCATGGTTCGATTCCTCAACAATGAAAAACATGAGAGAAGGCTAAGAATTGAGACAACAAGCTTCAATATTATCGATCCTCCCACGATGTCATCGATTTTCAAATGTCGATGATATTAATAATTAGTTCGATTCATCAAGCTTTTATATAAGATTTTCCTATCAGCTTGCTAGACATTCCATTGTCTGAATTCGATGATATCGGCATAGATTCAATATGATCGATATTTGAATATCGATTGCATCGAGGGAGTCTCGATTCCTCGAATCATTTAAAGAGGATTTTCCCAAAAAGCTTGTTGGACAGTTTGGTCCGAAATCGATAACATCGAAGGTCCATCGATATTATCGAAGTTTGAATTCCGAAGATATCGAGGCTTCCTTCGGGTCATCGATAAATGTATGATTTTCCTTAGAAGCTTGCTGGACATAAACAGACCAAGATTCAATTATATCGAGCCGTCTCGATGATCTCAAAATTTGAATGTCGATGAAATCGAATGTTTCATCGATTCATCGATAATTTAGTCTAGAGATCAATTTGGTTGCTAGACACAAGTAGTCATCAATTCGATGATATCGATTGTATTCCAAGGACATTGATAACTGGTGTTCAATCTCATCGAGGTGGTCTCAATTTATCCATAAAAGCTTGAAAACTTAGGGATTTTCCTGATTGTCAAAATAGTTTTCATACTTTAAACCTTATGTTGTTCTATCCATTTTAAATGATTTTATGTACCTGGGTGTTTTGGGACATGGGATGTGAGGATAAGTTTACCTTTGACGAGTTCAAAGCACACATCCAGTTGAGGCAGGTGCTTTAGTGATCTTCCTATGGGGCTTACTTGACTTGCTGACTCAACATTCACGCTAATTGACAAACTAAGGCACTTTCAATCTCCCCCTTTGTCAATTACGTGATAAAACACCTAAAATCCTAGAACAACACCTAGAACAACATCCTAAATTGTGTGTACAAGAACTTTACACAAATTTACAAATATGCTATTTGAATTCACACACAAGATTGTAACATTCAGTAGTAGCTGCTCCCCCTATCTCCTTGCAGCTACTCCCCCTAACACCTGTACCACCATACATATGTAAAAGATACTCACAATTTTTTTCATGGTGGGATTTGTTCTCCCCCTTTTTGTCAGTTATTGGCAAAGGGCAATATAACCATATTAGTTGACTGAAGTTGAAGCATTAAGACATGGGAGAATCATGGTTAAAGGAGAGCGGTGATTTCGTAAATGCAGATAGCAGTATATCCTTAAACGACAAAAATCACAGCCCAATTTTCAATCTTAATGGATATTCAGTAGAAAGCAATTACAATTTATACCAGCATTTTATAGAGATCAGTGAATAATTGAGAGCAGATAGTCATGGCAGCAAGTGTGTGTGTGTGTGTGTGTGTGTGTGTGTGTGTGTGTGTGTGTGTGTGTATTAGCATTCAGCCATGAAAAATATCCAAAATTAAAAAACTGTCCAAGCGTGGTAGTATGTAACCAACCAACCCAAAACAACCAAACCAAAACTCCGGCCTAACCATAGGCACATCAAAATAAAGTATTTTCCTCTCCCAGATGATGAAGAACCCCAAAATGTTTCAATCTATCATAAGAAAATCATGCGGTCTCCAAAAAGAAATCACCCGCAATGTCCAGATATGGCCTCATCTATACTAATCCTTCCTTTAGCACTTAAGGTGCTCGAGTTTCGCCATCGGTTAGCAAGTCAACTACTTGCTGGGTGGTATGCTGGAGGGCTTCAATTTTGTCCTCAATCGCTGTTAGACATCTTTCGCAGTTGTAAAGACGCTTGTCAATACTAGCCAGACCATTCAGTAGATGATGTTCAAGTTGGTGGTCCCGACGATTTGTGATTGACTCAGGACTGTGCAACGGCGTACGATTTGATCCCCATGGTGTGGGCGGATATGAGAGCTGATCATTTTTTACACCAGGCGTCTGTGCAGGAGGACTACTCGGTTAAAGGGATGAAGTTAGGCATAGCTGTTGTGCCTGCTAGACTACATCTTGATCAAACCATACTTCTGGATGAACAGCATCGGATGTGGCTGGTAGGCCCACATAGTGAGCAAGCTTGCATATGAGCGAGGGAAATGGCAGTGTATCCTGATGGTCTCATCTGATTATACGAGTGAGCTGCCCTAGGATAAGGGTAGGAAGGCACACTTGGACCTCTTGATAAACACCATATAGGACATTGAGCATAAAGGGAGTAAGATAACTTTCCTTTGCACCACATGGATACACATTAGTCCTAAAGATGTTGTAAAGAATTTTGGAGGGAGTGTTTTCATCATTCCTAAGAACTGTGGTGCCATGACACAGTGCCCGTGTTATCTCGCCCCATACTCCTAAACCATTTAGATTGCATTCCGTCGCTGGGATTCGAGTTACTTCTAGGTTTAGGAGATGACCAAGTATGATTGGAGTAATAAGTTTCGTGTGATGCAAGAGCTCCAATCGAATACATGGTGGATTATCAGGAACAATATGGCAGCTGTTGAAAAATGGGTGAATCAATTCAAATTGATAGGATCCACCAAGATTGAGTATATTTTGCCACCCTATAACTTCTAAGAGGAGATCTACTTCGAATGGTTCAATAACGCTGTTAAGAACAATGCGCTCTGCTATTGTAACTTGTTCCCAAGCCAACTGATTTGGATGAGACTGACTTGTTTCTGGTTGTTTATTCTTTGATTTGGATGATTTAGAATGAGTAAGATCCTTACCTTTGCCTTTCACCGTGGTTCTTTTGGAGGAGATCCCAGGAAGATAGATATAGATAGGGAGAAACAACCAGAGAAGAGAAAGAACAAGCTGATAGACAAGTCTGACGCTCGTTTCTCTTTTATAGCAGAGTGTCGATGATATCGATATATCATCGATGTCATTGAAAGCAGGCTCATAAAGATATCGAAGACTGTGTCAATGACCGTTGGAAAGGATTAACTGTTAATAAACAGCAGATATCGAGACAATTGAATTTATAACCGTTAGAAGGGACCGACGATTAAGACCTTGTATTCCCGAGAGCCATCGATGAGATCGATACATGGTGGATTTCATCGAAAGAAAGAAAAAAATGAAAAGTATTTCTCTGAACATCCAGAGTATGGTTAATACATGAAGATATACCTATGTAGTACATGTTTAACCATACAAAAATAAGAGGACCATAGTCCTTAGTTATGCCAATTCAACTTTTGTTTGATAAGACTTGTCATCAAATTGCACATAATCCAATTGACTTCTGAAGATTGCTAAACCTATTTGCATCTAGTGGTTTAGTTAATATGTCAGTAAGTTGATTTTCTGTAGACACATAATCCAACACTATGATCTTCTCTTCAACAAGCTCTCGGATAAAATGATGTCTAATGTCAATATGTTTGGTCCGAGAGTGTTGAACAAGATTCTTTGAAATATTGATAGCACTAGTGTTGTCACAGAAGAGAGTCATAGTTGGCTACTCGATCCCATAATCCAGTAGCATTTATTTCATCCATAGGAGTTGAGCACAACAACTACCTGCAACAATGTATTCGGCTTTGGCAGTGGACAGGGATATCGAATTCTGTTTCTTGATCTGCCAAGACACTAAACAATTTCCAATATAAAAACAACCACCACTAGTTGACTTGCGATCATCTAAATTTCCAGCCCAATCGGCGTCTGAGTATATCTAGCAATGATGGTAGATGTTTCGAATGGATACCATAGACCGAAGACGGTTGTTCCAGTCACATACTTGATGATTCTTTTAACTGCTGTTAGGTGAGATTCCTTGGGATCAGCCTGATATCGCGCACATGCTCCTACGCTAAATGATATATTTGAACGACTTGCAGTTAGATGTAATAGGCTTCCTATCATGCTTCGAGATAGGTGTTGATCCACACTTTTCCCATTTATATCTTTGGAGAGTTTGAGTGTGGTGCTCATAAGAGTATGATAGGTACGACCAGATTTAAGTCCAAATCTTTTAACTAGATCTTTTGCGTATTTACTCTGATATACAAAGATTCCATTGTACAATTGCTTCACTTGTAGTCCTAAGAAGAAGTTCAACTCACCAACCATGCTCATTTCAAATTCAGATTTTATGAGATCAGCGAAGTTATGAGTAGTATCTTCACATGTGGAGCCAAAGACTATATCATCCACATAGATCTGGGCAATGAGCAATGAATTCTCTGTCTTTTGAGTGAATAGTGTTTTATCTACACTACCCCTGCAGAATTTGTGGTCCAGAAGAAATTGCGTTAGATGTTCATACCAAGCAAGGGGTACTTGTTTGAGACCATAAAGTGCTTTACTTAATCGATAAACATGTTGGGGATACTTAGGGTCAGAAAATCCCTTAGGTTGTTTCACATAGACTTCTTCTTCAAGTACTCCATTGAGAAATGCACTTTTGATATCCATTTGGAACAGTTTAAATTTCAAAGCACATGCAATTGACATGAGAATCTTGATTGACTCAAGACGAGCTACAGGAGCAAATATTTCATCAAAGTCAATGCCTTCTATCTGTGAATATCCTTGAGCTACCAATCTTACTTTATTCCTAATCACATTGCCAGATTCATCGGATTTATTCTTGAAAATCCATTTAGTTCCAATGATATTTGTATCAGATGGCCTAGGAACCAGTTGCCATACCTCATTTCTATGAAATTGTTGAAGTTCTTCTTGCATAGCATTTATCTAATATTCATCTTGAAGAGCTTGGTCTCAATCTTTGAGATAAAGCAGAAAGGACTATAGATACTTTCTATTTGACGTCGAGTTCTTACACCATCATTAGGATCTCCATTGCTTTGATTTAGAGGGTGATCTTTAATGATGGGTATGTTAGACGACGGTTGAGGTTCATTAGATGTGGTAGTTTTGTTATCTGATTTACTTAGAATGCATGAATCCACATCATCTTCCAATTCATTCAAGGAACTCTCTTCTTCATGAGGTTGGTCATCAACCACCACATTAACTGATTCTTGAATGGTGAGGGTTTTTACATTGTATACTCTATAGGCACGACTATTCAAGGCGTATCCTAAAAAGATCCCTTCATCACTTTTAGACTCAAATTTACCTAGGTGTTCTCTGTCTTTCAGGATATAGCATTTACTACCAAAGATAAGGAAGTATTTCACACTAGGTTGTTTTCCATACTATATCTCATATGGTGTTTTGTTTAAACCTGCTCTCAGATATACTCTATTTATTATGTAGTAGGCAGTATTGACTGCTTCAGCCCAGAAGCTTTTGGCCATATCCTTTCCATTCAGCATAACTGAGCCCATTTCTTGCAGAACTCGATTCTTTCTTTCAACAACTCAAGCACAACCTCGCTCTGATACATTCCCAAATTTCTTGCAGATCTTGATTTGCAGCTGCAGGGAGGGACCATCTGGAATTAGAAAGTATGTCTGCAACTTTTGCATTTTTGAAAGGGAATACAAAGGCTTGGACTTACGATGAGATGCCTGGTTTAAGTACTGATCTAGTATGTCAGAAATGCCTGATATAGAGGAATAAATAGTCCATTTTTTCTGCTATATCCCTATTTCTTTGTTCATTTGTTCCCACGCGTTCTGATCTTTCTAACGATCTAGATTAATAATCTGTAAATATAAGGAGTAAAGAAAAAAAGAGTCCTTTTTTTTCATTGAAAGATTGATTATCTTATCAATTGATGTGGCAATAACCACAGGATTACTAGTAATCCGTGTCACTCTCACTATAGTTCATATCCATGTGAATATCAATCACTCGTGTTTCTGGTAAAACACGGCAATTATAAATATAAAGAAATTATAAGAATGTTGGGGAGTTTACGGGGCTGAGAATTCATGGCGAATTCCTTTCTCATCACAATATTTTTGAAATCGCTCATTCTCAAATTCACCACCATGATGACTCTTGATGCGATTTATGCAGTATCCTTTCTCGTTTTGGAGTCGCCTTGCCATGACTACAAATTCATCAAAAGCATCAGATTTTTCTCGAAGAAAAGTGACCCAGGTAAATCTGGAGTAATCATCTACTACCACAAAGAAGTATCTTTTTCTGTCATGGCTTTCAACTTTGGTGGGACTCACGAGGTCCATGTGTAGTAAGTCCAATGGTTTTGATGTTGCTATGGTGGTTATCTTTTTGTGTCCAACTTTTATCTGTTTACCCTTAAGACAATCACCACATACAATCTTTTCTTCCTTTCTAATCTTGGGAAGGCCTCTAACTAAACTTTTTGAACTTAATTTGGCTAAGTTTCAATAGTGCACGTGACCTAGCCTTTGGTGCCATAGTTTGGACTCGCTTTTCACAGCCATATTACATTTTGTGGACAATACATTCTCATTGCTACTTTCAATTACGTAGCAGTTGTCACTAGTGCGTAAGCCTTTCATGATAGATTTTTCAGTTTGATTTAAGATTCTACACACATTTTTTGAGAAGGTGACCAAGTGTTCTTTGTCGCATATTTGTGAGATGCTAAGGAGATTATGTTTTAGACCTTTTACACATAGAACGTTTTTAATCTTGGGGAGTCCTGGTCCAACTATTATTTCCTGCCCAATTATTTTGGCGTAGCTCCCATCTCCAAACGTGACTGACCCACAATCAAAGTCTGAATACTCACAAAAGTGGGTTTGGTCACTGGTCATGTGTCTGGAGCATCCACCATCAAGGTACCATTTTGAACTATTACCGACTTTCAGAGCAGTGTGGATTACTAGGCAATTGTTCTTACCACTCGCATCCTCTAGACTTACACCATTTGCCATGATTCCAACTTTAGTCAAGATCACTCTCTAGGCAGTGAAGCCCTTAAGAGAGACCCGCTTTTATACCAATTGAAATTGCGGTAATGACTACTTTAGTTGAAGTAGGAATAGGTCAAAGTGTCCTAGAGGGGTGTGAATAGGAATTTATAGAATTTTATGACAGTTTAAAATCCTATCATCATTATCTTGATCTAATATAACAATTTATCAAGATATCTTTATCTTAAACACAGTCGTTTTATAGTGGTTTGGCTATATACATACTCCACTCCCGATGGGCGCACTCAACCCTTGAGTGTACCGGATTTCACTAACGGAGGTTTCAAATCTGGTTTACCTCAAACCAGTACAACCTACACAAGGTTGATTCTAGGACCTACACAAGGTACCTAACATGTCTCCACGAGATACATGTTTATACCCCACATAGGAGCAAGAGTCAACACACGACACCCAGGTTTTATGCACTACACAAGAGCAAAGGATCCACACAAGGAACCTAGTGTTTTAGGCCATATAGGCCAAGGATCCACACAAGGAACTTAGACTTTATGCCCTACACAAGAGCAAGTGTAACGCCCTGAAAATCGGGGGTCGAGCATAAACTCAACTCCCGAGTTCCAGAACATCACTTATGCAACAAAATGAATGATGATTGGATGTTGACAGTATTCGTGCGTTGAACATGAGTGAGATTAAGCCAAAACAGCATATCATACTCCAGAGACAGTTAAATTTGCAAGCGGAAGACTGTGATAGATAGATAAAATATATAACTTATGATGAGTCTCCAGAGTGTGATAACATTACCAGGTTAAATAAATGCAAGTGCAGTTCTAAAATTTACCAAATGTGAGGAAGTGTAATGCCTTCTATCCCAAGAACCATAACCCCGTCAATACAATACCAGGTCTTCATTGGCCTGTCAGAAAGTTACATGTAGGAGAACTCCTCCTCCACATCATAGAAGTCCGGCTCTGCTTCATAAGCATCGCCATCACCTGAAACTCAACAAATCTGGTGGGTGTTCGGAACACCGTCCCGTAACGTGGGAGTGAGTGATCAACTCAGTGGAACAGTAAAGCATAGGTTAACATGTTATCAATTCAATCAAGCAGTAATGATAAAGCAGTACAAATCAAACATTTCTAACTACTCTTGTTAAGTGCGAAAATGAAATGACATGATGCTGTATGCCCTTGCCAAACCACCCTCAAGCGACATCATCTTACGTTCGCGAATGCTTACTCCCTCAGTGCGCCACATCTACAAAGCACATGCGGTGCGATGATGCTCATGATTACCAAGTTTTTATTAGTCCATTTCAAACAGCAGTATTAGGAAACTAAGGTACCTCCCTTGTATCATTCCCAAACATGATCCATTCTAGGGTCGTCAATCCTAGTTATTCTCATACGATGTTATGGTTTGAGAAACGTAGTGAAGGCATCGCAAAGGGCTCATCACCCGTCAGCGCGGATACAGATCTCACCGTATGCGGCTCAATTGCTGGCCGTCAGCTCGAGTACAGGTCTCACCGTACTCGGCTCAATCACTAGCCGTCAGCTCGAGTACAGGTCTCACCGTACTCGGCTCAACTCACACTCTAGTTGCTGTGAAAGACTCGTGGCCAATCACAGACCCTTGGAGTGTACTCGATGATACTACGGAGGACTCGTCGCCCGTCAGCACGAGCACAGATCTCACCGTACTCGGCTCTCGCCGAGGTATCGACAGCTCGAATACAGTGTCCCATACCACCATATTCGGCTCACGAGTTGATTGCGCAATGGTCACTACGGGGAGGCACATGGCCCCAGCGTAGGCCGACAGCTCGACCACGGTGTCCCATACCACCATGCCCGGCTCATGCGACTTAGCGGATCTAGGTACCATGGTTAAACGGGGATCGCCACTGGTAAGTTTGGTACCCTAGGTTCAAGCAGTAGCGACCAAACAGGGTGAACATACATAAGGCAGATCGGGTTACTTGATGAGCTCGACTAGCACGATCGCCCGTTGAGCTGCACGACATGAAGTGCATAAACAACTTCGTGTGGCCTAGCCACTGCCGACAGGCAACGCACGACTCGAGTTCGTCGAACACATCCCACGTGGCAAATGAATCTCAGCCACGAGTTCAATCTCGTTACCGATTGCCTGGACTATAATCATAGCCCCAAACACAATCAATTACAGAGATATAAAGCAGTAATGGATCAGGATTCAAATCATACAATCAGTCTGGTATTATCCGTTTAGGGCTGCCAGGGCTGTTGCACGCACTCGTTGCTCCGCTCCCCCATCACCCATGACGGATCATACAACATAAATATAAATTTAAACATATGCATTACATAATTAAAATCATAAAACAGTTGAGCATGTTATGAATCACAACACAAGCATGAGTTTGTACATGTTCAAATCCTAATCACACAACTATCAAAGGAGATCATACACATAGTGAAAAGAGGTTGAGAGTCATACCTCAACACCCTTATATATTACAATTTGCTAACTACTACACATTCAGACATTTCAAGAAACACTTAAACAACCATACATCAACATACATGACATATGTCGATCACATAGGCATTAGGCCAAATCCTTTCACTAGGGAGTTGCCCCAATCATAACACGCGTACACCCACGACGGATAGTCATGGCAAGCAGGAATCCAAGTTCCATATCCATTCCGTCATTTCCACAAACACTTGGGCCACACATTTTAGCATATATAGTGTATAATGGCCGTGGCGTGATTTAGGGCAAATCCTTTCGTCAAAGGGGGGTATCGCCAATACATCAATCATGAATCCATGACAATTAGTCATGGCGAGCACGAATGAGAATTCTATACTCATTCAGCCATTTCCACAAACACTTAGAATACACTATTACAACATACATGGTGTATGTTAGTAAAACATGTATTAGGGTTATCCTTTAGCCAAGCTAGTATTTTATCCATGTATAATATATTACTACAGCAAATAATCATGATACATACATCTCCAAAATTTATACGTATACAGTATTTCTAGAATACACAATTTCAACATACATAGCATTTACAAGTGAACATGTATTACGGCGATTCCTTTCGCCAAACTAGTATTTTATCCATATATAGTATAATCATACATTAAATAAACATGTCAAACACTTCTCCAAAAAAATACGTATACGGTATTTCTACGTATATCTAGAGTATGTGAAATTCCATATTCTACAACGTTAATCGAAACAGGAAACGGAAAGCACTTTGTACATGTGCATTTACACGCAGATCATGAATCTATCATTATCTGACATTGAAAGCGTTGAAAAACGTAACTTATACACTTAAAGTCCGCACCTTTGGTCGTAGAATCGTAACGGAGTTGATAGGTTTGCTAAGCTTCCGTATTCGGCAGTTTGGCAACCTAGAGAACGAAATAGGTTAGCTATTTCACAACCTACAACAGTCTAAACTCCAAAACAGATTAGGGTTAGGGTTTCTTACCTAGAAACGGGGCTGGAATCGCCGGGAAAGCGATGAGAAAGGGATGGTGCAGCCCGTGTGGTGGCAGGGAACGACGGCAGGGAGATTCTCCCACTTCTCCCTCACTTTCTCTCTCTTTTCCCTCTCTCAAATCCAAATTCGTATGGCTGGAATGGGAGAGGGTTTAAGGTCCTTATATAGCCTCAAAACTCACCGAAATAGACTCCTGTTCAAAGGTTACTGCTAATATAGGTATTTCGTCACTTTTCCAGCTCAAAAGAGAGGTTCTGGTGGCCCTCCTTGAGCCAAACGTCAGACTTAAGCTCACCACACATGGATCTATGAGGGATTACGTTTTCGACTCGAACGGATTCCCAGATCGCACGTGGTGGGCCACTTTCAGTTCAACGGTCAGTGGGCCACGATCCGAAATTCCAAGTACATGTAAATGTTCCTGAAATTTTTCCTGATCCGAGGGTGTAATTTGGTCTGATTCTGACGGTCTGTTGCTTAATACTGATGCGCAAGCGAAAGGTGCCAGATCACTATTCCAGATATTTTATTTTCAAAAGGAATAGTGTTTTTCACACACCCTCGCTCCGGATCGAAATAAATGGCCGTGGGACATCGGAATCGCCTGATTTTTGAGATGATTGTCAAGCCCAGTGGGGCGGTCCTGGTTCCTTAGCTTCGTGTTAATCGGACTCCCGATGTGCGATCTAGACCTCATACGAAGTTTCGTTTCAGTCCCGAGAGCAGACGGGTAATGAGTTCGGTTCTAAACTTTAGGGTAACCTAGAGTCACATGTTTTACAAGTTTTGGGTCTTGCAGATCGTATTTAAAGCGATCCCAACGGATTTCATGGCTAGTCGAGTTTGCACTTAGTTAACTTTGTTAAATTTCTAAAGGATTTAATCCTAATTGCTTTCTGGTTGAGATGGTACTTAGGCCTTTGTAGTTTGTATATAAAGTGATCCAAGTTTTACTACTTAGGTAGTTTAAGTTAGTGTCTAGGGCGAAAGTGCTTTGAAAAATTGAAAGCACAAGGTAGGAAAGGGGTGGGATTTGTGAAGGAAATGGGTTCAGGAGCGATTTTAGACTGTGGGATTTAGTTTTGACAAGTTGATAAGGTCTTAGGATCAACCCATTGCCCTAGAACGTCTAATCCCAGGTTGGCAAAAATCCGGGATGTTACAGCAAGGGTCAACACACAACACCTAGGTTTTAGGCCACACAGGCCAAGGACCTACACAAAGGACCTAAGTTTATGCTCACCAAGAACAAGGGTCAACAACAACACCCACACGTACTCTCCCGTCGGAGGCCTCCTATGAGGACTTGAAAGGGGTGAGAATCACCTGTGACCCAATCTTACGCAAAGGAATGATCAGTAGGGTCTCTAGACTCTAATGACTTATAGAGAAGTAGATGAGCCCCATTAAGCACGTTGATGAAGATCTCCTCCTTTGATGATGAAGAATCTTCAGCTCCCTTGAACTGCAACATTGATGATGCTCTAATGTATGGTGACAGGTTGGGTCAACGTTATGTTGGAATCCTACTCTATTAAATGTTTTCCTATTTTAGAGACGGAGTGATTCTAAGCATTTAAGCATTCAAGGTATCCCAGCTCAATGATTTGCCATTAAGGTGGTAGCTGGATGATCCTTGAATGTGGAAGTTCATTCCCCAATCCACTCAATTGAATATCAATGATGAGGGTGGGTTGGAGGATGAACTCCCGTGAGAAAAAGAGCTTAGGGTAACTAGTGTGCAGGGCTCTCTCAAGACTCTCTCTATTTTTCTCACTACTACAACCAATAGCAAGCTCTCCTTAAATAGGCAAAGTGATCCAACTGTAATAAAATAGTCAAAATTTTTTACAGAGTTCGATATCATCGATCCATCTTTGATATCATCGAACATATACTTTCGAAGACATCGAGGGACGGATCGATGATATGAACTCTTCTGACAATCACCGTTGAAACTCCTATACCCAGATCGATCATATCGAACATGTTTCGATGTCATCGGATTTCGAACTCCAATTTCATCGACCCATGGTTCGATTCCTCGACAATGAAAAATAAGAGAGCCGACTAAGAATTGAGACAGCAGACTTTAATATTATCGATCCTCCCACGATGTCATCGATTTTCAAATGTCAATGATATCGATAACTAGTTCGATTCATCGATCTTTTATAGAAGATTTTCCTATAAGATTGCTGGGCATTCCATTGTCTGAATTTGATGATATCGGCATAGATTCGATATGATCGATATTTGAATATTGATTGTATTGAGGGAGTCTCGATTCCTTGAATCATTTTAAGAGGATTTTCCTAAAAAGCTTGCTGGACAGTTTGGTCCGAAATTGATAACATCGAAGGTCCATCGATATCATCGGAGTTTGAATTCCAATGATATTAAGGCTTCCTTCGAGTCATTGATAAATGTATGATTTGCCTTTGAAGCTTGCTAAACACAAACAAACCAGGATTTGATTATATCAAGCCGTCTCGATGATCTCGAAATTTGAATGTCGATGAAATCAAATGTTCCATCAATTCATCGATAATTTAGTCCAGAGATTAATTTGGTTGCTGGACACAAGTAGTCCTCAATTCGATAATATCGATTGTATTCCGATGACATCGATAACTGGTGTTTGATCTCATCGAGGTGGTCTCGATATATCGATAAAAGCTTGAAAACTTAGAGATTTTCCTGATTATCAAAATATTTTCCATACTTTAAACCCTATGTTGTTCTATCCATTTTTAAGGATTTTATGTACCTGGGTGTTTTGGGGCATAGGATGTGAGGCTAAGTTTACCTTTGACGAGTTCAAAGCACACATCCAGTTGAGGCATGTGCTTGAATGATCTTCCTATGGGACTTACTTGACTTGCTGACTCAACACTCACGCTAATTGACAAACCAGGGCACTTTCATCTTTTGAGACTGACTCGTCTTGGAGTCAAGAAGACTCGTAGAGTCAACTTTCAAACTCAGTCGACTTGCAGTGACTTGAGCTGAGTCACTCAGAATGTGAAACTGTAGTTCATAAAATTAGTAAATGGTTTGGTGTAAGATTCAAACTCACCACCTTTAAGGGTGAAGCTGTCCCCTCTACCACTGGACTCCACAAACCTTTACTATTCAACATCAATTTCTATCATTTCTATCATTTCAAATTTGTTGTCGGTTGAAGATCAGATATTTACTTTTGATTCCGTAGTTGATTCGGATTTTACCCAGGTTCGGAGCTCAGATCATACACAGTCAACTAAAGTTCTGCATTTTGCTTTATAAAAATTTAGACTATATTTAAATTTGAATTTGAATTTGTTTATGGATTCTTTTCTAGCAGGAAGATATTTTTTTATGCATGCCTACCATATATCTTGGTTGTTGTCTTGTTAGAAAAATAAAGGCACCACATGGAAATGTACATTGTTAGGAGTAAATTATGCTGAATTATTTTTACTAGATTTGCATTATTATTATTTTTTTAAAAAAAAAACATGATGTCTACTATACAAATGGTGGTTATTCATCACACCCGACATGCTATATATATATATATATTTCTTTTTTTCCTTTCTTTTATTTTTTCTTTTCTATGGTAGATCTCTTCTTCAGTTGTCAAAAGTTGCTTAGGATTCATCTGGGATCTTTGAATGTTACAGGAAGATGTGCCAGATGAATTTGCTTCTCTTGTGCACAATTTTATTTCTCGTAATCAAATTGGAAAGAAACATGTTTGGCTTTTTTTTTTTTTTTTTGGGTAAATGTTCTGCATTCTATTTGCAAGGCATGTGTTAGAGGGAACTGTTAAAATTTGATTCCATGATGCTACCACCTTGCGCAAGAGCAGGGACTCTTTGATGTTGTGTTGGCATTCTCAAATTATTCAATCGACTCTTTGCATGGTAACAAGTGACAACTCTTGCTATTTGATTGTTTACCTTTTAATATTTGTATGAAATTGAATGCCCAACATCTCTTTTTTATTTTATTTTATTTTTTATTTTTATGCAAGATGATTATCATTTCAATATACTGATTGATTTTCGTTTCCCTTTCTTAGTCCTTTCATTTATGGTGTTCTCTTGTTTCGTGGGTTGCAGGTTAAGCAGTTTTGCTAGGCTTCAAGGGATTCAATGCTCATCAGGCCCATGACCAACCTTATAACCAAACACAACCAATTATGTAACAATCATTTAGTGCAGAACTTTTTGTTATTATATATCTTTATTGTTATTAATTTGGTCTCGAATGTCAACTACATATGGTAATGGAAGTTCTGCTGAACCTTCGAGATCCATTAACATGAATTTATGATAATGACTCTATTTGCTCTGTCCAAATTTTGAGAAGTCACTAGGACATGCCTATTATAAAAATCTCAACTTTAGGGTGCATATGAATGAACTATCAAATTGAATTGCAATAGTAATCCAATAAAGTGGAAATAACCAAATTAAACTTTCCTTGTTTTGCATTCATATTGAGTAACCACTACCAGAAAAAGGGGCAAAGGCTACGGATAAAATCCGTATCCTTAGACCAATGGCTATGGTTATAGTCCGTAGCTATTCCGTAGCACGACCGTAGTCGTAGGTGCCGTAACAATAGGTCTGGAACCTATAGCTACGGATTTAATCCGTAGCTGTAGGTCACAACAGCTACGAATATAATCCATAGCAATTATATCTGTAGCGATAAGTATTAACAGCTACGGATATTATTTGTAGCTAAAAGTCCGAAGCAATATGCCAAATTTAATAATGGCCACAGCTGTCGGATTACCGGCTATGGTCAATATCCGTAACTATTTCGTACATTAAAAAAAAAAAATATATATAATCATTTGTTCATTCAATTCCCACTTGCATAATCATTCATTCATTCCATTACAATCAATTACAATTATTCATTCATTCAATTACAATCCTTCATTCAATCAATTACAATTACAATCAATTATAATCCTTCATTCAATCAATTACAATTATAATTAAATAATGCTAAAAATACAAATCTTTGGCTTCATTAGAGAAATTTGCTCGACTTCACCCTGAAATTTCAATGATAAAGAATTGAAAGAGAAGATATATTTTGACGGTATGATATTTTTTTCACAAGTAAATAGGCCTTTTTCAGCCATCACCCACCTGAAGAATCAAAAACCAATTGTTGTCCAAGTCCACTCCTTTTCCTTTCAATTTCTTAGTGACTTCTGTAAAATTACTTCCACGGTCATTTATGAGTACTTTGAAGAGTTGTCTCGAAATGCAACTCTATTAATGACAAAGTCACTTCCTGCAACAGCTTCGTATATTCCATCATCCTACAAATAGTCATGGCATTCATAAATCAGAATGACCATTGGGAGAAAGAAAAACAAAGTAAAGAAGTGCATCATGTATAACCATTTTTTTTCTTAATGAATTAATAAAACTTCAAAGAGGAATGAAATTGACATAAAAGGAATGGTCTCATCATATGGTTTGTAGGGCCAAAATAAACGTATGGGCGATTTCCGCAAGGAGGACCATCGGTAGCGACAAGTACCCACTTCCCAAGGAATGGTCTTATCATATGGTTTATGTTATAAGTTTATGTTAATGTTGTAGGTTATATGTTTAGGTTATAGGTTTAGGTTTAGGTTTAGGTTTAGGGATTTGAGAATACATTTACATTTTAGGTTTAGGTTTAGGTTTTACGTTTAGGTTAAGGTTACAAGTTTAGATTTAACGTTTAGGTTAAGGTTACGGGTTTAGGTTTAGGTTTAGGCTATAAGTGTAGGTTATAGGTTTAGGTTTTGGTTAGTTTATATGTTAAGGTTTAGGGAATTGAGTTTAGGTTATTGGTTATAAGTTTTGGTTATAGGTTATAGGTTATAGGTTATAGGTTAAGGTTTAGGTTATAGGTTAAGGTTTAGGTTTAGGTTATAGTTTTGGGATTTGAGAATAGGTTTAGGTTATAGGTATAGGTTTAGGTTAATGTTGTAGGTTATAGGTTTAGGTTATAAGTTTATGCTAATGTTGTAGGTTATAGGTTTAGGTTTAGGGATTTGAGAATACATTTAGGTTGTAGGTTTAGGTTTAGGTTATAGGTTTAGGTTAAGGTTATAGGTTATAGCTTTAGGGAATTAAGAATAGGTTAAGGTTTAGGTTTAGGAAATCGGGTTTGGGTTCGGGATCGGGTTTAGGTTTGGGTTTTCAAGCTTAGGTTTAGGTTTAGGTTAGGGAGTTGAGATTAGGATTAGGTGTAGGTTTAGGTTTAGGGATTCGAGAATACATTTAGGTTTTAGGTTTTAGGTTATAGGTTTAGGTTTAGGTTTAGGTTAATGTTAGGTTATAGGTTATAAGTTTAGGTTATAGGTTATAGGTTATAGGTTTTGGTTTAGGTTAAGGTTAAGGCTATAGGTTTAGGTTTAGGTTTAGGCTATAGGTTTAGGTTTAGGTTTAGGCTATAGGTTTAGGTTTAGGTTATAGGTTATAGCTTTTGGGAATTGAGAATAGGTTAAGGTTTAGGTTTAGGAAATCGGGTTCGGGTTCGGGATTGAGTTGAAGTTTGGGTTTTCAAGTTTAGGTTTAGGTTTAAGTTAGGGAGTTGAGATTAGGATTAGGTGTAGGTTTAGGTTTAGGGATTTGAGAATACATTAGGTTTTAAGTTTAGGTTTAGGGGTTTAGGTTAAGGTTTGGTTATAGGTTATAAGTTTAGGTTATTGGTTATATGTTAAGGTTTAGGTTATAGGTTTTGGTTTAGGTTAAGGTTATAGGTTTAGGTTATAGGTTATAGCTTTAGGGAATTGAGAATAGGTTAAGGTCTAGGTTTATGAAATCGGATTCAGGTTTAGGTTTGGGTTTCAAGTTTAGGTTTATGTTTAGGTTAGGGAGTTGAGATTAGGATTAGGTGTAGGTTTAGGTTTAGGGATTTGAGAATACATTTAGGTTTTAAGTTTAGGTTTAGGTTTAGGTTAATGTTAGGTTATAGGTTATAAGTTTAAGTTATAGGTTATAGGTTATAGGTTAAGGTTTAGGTTATAGGTTTTGGTTTGGGTTAAGGTTATAGGTTTAGATTTAGGTTAAGGTTTAGGTTTAGGTTATAGTTTTAGGTTTAGGTTATAGGTTATATGTTATAGGTTATAGCTTTTGGGATTTGAGAATAAGTTAAGGTTTAGGTTTAGGAAATTGGGTTCGGGTTCGGGATTGGGTTTAAGTTTGGGTTTTCAAGTTTAGGTTTAGGTTTAGGTTAGGGAGTTGAGATTAGGATTAGGTGTAGGTTTAGGTTTAGGGATTTGAGAATACATTTAGGTTTTAGGTTTAGGTTAATGTTAGGTTATAGGTTATAAGTTTAAGTTATAGGTTATAGGTTTTAGGTTAAGGTTTAGGTTATAGGTTTTGGTTTAGGTTAAGGTTATACGTTTAGGTTTAAGTTATAGGTTATATGTTATATGTTATAGCTTTTGGGAATTGAGAATAGGTTAAGGTTTAGGTTTAGAAAATCGGGTTCGGATTTAGGATTGGGTTTAAGTTTGGGTTTTCAAGTTTAGGTTTAGGTTTAGGTTAGGGAGTTGAGATTAGGATTAGGTATAGGTTTGGGTTTAGGGATTTGAGAATACATTTAGGTTTTAGGTTTAGGTTATAGGTTTAGGTTTAGGTTAAGGTTTGGTTATAGGTTATAAGTTTAGGTTATAGGTTATGGGTTATAGGTTATATGTTAAGGTTTAGGTTATAGGTTTTGGTTTAGGTTAAGGTTATAGGTTTAGGTTTAGGTTATAGGTTATATGTTATAGGTTATAGTTTTTGGGAATTGAGAATTGGTTAAGGTTTAGGTTTAGAAAATCGGGTTCGGGTTCGGGATTGGGTTTAGGTTTGGGTTTTCAAGTTTAGGTTTAGGTTTAGGTTAGGGAGTTGAGATTAGGATTAGGTATAGGTTTAGGTTTAGGGATTTGAGAATACATTTAGATTTAGGTTTTAGGTTTAGGTTTAGGTTATAGGTTTAGGTTTAAGTTAGGTTATAGGTTTAGGTTTAGGTTATAGGTTATATGTTATAGGTTATAGTTTTTGGGAATTGAGAATTGGTAGAAGGTTTAAGTTTAGGAAATTGGGTTCGGGTTCAGGATCGGGTTTAGGTTTGGATTTTCAACTTTAGGTTTAGGTTTAGGTTAGGGAGTTGAGATTAGGATTAGGTGTAGGTTTAGGTTTAGGGATTTGAGAATACATTTAGATTTAGGTTTTAGGTTTAGGTTAAGGTTATAGGTTTAGGTTTAGGTTTAGGTTACAAGTTTAGGTTATACGTTTAGGTTTTTGTAACGACCCGTAAATTTCCGTACTTTGACTCGAGTACCATCTCGACCAGAAACCAATTAGGATTAAATCCTTTAGAAATTTAACAAAGTTAACTAAGTGCAAAACTCGATTAGCCATGGAATCCATTGGGATCGCTTTAAATACGATCTGCAAGACCCAAAACTTGCAAAATCAGTGACTCTAGGTTACCCTAAAGTTTAGAACCAAACTCATTATCCGGCTGCTCTCGGGAATGAAATGAAACTTAGTATTAGGTCTAGATCGTACATCAGAAGTCTGATTAACATGAAGTTAAGGAACTAGGACCGCCTCACTGGGCTTGACAATCATCTCAAAAATCAGGTCCAGCCATGTCCCACGGCCATTCGTTTGGATCCGGAGCGAGGGAGTGTGAAAAACACTATTCCCATTACAAAATAAATATCTGGAATAGTGATCTGGCACCATTCGCTTGCGCATCAGTATTAAGCAACCAGACCGTCAGAATCAGACCAAATTACTCCCTCGGATTAAGAAAAATTTCAGGAACATTTACATGTACTTGGAATTTCGGATCGTGGCCCACTGACCGTTGAACTGAAAGTGGTCCGCCACGTGCGATCTGGGAATCTGATCGAGTCGAAAACGTAATGCCACATAGATCCATGTGTGGTGAGCTTAAGTCTGACGTTTGGCTCAAGGAGGGCCACCAGAACCTCTCTTTTGAGCTGGAAAAGTAACGAAATACCAATATTAGCAGTGACCCTTGAACCTGAGTCTATTTTGGGAAGGTTTTAGGCTATAAAAGAAGCTTAGAACAGCCCCTCTCACAGCCATACGAATTTGGGATAAAACCCTAGAGAGAGAGAGAAAAGAGAGAGAAGAGCTTGGGATTTGTGGGAGAACTTCCTCCTACTGCTTTCAGATATCGCACGGCCTACACCGCCTCTTTTCAGGCGCTCTCTCGACGGTATCCTCCGTTTTAAGGTGAGAAACCCTAAACCTAGGTCTGATTTGAAGTATATAGACTATAGATTATGAAAAGGCTAACCGATTCCGCTCTTTAGGCTAGAAAACTCCCGAATACGGAAGCTCACCAAACCTTACAGATCCGTTGAGATTCCAAGGGCGAAGGTGAGGACTTTAGGTGTATAGGTTACGGTTTTCAATGCTTTCAATGTCAGATAATGATAGATTCATGATCTGCATGCAATTGCACATGTACAAAGTGCTTTCCGTTTCCTGTTTCGATTAACGTTGTAGAATATGGAATTTCATATACTCTAGGTATACGTAGAAATACCGTATATGTATTTTTTTTGGGAAAATGTTTGACATGTTTATTTAATGTATGATTATATGATATATGGATAAAATACTAGTTTGGCGAAAGGAATCGCCGAAATACATGTTCGCTTGTAAATACCAAGTATGTTGAAATTGTGTATTCTAGAAATACCGCATATGTGTAAATTTTGGAAATGCAATTGTAATGATTATTTGCTGTATGATTATGGTATACATGGATAAAATACTCACTTGTGAAAGGATAGCCCTAATACGTATTTCGCTAACATACGTCATGTATGTTGGAATAGCGTACTCTAAGTGTTTGTGTAAATGCTTGTGTGTGTAAATGCCTGAGTGTTAGTGCCTTAGAGAGGTGCTGACATGGAATTCCCGACTACCTTAGAGACACGTAGGATACCCTCCATGTGGTGGTTCGCTATAACCACTCACTTGTGATGTGTATGTAATTGTATCCTTATTTGTATAGTACTCTACAACATGCTTTACAACATGCTTTACTTCGTGCTCTACAACATGCTTTACTTCATGCTTTATAACATGCCTTATGACATGCCTGTTAACATGCTTGTATTACTTTGTTTATCATGCTTTACTCCACATGCTATGGATGAAGATTGATTGAGTTTGGGACTATGCCCATAGTCCAGACATTCGGTATCAGACTTGAGGTTGTGGCTGATATTCATGTCGCCACAAGGGGTGTGTCTGATGAACCCGAGTCGTACTCCAGTTGGCGATAGTGGTTGGCCACACGGAGTGCTTTTGCGCTCCATATCACCTAACTTGTTGTGCGCTCGAGCTAGTCTACTCGTCAAGTAAACCGATATGTTGAATGTGTGTTCACCATGTTTGGTCGCTACTGCTTGAACCTAGGGTACCAAACTTACCAGTGGCGATCCCGTTAACCATGGTACCTCGATCCGCTAAGACTCATGAGCCGGACATGGTGGTATGGGACACCGTGGTCGAGCTGTCGGCCTATGCTGGGGCCAAGTGCTTCCCCATAGTGACCATTGAGCAACCTAAACTCGTGAGCCGAATACGGTGGTATGGGACACTGTATTCGAGCTGTCGGTACTTACGGTGAGAGTCGAGTACGGTGAGACCTGTACTCGTGCTGACGGGCGACGAGTCCTCTGTAGTATCTTCGAGTATACTCCAAGGGTCTGTGATTGGCGACGAGTCTTTCACAACAACTAGAGTATGAGTTGAGCCGAGTACGGTGAGACCTGTACTCGAGCTGACGGCTAGTGATTGAGCCGAGTGCGGTGAGACCTGTACTCGAGCTGACGGCTAGCAATTGAGCCGCATACGGTGAGATTTGTATCGGCGCTGACGGGTGACGAGCCCTTTGCGATGCCTTCGCTATGCCTCTCAAACCATAATATCGTATGAGATTAACTAGGATTGACGACCCTAGAATGGATCATGTTTGGGAATGATACAAGGGAGGTACCTTAGTTTCCTAATACTGCTGGTTGAAATGGACTAATAATAACTCGTTAATCATGATCATCATCGCACCGCATGTGCTTAGTAGATGTGGTGCACTGAGGGAGTTAAGCATTCGCGAACGTAAGATGATATTGCATGAGGGTGGTTTGGCAAGGGCATACAGCATCATGTCATTTCATTCTCGTACTTAATAAGAGTAGTTAGAATTGTTTGATTTGTACTGCTTGATTGAATTGATAACATGTTAACCTATGCTTTATTGTTCCACTGAGTTAGCTACTCACTCCCACGTTACGGGACGGTGTTTGCAACACCAACCAGACTCTATCGCAGGTATAGATGGCGCGACGGTTCAGGAGCCGGAGCCCGACTTCGACGAGGACCAGGATGAGTTCTCGTTTATGCAGTATTCGGACGGCTTTGCTTAGGCCGATAGCATCGCGGGGATTACAGGACACATCTTTAGATTGTATTTTGATTTTTGACTCTAAAAACAGTACATGTATATGGGTACTTAGTTAGCGATCATACTCTGATGTTCATAAAATATTTTGTTTCCTTACATACTTTAAATATACAATTTCAGTCTTCCGCTTGCCTTTATACAATTGAACTGGAATATGAATTACTGTTTTGGTATAATCTCATTCATGTTTATTGCTCTAACTCAGACAACATCTAACCATCATTGTGTATGTTGCATAAGTGATGCGTTGGAACTCGGGAGTTGAGGTCATACTCGACCCCCGAATTTCAGGGCGTTACAGTTTTGGTTATAGGTTATAGTTTTTGAGAATTGAGAATTGGTTAAGGTTTAGGTTTAGGAAATCGGGTTTAGGTTCGAGATCGGGTTCAGGTTTGGGTTTTCAAGTTTAGGTTTTGGTTTAGGTTAGGGAGTTGAGATAAGATTAGGTGTAGGTTTAGGTTTAGGGATTTGAGAATACATTTAGATTTATGTTTTAGGTTTAGGTCTAGGTTAAGGTTATAGGTTTAGGTTTAGGTTATAGCTTATAGGTTATAGCTTTAGGGAATTGAGAATAGGTTAAGGTTTAGGTTTATGAAATCGTGTTCGGGTTCAGGATCGGGTTTAGGTTTGGGTTTTCAAGTTTAGGTTTAGGTTTAGGTTAAGGAGTTGAGATTAGGATTAGGTGTAAGTTTAGGTTTAAGGATTTGAGAATACATTTAGGTTTTAGGTTTAGGTTCAGGTTTTAGGTTTAGGTTATAGGTTTAGGGTGTGGTTTAGGTTAAGGTTATAGGTTTAGGTTTAAGTTTAGGTTAAGGTTATAGGTTTAGGTTTAGGTTATAGGTTTTAGGTTATAGGTTATAGCTTTAGGGAATTGAGAATAGGTTTAGGGTGTGGTCCTTGCAAATACAGATATAAACACGGCCTGCTCCAATTGGACAGGCCCCTCCAATATTGTTCATAGGAAATGGACAGCTTCATCATGGTCATGACAGCGGTTCCCACCTTCCAGGGACCCTCGCTCATCCGCATAGCTTCAACGCACATATGGGTTTGCTCCATCAATTTCAAATAAATACAGATATAAACACGGCTTGTCCAAATGGTCAGGCCAATCCAATGCTGTCCTTAGAAAATTGACAGCTTCATCATGGTCATAACAGCGGTTCTCACATTCCAGGGACCCCCACTCAACATCCGAATAGCTCCGATGCACATCCGGGTCTGCTCTATCAATTTTTATGAAATTATGCATGTCCTGCTCATGAGCATGCCTAATATTGCCTATGCATGGGATTCAGCACAAATACCTTTTCATGATTCAAAGAAGGTAACTCGAGGGTTTTCCTTACCTTCCATTGTATGCATCCAATCACATAACGTATTGTTTGATGAACTACACATGTGCATTCTTGACAAGAGACGTACCAGATGCTTAATTTGAAATATGCAGATCCAATCCTCCCACATGAAACATCCACCTGAAAGAATGCGCATAACAATCATACTTGAGTAATCAATACAAGAATGTATAAGTAAAACCATAAAACCAGTTGCATTTCCAGGATCTCCTCTATTGTTAACGATCTCATTCTAAAGCCCTTCTCCCTCCTCCTTTACCCGGGCTTGGGACCGACAATGCAAGGAGTTGCTGACTTGAGCCACCCATATTGCTCATTAATGGGTTGAGCTAGATGACCTGAACCGGTCCAGAAGATCTGAGAATATATATTTGTGGATAATAACAATTGCCCCTTCATTATGCTCATTCATAACTGTCCACTATTCACATGGCCTGTTATGACTAGTTTATGATACCATGGTTTCAATGCTGGCATGCATTTTATGAGGAAACCCAAACATATCAAACAGAAATTAAGAAAATCTCCATGATACTGGAAAATCTCTATTTTATGTGGAACCCAAACAGAAATTACAGTAAGTGCTAAATTCTGTAGTGGAAATCTTTTTTGAGATAACATATCTTTGATTGGTGAAACAACCAAAGAGCAACTGTGAGATCCAAATTGATTAGAAGCACATCATCAACAAATTGAAGCAAGAAATTTTCTAAAATTGAAACAAGAGTCTCAAATCTCATTTACCTGTTTTTGAAAGCATAGGACATACGAAATATCTACAACGTCGATTTCATCAATTCCTCATTACATGGAACAAAATTGGGCTTTCCCTGTGTAGTACCAGAACTGCAAGAAACAAATATTTTGCCTCAGTTCACTAATCATATGTTCAAAGTAGGTACAGGAAGCAAAAGCAGAATCAGAAACAAGACCTTAATGATATGGTTGTTATGGGTCTCCCAGTAAGTATAGGTGATAAGTCTCCATCTCAATTCTTTGAAAATATGGATCCAAATCTGGATTAGTAGCCAATGGTACACTAGAAATATGAAACAACTTGCTGTTCGAACACAAATTGCATACTGGCGTTATCAGTAGCAAGTCGCTACTAGATGGTGCTCTGTGGGCCATTCACTTGTACTTTTCTGTCTGGAGATCCAAGGATGCAGGTTATAGAAACATATATAATCAATCAGTTTCTTACTTCAAATGCTACAGAATGTTACACAAAACATAAAATGCAGATTTGAAAGCAATGAATAACTTGAAAGAAAAAATAATAATAATCTGAGAGTACAGTTAATGATCTAACATTTTCCTGTTCCTTGGTTAATGTGTTCTGCTCCATTGATGAAGTCAATGTACAACTGCTGTCTCCAACAAGAACAAGGGGCTGAGAACAGGTGGCCAATGGAAATGGTGTACAACCTGTTTCTGTTAAGAAATCCACCTTTAGTTGAAATGATTGGATAGACCATCAATGTCGGACCACGATCAAACAGAAACAATGAAGCAATCCTTGGAATCAAACCTATCTGATCTGCAACAGATGAGATGTCATTGGCCTCCAAATACTCTACCCCTTCCGAATTTTCAGCATCATAACTGTTTGCAGTAAAGCTGTCAAGAATCTAAGTCACGGACTGATAGGTAATTTCACAGTGAACTCATTAAAGATGTAGTCTAATGAGGAATTGTAGATGAACTATGCCAATAGAGTTTGGTTAACTTTCCTTTTTTTCTTAGTTTACTTCAAGTGTAGTCCATTATTACTGGATTTACCTGATTGCTCTTTGTTCTGAAGTCCTCTATAGACAATCTTGAATCAAGAACCACTATATCATAACTTTCCATTTGGGAAAAATATAGGCCCGTCCTTTTAGTATGCAAGGAAAATTGGCGGCAATGGTAAATACCAGCTGTCAAAAGATAGCTACCTGCAAAGAAAACTTCCAATTCTGCCCTACAAAGGTGTCAGGTACCTTCACATTAATGTGGCATTCAGAAGCCTTTGGGTTTGGATAACAAGCATCCACACCAAACAAATTTGCTGCTCTTACCTTTAATGAAAGAAAAAGAAGAGGAAAAGATAAGTTCTAAGTCTTTACCATTTCAAATGGGTGGCTGAGCATTTGTTATTGGCAAAAGATAATCAAAACCAGAACCATAACCTCCTGAGTAAAACAAATCGATAATTTATTGCAAACTAATCACTAGTTGCCCTGTTTGTATGATCACCTGATCAGTTCAGATTATTTCACAACAGATCCGAGTTAAGGTTTAGAGAAGAAGCCTATCAAATGAACATCACACATATAGTCACTTAGGAATTGTCATTTTCTTTCTTTTTTCCCATTTTCTTTATTCTAAGCTTGTTAACAAGATAAAGGCTGTTTTGATGGACGAAGTTCTAAATCCAACAAAGTCATATCTAGTTTTTATGTTTTTGTTTCAAGATCAAACATTTAGAAGCTTCATAAAATATAAAAAAAAAAATCAACTTTGTCACATATATCAAATGCTTTATGGCATCATTCCAAAGAGTTATTAGGTCCAATTACATCAGGAAATCAACAACATTTAAGAAAAATTAAAGAGTTCTTGGAATGGGGATTTCTCTAATATAATTCCCTATTTACAATGGATTTGTTGGTGGAATGAATTTCAAGTGAGAATCTTGCTTTAAGAAAATAACAATAATAATAATCAAAATCACAAAGTAGAACGGCACTGCTGCCAGTAGAGTAGCCACCACTACCAGTAGAGCAACCATACACCCTGCAATCTAGAAATTCAAAAATCACAAAGAATTCACATTTGCAAATTATTAAAAAAAAAAACCACTAATAACAAATACACAATCCCAACAAATCAAAAACCCAAATTGTGGAATGGTAGTTTGATTGTTGAATTCTCAAGGCCTATTGGAATAATGGATTCCAATTGTGAAAGCTGCAGTGTATCTCCACCAGAAATCCTGTAGTTTCTACTGTTGGGACTGGATGATATGATACTTGTATTCATCCAATCCTTTGGTCATTTACAAGCGTTGGATGGAGTTTGCATGGAAAAAGTGCAATTCCATACCACCTAATCCCATGTCCCATACCACCTAATCCTTCTTAACATGGCACACATACTGCTATTCCAACCATCTGAACTGTGGGGCACACTATGGTGGAGGATTTCTTGAAAATCACACTATTTGGCAATCCTAGCCATCTGATTGGTGGGTGGTTAAAAGAAACACAGTGAGTATTACCAATTCAACGGCATATGTCAGATGGTTATTAACATCTGCTCAGTCTTACTCCATCCAAGATCGGCTCAGTAGTTTGGCTGGTCTGAATTTCCATACATGTGTATGGTGGAAGAGATCATCATTTTGAGATGGTAGTGAACTATAAAACAGGAGTCTAGCCCCTAGTAGTCGCAGTAAGGAATCATAATCACCCTCATATTTACCAAAAATGTCAGAAAAAAATGCAGTCCCGAGTACATGAAACGTCGTAGATGAGAGGGCCTCTCAAAGAATCTGCTAAGTGTAGAGCTGGACACAAGCCTAGCCAACTTATACAAGATCTAACTTGTAGAAGTCAAAACATAGACTAAAAATAAATAAGTAGGGCAGCTAGGACTGATTAAGTTGCTCAAGAACCAAATTGAAAACAGATAACTAAGATGCGAGATGCGAGGCTTCATACAATCCCAGGATGGCAAGAGAAGATCAGACTAATGTGTTTCAACAAATTCTAAATATAACAAATCATTGAAAATATTAAAATTAGAAAGGCACTTCCTCTTTTTTAAAGAGGCAAGAGGTACTTTCTTTTTTTTCTTAAGGGAGAAGTACTTTTCTATCAAAAGACTTGAACAATTAAGAATCCTTTATGAATTCATATGTACAGTAGGTCGATTGTTTAAATGTATAATCATACAACTGAAGAATCATTACAGTGCATCCCAGTATTGTCATATAAACATCAATGATGCATGCAAATTAGAATTTAGCAAGTTCTAATGCCAAAGCAGAAAATCCATGAAACCATACCGGAGACATCCCTAACAACACTTAGTAATGACAACAATATCCTGCCGCCACTCATGTTCACACTGCCAGCAGGTGGCATACCATACAAGATTTACAGAACCCTGAATAATGCCAGAACAAAATGCATTAAAGGTGGAAGATGTAGCACTGAGAAAACAGATAACACGCCTCATGAAAATAAACAAACGTATACCACTCGAGAATAAATAAATAATGTTCCAATTCTAAAAATAAATAAAGAAAAAAAAACTAATATAAAAAAGGAAGAACTCCATCCAAAGTTACAACATACCCAAAACAAACTCTTCACAATCCACATGTTAAGGTGTTCTGACAATTTTAACTGTCCATATTCTTTAAAGTACCATGAATAAGCTATGGTCCCATAATCACATTTCAATGATGCACCTGACCTTTGATTTCTGGAGTCGAGCATGAGCCACAGGAAATTTCAATCTATTAAATTCATCTACACATAGTGATGGTAAGGATCATGCATTCAATGTAAAATGCTCACAATTTCACTTATAAAATAGGACCTAGAACATAGATTGTTTCGATCATTAGACCAACACAGCATGTGGGCTCACCAATGGAAGATTTTCAAATGTAGGTAAAAGCTGTAAATCAATTACAAGCTGCATTTACAGGAAATTTCAGCATCCAAACAGGCCCTGTAATCCATTTACCAACAATTGATTTACAACTTGCAGATTTTACAGCATCCAAGCGACCCCTAAATCAAATCCAAACGCCCAAAAAAAATCATCTAACACCAAAACGTTAAAACCCCCCAAAAAAATGCATAATAGAATGGGATATTACTTATAGTCCAAGCTCTTGATGGGGCAAATGTTGGCGCCGATTGGTGGAGGTGGCGGCGTTGGTGGAGTGTAGAGGTTGCAATAGTGGATTACAGCGGCGGTGGCTGTGGACGAGGGCTGCGGTAATGGGGGTTGTCTTCATATCTGTGCAAACAACAACAATTACAAATAAGGAGCAAACAAATGCCACAAAACAACCACTCCTCCAACCCCATTCCAACTATACTTGAGACCAAAATCACTCTCTCAAATCTAGAAGGTGAAATCCCTAATTCTAAAAATTCTCAGATTCCAAAATCCTAAAATCCCCAATTTGTAAAATCAGAAAAACCCAAATTCAGGGTCCACATTCAAATCTGTAAGCCCTAAAATCCCCAAATTCATAAATCAACATTGAGATTGAGAGAGATTGAGAGGGGGGGGAGAGAGAGAGAGAGAGAGGGGTCATGATTGAGAGAGGAATGAAGGTGGTGTGTGGGCAGGGAGGACCTTGGAACACCACTCGGCCAACGTCAGCCGTCCGAATGAGTCCCTCACTGAGGATGGGCAGAGAGAGAGAGAGAGAGAGAGAGAGAGAGAGAGAGAGAGAGAGAGAGAGAGAGAGAGAGAGAGAGAGAGAGAGAGAGAGAGAGAGAGAAGTGGGGAGAAGATGGAGAGTAAGGAGCGAGAGGAGAAATGTATTTTCGAGTGTGGGCACGAGAATGAAAAAAGCAAGCGGGACTTGTTTTTTTATGGGCGCGGACGCGCACTAGAGACGAACGGTCATGTTAGGGGCTCCGTGTGGCCCACCATGATGTGTGTCATTTATTTGTGACATCCATTCAATTCAACAAATTTTTTAGGGCTTTCTCCCAAAAAATGAGGCAAATAGAAGGCTCACATGGACCACACCACAAATCAACAAAAGACACTTAATATCCATTGTTTCCTATGGTGTGGTCCACTTAAGCTTTCAATTTACTACTTTTTGGAGCTAATGCATTAAAATGGGCTGTCAAAATGGATGGACGGCTTAGATTAAACAAAAAAAAATTGTGGTGGGCCAATAGAACTTCTAACGGACCATCAATTTGTACTTTTGGCGTGGCGGGGTCAAAATAATTAGCTACGGATTAAATCCGTAGCAATATAACTACGGTTTATATTCATAGCTAAAATCTCTGATAATCTGTAGTGAACCAGACTCCAAAAGGGGGGGGGGGGGGGGGGGGGGGGGGCAAATTGTATTCATATTATATAAATCTCAACTTTAGGGTGCATATGAATGAACTATCAAATTGAATTGCTATACTAATCCAATAAAGTGCAAATAACCAAATTGAACTTTCCTTGTTTTGCATTCATATTGAGTATCCAAACTCCAAATGGGGGGCCCAAATTGCATTTATATTATAAAAATCTCAACTTTAGGGTGCATATGAATGAACTATCAAATTGAATTGCAATACTAATCCAATAAAGTGGAAATAACCAAATTGAACTTTCCTTGTTTTGCATTCATATTGAGTAGACTCCAAATGGGGGGTCGAAATTGCAATTTCATTGCTTTGAAGTTGGATTTGAGAGGAAAGTAAATGTAGTTTGAGGATTAACTTCCTCACAATGATGCCGGGGAAAATCATTTTTTGATTTATTCTCTTGATCAAAATGATAGTTAGAAATTCAATTAAATCATGATCTAAATGTAAAGATTTGATTTTGTATCTTATATTTCTACTGTTATTTCTGATTTTAAATTGTGTTGCAATATTCTTGAGCTTTAAATATTTAAAAAATACAGGTTTCAAATGAAAAAAAAATACATTTCTAAATAAGAAAAAATACTGTTCCTCAAAATTATTAAGGATATAAAAGTGTGCTGAAATTAAAAATTTGCGACGGTTTTTAAAAGTCACGAATCATTTGTGAAGCCCTGTTGAAATTGAAAAATTGTGACATTTTTCAGCCGTTTCTAATTTTTTGCGACGCCCTACTTAATAACAGTTGAAAACCGTTCCTGAATAGGAATTTTGGTGTCTGCATCATATACTTTATATCTTCTTATCTTGGTGCTTGACGTCATAATTGTTGGGTTTAATTTAACCCGCGCATTCAATTCTGACACACCCGCATTTATCACATCATCGAACCCGTAAATCAGACTACAACACCCATATTTAATAATTTTAATTATCAATTCATAAATAGATAAATTTCAGCAAGATTATTATGAGAAAATAGTGAGAAAAAACGTCAAAATCAATAAATAACCCAAAAAATTCCCATGCGGATAAATTGCCAAACTAAAAATGTGGGCCTCTAGGATAATGCCCAAACCCAGCTATAGGTGCATTGACATAACTATTTATTACAATTGGTGGGGCCGACTGTCGATTTGATGAGATGCACCACGCTTTGGGAGTGCGAAAAAGTTTCTAGGTTCGAAAATCCTATGCATCGAATCTGTCTTTTTTTTTTTTTTTTGAACCGTCTATTTGTTTGACACCGATGGAACAACGTTTAGAAGCATTTAATCCAGGGCAATGTTGACGAATTCCCCATCCACAGTAAGGCCCATCATATTAACGGTCTGAATCACCAAAAAATGGTCCGTAAGAGATTCAAGTTCTAATGCATCAGGCCATATAATTCCTCTCGAGGGAACTCATACCATGCGTTTGAATGCTAAATTCAACGAATCCTTAGACACCGTTCTCCCGATACTCGAGATATCATTATCCGATACTCGATACTTGTGTTTCGGATCTTTTGTTTCTCCACTGTCTGATTTCCTTGCATTCATCATTTTCTCCACCATCCAGCTCACGATCATCATTGATCCATTTCCTGCCAGATTCTTTCCTTTTGATCCGCTCTCTTTCAGGATCTCTGCATTTCTCTCCCTCGTTAAGCTCGGCGACCATGACTGCGTCCTCTACTTCCCGATATCCTATTTCATATCAGTTTTCAGTATCGAATATCCAGGCCGTCCCCTTGAAACGGACGATGGACGGTCCGAAACTTGGGTTCTCATATTTGGCGTTGTTTCAGGAGAGAAGCCATGAATTGCAGCGAGAATTATCGGTATTGAAGAAGGCGAAACGCCCCTGCTTCTGGGTTTGGGGTCTGATACGCTTGCTCTGCTCTTGGGCCGGTTCGTATCGGCTGAATTCAAATAGATCTCTTTTAGGTTCATGGGTTTTGCTGGGAGGGATGAGAACATGGGTTTTTTGTCGAGATTGAAACTGGGTTTTGTCGTTTTCTCATTGGGACAAGTAACTATTTTCACGGACGATGGCTTTGAGACCGAAACATGGGGTTTCCTTTTTGGGGTAACAGACCTTGAAGAAGATGAAGGTTTCAGGATTGGAGATTTTGCATCGCGGTTGGGTGTTGGTGGCTCCTGTATACCTGAAAACTGATGGAGAAATTTCAAAATGTCAATAATGCTCACACACAACTAGTTGGACCTTTCAATTTTGTCCAACTATTGTGCACTAAATAACAGGAATGTCTCTTTTGATTCACATGTAATGCCTCATTGTAGAAGATGATGTAATACAATGTCCTACTCATGTAAGATAGTAATAAGTATTAAAGATCCTCTCCATTCATCAAATAAAACCCATTACTTAGATGTTATTTGTAAAAAAAATATTAAAATATAGTAGTTATTTAAATCATATATGGAAGTTAAATTTAAATTAATATAATGCATTTTTAACCATTCCAAATTTCTCTTAAAAAAGAGTGGTACTCTAATCAATTACTATTGATTAGAAGAGAAAAAAAAATGGTATATCATATTATCATAAGGTGCCCTACTTAATAAACAGACCAGATTTTCGACACATGTAACGTATTGTACAAATGCATCACACATGTAAAACTTCTAAAATATAGCCTGAAAAGTTCGTAAGAAAGGCTCCGCTCTCACTTTCTCTCCCTTCGTTTATTACTCTCTCACCGTTTAAATCTCTCCTCTTTTCTCTCCTTTTAAAAGGAAACCATGGTTTAAAAAATTCTCTCTAAACAGCACGGAGGAGATGAGAGGGCTTCACGTCCTATCGTGATATGCATGGGAAATCCACTCCAACCATTATGTGAATGGTAGAAATTTAACCATGGATCTAAAAATAAAAGTAGATTTGTGATTAAGTAGGCCAAACCAAGAGATAATGGAAGAGGTGGATGCCGACCCTTGATTTTTATGAGGCCGATAGTGATGTTTACGGACAATCCACTCTTACAATCGATTAAGTCAGATATATCCATTTCTAGATCTCGAAATTCAGGTTGTCACGCAATTCAGGTAGGCCACAAAAAATAAAAGAACTTTGATAGTACGTCCACCATTAAATTTTTACTGGACTATTATAATGTTTATGTGAAATCCACTCCAACTATTAGATTCATTTTAACAAGTTATACCTTTGGACCAAATATAAGGCCCGTGCATGATTTGTGTGCCATATCTAATAATTTTTTTGGATGGTGGCTGTCTCCCTACATACTTATTTTCATCTATACAACTTACCTGAATCATAAAAGTTGTTGATTTATTATTATTTATTATTATTATTATTATTTACCTTATGGTTGGTTAACATTTCATGATAGAGTAGATTTCACATATAAATCAAGGAGAGGCACACCATTTGCTAGAGACCACATCATTATTTGTGTGACATGGAGACTAGTGGCTGGATTCACGTGTCAGTTAAGGTCGCACGCCAACCATGCGAATAATAAGGGGTGGGCTAGGGTGGGCTCACATTGACTTGCATGTAAAATCCATTTTGATTATATGGTGTGTTACAGAGATTTACCAATAAAAATAAAAACTCAGCCACATTCATGATTCATGTGGCCTACATGAGTGGAAACATTGTCTAAGGGGATGCCTACCATTCGAACAATTTAAAATGGTATGGCTAACATAAATTATATATGGGCTTAATTTTTGGTTTCAAGGTATAAATTTTCTTGATTTAGGTAATTGTTGGAATAAATTTTATATAAACATAGCAGTGGACCCCATAAAAATTAACGGTAGAGGTCCCTCCAAATTGTTGCATGTAGCCCTACCTAAATCACATGTCACCATAATTTTTGGACCCTCAATGTAACAATGGATTGCGACACTGTTATTAAGGGATTATAGTTTGGAGAGAATATCAAGGGAGAGAGTAATAAATGAATGGGGAGAGAGAGGCTACCTTTCCAATAAGAGGGATTATAGTTTGGAGTTGTACAAGTGTAATTTATTCATATAATGGATCAAATATGTAAGGGATCCAGTCCATTGAACAAATATAGTACCTTGTAATCATGTTGTGTAAAAAAATAAAAAAAAATATTTTCTAATTAGTAGTTAAAATAGTTTTACGAGAAATTTGGACAATTAAAAATGCATTACAAGGGTCCAAATTTTACTTGCATCCGTGCGTAAAGTAATAAGTATATTTTGATAATTTTTTTAATAAATAATATCCAATTAGCAGGCCCATTTGATAAACAATCCATAACTTTAACATGTGTACCATCTTTATTAAGTAGGATATAGTACACACAATTTATCTGGGAGATCAGTACGTATTTATAACAAAAGATTTTTCACCAATTTAATGCCCAGCTAGTTGGACCAATTTGAAAGGTCCAACTAGTTGTGTGTGAGCATTTCTCATGTAGAGAAATGCAAATGCTCACACACAACTAGTTGGACAATTCAAATTGGTCCAACTAGCTGTGTCATTTAATGAGCAGTTAATATTAATAAATCTTTCCACGTAGTTGATGAAAAGAAGTTGTTTGTTTAGGTGGGCCCCATTGTAGCATTACTATGAAATCCACCCAATCATTAGGTGAGTCACTGCATGTTACAACCAGTGCAAAAAGACCAGATAGAAAGCTTACCTTCCAAACTCTTTCTCTTGGTGTGGCCCACATGAATTATTTATGAGATTGATTTTTGGGTACTATGCCTAACATTTGGTGTGGCAGCTAATGGTTGGAGTAGATTTTACATTCTCATCATGGTGGACCTTGTAAAAATTAAGGTTGGATGTCTCTTCCAACTGCTTCTTGAGCCAAAAATGAAGATTGTTTAATTATTTGAATGTTGGATTGGTGGACATTTATTGGACGGACAATCAAAATTAATCTAATTATTAGATTAATTCCAATATCTTCCATTACATTTCTCAATGGTGGTTGTTGTGCGAGCAAATGGGTCCGGGGCATGGATGGGCCCCATGATATTTATGTAAAATTTACTCTGACCACTAGGTGCATCACCCCATTCAATGATTTAGGTAGAACACAAGATTAGAAAGAATGTGCAGGGCCAACATGATGTATGTTAGACATCCACACCGTGCCTTTGGTGGGTCCCCTCTTAAGTTATACGATGTCCCAAAATTAACCATATACAGAACTCAGGTGGGCCCCACCATCTAAAACCATGTGAAATAATGCTTAAAACATCTAAAAGCACTTTGTGGGGCCTGCCTGAGCTTTAGAATGACCTGAAATTTGGTGCGACCCGTTATCCAAGTGAGAAACACGTAAGGGATGAATTGGATGTCTAAACCACATCTTAGTGGGCCTTATAAACAATTTTTTTTTTTTAAAAAAGCTTTCCATGTGTGGGCATCCATTCTCAGCTATTGTATGTGGTGTAGCCCACTTAAGTCATGAATTGGCTTGATTTTTAGGCTCATGTCCCACTATGGAAGGGTGCATCTGATTGATGGGGTAGATGTCAAATGCACATCATAGTAAGGTGTTGTGCAACACGCCAACAACGTAGTGAGCCTAGATCCAATCTCAGGCCTCACCCACAAACGATAAACAAGAAGAAATATAAACTAGAAACAGATCAAAGCAATACAAAACAAACCACAAGACAAGATATACGTGGAAAAACCCCAATCTAGGGTAAAAAAACCATGGATGTAAACTTCCATTATGAAGAACGAAGATTACAAGGCAATATACTAACCTCTCCCTTGGAAGTACAGAGAAAATCCCTTGTCCACACCTTAGAAATATTTTCCAATATTCACCTTAACCTTAGAATAGCCCTAGGGACCCCAATTTATAGTTTCAGCAACTTCTCTTTCGCATCCTAGTTGTGAAAGGACTTGCGACACGAAATCCACGAACTCCTTTCCACATCCCAGTTACGAAAGGACTTGCGATACGAAATTTGTGAAACTCCTTTCTGTATCCCAGTTGCGAAAGGACTTGTGACACGAAATCCGCGCAACCTCGACAGGTAGTGGGCTGCCCCAGATTTGGCTCTACTTCTCAACAATCTCCCACTTGGAGACACATCACCATAAATATTTGTCTTCTTCATCCAGAGTGCACCAGCTCCCCGTCTTCAAGCCTGAAGACTAATCAAAGCTGAACAGAGCTTCAACTTCTCCCTTGTGACCGCCTTAGTCAGCATATCCGCATGATTCTCACTTGTATGAATCTTCTCCAGAGCAATCGATCCATCTTCCAGTAACGAACATATGAAGTGATATCTGATGACAATATGCTTGGTCCTTGAATGAAAGGCTGAATTCTTAGCCAAGTGTATTGCACTCTGACTGTCACTGTACAGCTTGCAATCTGCTTGCTTCTTACCCAACTCTTCCATAAAACCTTGCATCCACACCATCTCCTTGCATGCTTCTGTAGCCGCAACATATTCTGCTTCTGTCGTACTGATAGATACTATCTTCTGTAACTGAGAGACCCAACTGACCACAGCACTTCCCAGAGTAAAGACATAACCTGTAGTGCTTCTTCTGCTGTTGATATCTCTTGCCAAATCTGAATCCACGTAGCCTTGTAGCTTGATTTCCGATCCACCATAACATAGCCTTACATCCTTAGTACTTACCAGGTATCTAAGAATCCACTTCACAACTTCCCAATGTTCCTTCCCGGGATTGTTCATGAACCTGCTAACAACTCCACTGCTTGAGCAATGTCTGGCCTCGTGCTCACCATAGCATACATGAAACTCCCAATAGTTGACGCGTATGGAACTTTAGACATGTAGTCCCGTTCCTCCTGCATCTTTGCACCCTGTTCCTTAGATAACTTGAGGTGGTTGGCTAATGGAGTGCTAACCGGCTTAGTACCTCCCATATTGAATCGATCAAGTACTTTGGCTATGTACTCTGCCTGTGACAAAACTAGTTTCTTGTTTTCCCTGTCACTCTTTATCCTCATGCCTAGGATTTGTTTTACAGCTATCAAATCCTTCATGACAAATTCTCTAGACAGTTGTCTTTTGAGATCAGAGATGTCCTTCATGCTTGAACCGGCACAAGCATATCATCAACGTATAGAAGAAGGATGATGTATGACGTATCAAACTTCTTCAAATAGCAACAATGGTCAGCATGACATCTCCTATAACCGTTTTCCGACATGAAACTATCGAACTTCTTGTACCACTGCCTCGGGGCCTGCTTCAAGCCATATAGACTCTTCTTCAGTCTACACACCTTGTTCTCTTTTCCTGGTGCCACGTATCCTGTCGGCTGATGCATATATATCTCTTCTTCAAGGTCCCTATGAAGAAAGGTTGTCTTAACATCTCGCTGCTCTAGATGTAAGTCCTCTGAAGCCACTATACTCAAGACCATGCGAATTGTAGACATTTTCACCACAGGTGAAAATATTTCAGTGAAATCGATGCCTGCCTTTTGTTGAAACCCTTTCACAACCAATCTAGCCTTGTACCGTTTCGAACCATCGTGTTCCTCCTTCAATCTATAAACCCACTTGTTATGAAGAGCTTTCTTACCCTTGGGTAGAGTGACTAACTTCCATGTACGATTAGACTCAAGAGAGTCCATCTCATCATCCATGGCCTGCTCCCACTTAACCCGTGTATCTGACTGTAGCGCCTCTTCAAAATATTCTGGTTCACCATCATCTGTTAGTAGTAGATAATGTAAGGAGGGTGAGTATCGGATCATAGGCCTCCTCTCCCGAGTAGACCTCCTCACAATCGGTGTCTGTGGCTCTGCCTCATAATGCTCCCGTGCTTGATCATCCTGTGATGCTGTAACACCCGTGTCTGGTAACTCTTCCAACTCTACGAATCCATTTTCCTTGGCTTTAGTTTCTTGCACACTGTCCTTATGCATAACTTTTTCATTGAAGACTACGTCCTTGCTTCTGATGATTTTCTTATTTTCTGCATCCCAAAACCTGTAGCCAAAATCATGCTGCCCGTAGCCTATAAACGTGCACCTCCTGGACTTCACATCCAGCTTGTTTTGTGCTCTGCATCAATGTGAACATATGAAGTGCAACCGAACACTCTGAGATGTGCAAGGTTCACTTCTTTTCCAGTCCACACTTCTTCTGGTAGCCCACCATCCAATGGTGATGAGGGACTTCTATTGATGAGATATGCGGCGATATTCACAGCATCTGCCCAAAATGTCTTGGGCAACCCTGCATGTAACCTCATGCTCCTAGCGCGCTCAAGGATGGTCCTGTTAATGCGCTCAGCCACACCATTCTGCTGTGGTGTACCTGGAATCATTTTTTGATGTTTGATTCCACTTACTGCACAATACTCTCCAAACCTCTTGTCACAATACTCTCCCCCATTATCAGATCTGAGACATTTTACTGTTTTACCTGTCTCATTTTCTACCATAACTTTCCACTTCTTAAATACATCAAATACATCAGATTTGTGCTTTAAGAAATAAATTCACAGTTTTCTACGAGCATCATCAATAAAGGAAACAAAATAACGTGAGCCACCAAGAGATGATACCTGTGCCGGTCCCCACACATCAGTGTGTAAAGCTCCAACAGATGCGTCTTTGGAGCACGTCCTGTCTTCTTGAAACTTACCCTCTTCTGCTTACCATACACGCAGTCCTCACAGAATTCCAAGTCAATAGACTTCGGCCATGGTAGCTTCCCTTTTGACAATAGCACTTTCATTCCCTTTTCACTCATATGTCCTAACCTTTGATGCCATAACTGCCCATTCACTCCAGTTGATGCGACTGTGAGTGAACAATACGATCCTAAAGTCACGTATAAAGTACCTTCCTTCTTGCCTCGAGATATCACCAAGGCACCTTTTGTGATCTTCCAGGAATCACTGGTGAATGACGTCACATAACCGGTATCGGCCAACTGCCACACTGAAATCAAGTTACGTTTCAAACTCGGTACATGTCTGACATCCTTCAATTTCAAAGTTGTTCCAACTTTTTGACTTATCTGAACATCTCCCTTTCCAACAATACTGCACGGCTCATCATCACCCAGGTATACTCTCCCAAAGTCACCTGACACATAATTACGCAGAACTCCCTTGCATGAAGTGACATGAAACGAAGCACCTGAGTCTATAACCCAAGACTCATTCCTTGCATCAAGAGACAAGATCAACGCCTCTGTGTCACTCTCCTCAGATAGATTCACTGAATCCTTCGCACCTTGAGAGTTTCCATCTTGTTTCTTAAGTGCCCTGCAATCACGTTTCATGTACCCCTTCTTGTCATAATGCCAACACCCGTCTTTGTCTTTCGGTCCCTTGGACTTCTTCATCGACTTAGAACGCCCGTGTTTATTGCCTCCTTTATTCAGCGATCTTCCTCTTCCTTCAACGTTTAGAGCATTCCCTGAATCCCCTGAAACTCCTGATGCCTTCCTTCTAAATTCTTCGTTGAGAATTAGACCGGCCACATCACCAAATTTCAGCTTTGTCGACCCTGAAGAATTACTCACAGCAATCACCAAACCATCCCAACTGTCTGGTAAACTGGATAAGATCAATAACGCTCTGACCTCATCCTCAAAAACAATTCCAACGGATTTCAACTGGCTCGTGACTATATTGAACTCGTTTAGATGTTCAACCACGCTCCCACCATCTGACATCTTCATGTTGAATAGCTGTTTCATAAGATGAACCTTGTTGGATGCTGAGGGCTTTTCATACATGGTGGCTAGGGCTTCCATTAAGTCTTTGTAGTTTTCACCTTGGATATATTGAAGGCGATGCTCTTAGACAAAGAGAGTCAGATAGTTCCTAAAACCTTCCTATCCAGTAAAAACCATTCGTCATCTGTCATCTTTTCTGGTTTCTTCTCTTTTCCTCCTAGAGGAATGTAGAGGTCCTTTTTATACAGATAATCCTCCATCTGTATTTTCAGAAGGCAAAGTTTGAACCATCAAACTTCTCAATTCTAGTTTTTCCATCTTCCGCCATCGCTCCCAATAGAACTAAACCAATAGCTCTGATACCAGTTGTTGCGCAGCACGCCAACAACGCAGTGAGCCTAGATCCAATCTCAGGCCTCACCCAAAAATGATAAACATGAAGAAATATAAACTAGAAACAGATCAAAGCAATCCAAAACAAACCGCAAGACAAGATATACGTGGAAAAACCCCAATATAGGGTAAAAAACCACGGATGCAAACTTCCACTATGAAGAACGAAGATTACAAGGCAATATACTAACCTCTCCCTTGGAAGTACAGAGAAAATCCCTTACCCACACCTTAGAAATATTTCTCAATATTCACCTTAACCCTAGAATAGCCCTAGGGACCCCAATTTATAGTTTTGACAACTACCCTTTCGCATCCAGTTGCGAAAGGACTTGCGACACAAAATCCGCGAAACTCCTTTTCACATCCCAGTTGCGAAAGTACTTGCAACACGAAATCCATGAAACTCATTTCTATATCCCAGTTGCGACATGAAATCCTCGCAACCTCGACTCGACACGAAATCCTCGAAACTCCTTTCTTTATCCCAGTTGCGAAAGGACTTGCGACACAAAATCCACGCAACCTCGACTGGTAGTGGGTGGCCCCAGATGTGGCTCCACTTCTCAACATAAGGCCCATAGAGCTCAACATCATAGGACTACCATGATGTGTATTGGACATCCATTATGTGCACTTGGCGGATCCCCTAGGTTATGAGATGTCACAAACATCAGCTATATCCAGAACTCAAGTGGGCAACACAATCTAAAACCATGTGAAACTATGCCTAAAACATCTAAAAGCATGTGGTGGGAGCCACCTGAGTTCTAGAATGGCTTGGAATTTGGTGCGACTCCTCATCGAAGTGGGACACACAACGGATGGATTGGATGCCTGAACCACATCTCAGTAGACCCTACAAACAATCAGAAGGTTTCAATGGGTAGGCATCCACTCTCACTTGTTTTTCATGGTACGACCCATAAGGAAATTACTATACATACTTGCTGACTCAACACTCACGCTAATTGACAAACCAGGGCACTTTCATCCTTTGAGACTGACTCGTCCTGGAGTCAAGAAGACTCGTAGAGTCGACTTTCAAAATCAGTCGACTCGCAGTGACTTGAGCTGAGTCATTCAGAATGTGAAACTGTAGTTCATAAAATTAGTAAATGGTTTGGTGTAAGATTCAAACTCACCACCTTTAAGGGTGAAGTGGTCCTCTCTACCACTGGACTCCACAAACCTTTACTTTCAACATCAATTTCTATCATTTCTATCATTTCAAATTTGTTGTTGGTTGAAGATCAGATATTTACTTTTGATTTTGTAGTTGATTCGGATTTTACCCAGGTTCGGAGCTTAGATCATACACAATCAACTAAAGTTCTGCATTTTGCTTTATAAAAATTTAGACTATATTTAAATTTGAATTTGAATTTGTTTATAGATTCTTTTCTAGCAGGAAGATATTTTTTATACATGCCTACCATATATCTTGGTTGTTGTCTTGTTAGAAAAATAAAGGCACCACATGGAAATGTACATTGTTAGGAGTAAATTATGCTGAATTATTTTTACTAGATTTGCATTTTTTTTTAAACATGATGTCTACTATACAAATGGTGGTTATTCATCACACCCGACATGCTATACATTTTTTTTTCTTTTTTTCCTTTCTTTTATTTTTTCTTTTCTATGGCAGATCTCTTCTTCAGTTGTCAAAAGTTGCTTAGGATTCATCTGGGATCTTTGAATGTTACAGGAAGATGTGTCAGATGAATTTGCTTCTCTTGTGCACAAATTTATTTCTCGTAATCAAATTGGAAAGAAACATGTTTGGCTTTTTTTTTTTTTTGGGTAAATGTTCAACATTCTATTTGCAAGGCATGTGTCAGAGGGAACTATTAAAATCTGAGTCCATGATGCTACCACCTTGCGCAAGAGTAGGGACTCTTTGATGTTGTGTTGGCATTCTCAAATTATTCAATCACTCTTTGCATGGTAACAAGTGACAACTCTTACTATTCGATTGTTTACCTTTTAATATTTGTATGAAATTGAATGCCCAACATCTCTTTTTTATTTTATTTTATTTTTTATTTTTATGCAAGATGATTATCATTTCAATATACTAATTGATTTTCGTTTCCCTTTCTTAGTCCTTTCATTTATGGTGTTCTCTTGTTTCGTGGGTTGCAGGGTCAAACAGTTTTGCTAGGCTTCAAGGGATTTAATGCTCATCGGGCCCATGACCAACCTTATAACCAAACACAACTAAGTATGTAACAATCATTTAGTGCAAAACTTTTTTTATTATATATCTTTATTGTTATTAATTTGGTCTCGAATATCAATTGCATATGGTAATGGAAGTTCAGGCTGAACCTTCGAGATCCATTAACATCAATTTATGATAATGACTCTATTTGCTCTGTCCAGATTTTGAGAAGCCACTAGGACATGCCTATTATAAAAATCTCAACTTTAGGGTGCATATGAATGAACTATCAAATTGAATTGCAATACTAATCCAATAAAGTGGAAATAACCAAATTGAACTTTCCTTGTTTTGCATTCATATTGAGTAACTAGACTCCAAATGGGGGGCCCAAATTGCATTCATATTATAAAAATCTCAACTTTAGGGTGCATATGAATGAACTATCAAATTGAATTACAATACTAATCCAATAAAGTGGAAATAACCAAATTGAACTTTCCTTGTTTTGCATTCATATTGAGTATCCAAACTCCAAATGGGGGGCCCAAATTGCATTCATATTATAAAAATCTCAACTTTAGGGTGAATATGAATGAACTATCAAATTGAATTACAATACTAATCCAATAAAGTGGAAATAACCAAATTGAACTTTCCTTGTTTTGCATTCATATTGAGTAGACTCCAAATGGGGGGCCAAAATTGCAATTTCATTGCTTTGAAGTTGGATTTGAGAGGAAAGTAAATGTAGTTTGAGGGTTAACTTCATCACAATGATGCTGGGGAAAATCATTTTTTGATTTGTTCTCTTGATCAAAATGATAGTTAGAAATTCAATTAAATCATGATCCAAATGCAAAGATTTGATTTTGTATCTTATATTTATATTGTTATTTCTGATTTTTAATTGTGTTGCGATATTCTTGAGCTTTAAATATTTAAAAAAATACAGGTTTCAAATGGAAAAAAAATACATTTCTAAATAAGAAAAAATACTGTTCCTCAAAATTATTTAGGATATAGAAGTGTGCTGAAATTAAAAATTTGCGGCGGTTTTTAAACGTCACGAATCATTTGTGACACCCTATTGATATTGAAAAATTGCGACGGTTTTCAGCCGTTCCTAATATTTTGCGACGGCCTACCAAATAATAGTTGAAACCGTTCCTGAGTAGGAATTTTGGTGTCTTCAACATATGCTTTATATCTTCTTATCTTGGTGCTTGACGTCATAATTGTTGGGTTTAATTTAACCCGCGCATTCAATTCTGACACACCCGCATTTATCACATGATCGAAGTCCTAAATCAGACTACAAAACCCATATTTTATAATTTTAACTATCAATTCATAAATAAATAACTTTCAGCAAGATTATTATGAGAAAATAGTGAGAAAAAATGTCAAAATCTATAAATAACCCAAAAAATTCCCATGTGGATAAATTGCCAAACTAAATGTGGGCCTCTAGGATAATGCCCAAACCTAGCTATAGGTGCATTGACATAACTATTTATTACAATTGGTGGGGCCGACTGTCGATTTGATGAGACGCACCCCGCTTTGGGAGTGCGAAAAAGTTTCTAGATTTGAATATCCTATGCATCGAATCTGTCTTTTTTTTTTGAACCGTCTATTTGTTTGACACCGATGGAACAACATTTAGAAGCATTTAATCCAGGGCAATGTTGATGAATTCCCCATCCACAGTAAGGCCCATCATATTAACGGTCTCAATCACCAAAAAATGGTCGGGACGAGATTCAAGTTTTAATGCATCAGGCCATATAATTCCTCTCGAGGGAACTCATACCATGCGTTTGAGCGCCAAATTCAATGAATCCTTAGACACCGTTCTCCCGATACCCGAGATATCATTATCCGATACTCGATACTTGTGTTTTGGATCTTTTGTTTCTCCACCGTCCGATTTCCTTGCATTCATCATTTTCTCCACCATCCGGCTCCCGATCACCATTGATCCATTTCTTGTCAGATTCTTTCCTTTTGATCCGCTCTCTTTTAGGATCTCTGCATTTCTCTCCCTCGTCAAGCTCGGCGACCATGACTGCGTCCTCTGCTTCCCGATATCCTGTTTCATATCAGTTTTCGGTATCGAATATCCAGGCCGTCCCCTTGAAACGGACGATGGACGGCCCGAAACTTGGGTTCTCATATTCGGCGGTGTTTCAGGAGAGAAGCCATGAATTGCAGCGGGAATTATCGGTATTGGTGAAGGCGAAATGCCCTTGCTTTTGGGTTTGGGGTTTGATACGCTTGCTTTGCTCTTGGGCCGGTTCGTATCGGCTGAATTCGAATAGATCTCTTTTAGGTTCATGGGTTTTGCTGGGAGGGACGAGAACATGGGTTTTCTGTCAAGATAGAAACTGGGTTTTGTCGTTTTCTCATTGGGAGAAGTAACTATTTTCACAGACGATGGTTTTGAGACCGAAACGTGGGGTTTCCTTTTCGGGGTAACAGACCTTGAAGAAGATGAAGGTTTCAGGATTGGAGATTTTGCATTGCGGTTGGGTGTCAGTGGCTCCTGTATACCTGAAAACTGATGGAGAAATTTCAAAATGTCAATAATGCTCACACACAATTAGTTGGACCTTTCGATTTTGTCCAACTATTGTGCACTAAATAACAGGAATGTCTCTTTTGATTCACATGTAATGCCTCATTGTAGAAGATGATGTAATACAATGTCCTACTCATGTAAAATAGTAATAAGTATTAACGATCCTCTCCATTCATCAAATAGGACCCATTACTTAGATGTTATTTGTAAAAAAATATTAAAATATAGTAGTTATTTAAATCACATATGGAAGTTAAATTAAAATTAATATAATGCATTTTTAACCATTCCAAATTTCTCTTAAAAAATAGTGGTACTCTAATCAATTACTATTGATTAGAAGAGAAAAAAAATGGTATATCATATTATCATAAGGTGCCTTACTTGATAAATAGACCAGATTTCTGACACATGTAGCATATTGTACAAATGCATCACACATGTAAAACTTCTAAAATATAGCCAGAAAAGTTCGTAAGCAAGGCTCCGCTCTCACTTTCTCTCCCTTCATTTATTACTCTCTGACCATTTAAATCTCTCCTCTTTTCTCTCCATTTAAAAGGAAACCATGCTTTAAAAAATTCTCTCCAAACAGCATGGGGGAGATGAGAGGGCTTGGCGTCCCATCGTGATATGAATGGTAGAAATTTAACCACGGATCTAAAAATAAAAGTAGATTTGTGATTAAGTAGGCCAAACCAAGAGACAATGTGTCACGCCCCAAACTCGGAAACCGAGCTCACAAAATTCCCGATCGCTGAATCCAGCGCTGACAGCCTTCGTAGAACCCCATTCTCGGCTCCCAGCGCCCATACGCCAGGTTCCAATCCTGGGATGCTACAAGGAGGATTTTCAACATCAGTTTAATTCATAATAAGCATAACCAAAGGCATAACCCACAAACAACAACAAAAAACTCCATCACATTTCCACTATGATTAAAAAACTTTACAAGTACAGTGAGCATAAAGGGAAATACAATGATGATAGACAAAAGCTCCAAAAAGATCTGCTCTGCGCTTCAGCCTAGCGCTGCTGCGTCCCAACGTCACCTGCACGCAACGGTCGTGCATAAGCTTATAGAAAGCTTAGAGGGTGGTGAAAGTGTGTGCGCAAGGTAGTAATGCAATTATGAAATATTAGAGTAATGCGGAACATGCTGGTGAATCCATGAATACCGTTAGCCGTACCAAGGCTATGCAATGCAAGGCATGAATGATGTCGGCCATACCAAGGCTATGCGATGCAAGAAGCAAGTCAAGCATACAAATCATCATCTAAGTCCACATATCAATACGGCTCAAATCTGGGATATCACCGGGGTCTAGTACACTCTAAACCAGATTGCTGCCCCATCGCACACAATAAGGTAAGTGGAAGAGACCTCACTACCCGCCTGCCAATATCGGGCTCGGCTTGTCGATAGCGGACCCATTCCTCGAGCTGGTCAGACTCAGCCTAGCATTGCCCCGTCCTCTCGGGCGGGTAAGGCCGCACCCCCTTCAAACCGACACGACACAGTGGAAAGCGCAGCCGTCTGGTAATCGACAATCGGCGCTCCTGTACCCACTCGGTCTAGACGTTGGAGCAACCTCTTGGTACCATAAGGGTTTAGGGACTTTCACCCAGGGATATTATAGTACCCCATGTAGAACAAGATTTTCGGTATCCAATCTTGCCAACCACGATATGCTTGTGGCGGCTACGGCCCCGATGTCGCTAGGGCGTACAGTACACATGTCACACGATGCAAGATGCATGAATCACACAATCCAATCATGCAGCAATCTTGCGCGTATCGTGCACTCATGTAGGGCAACTCCGCCTATCAGGGAGCCCATAAATAATCTGCTCAAAGGAAGGTGCTATGATCAATCACTCATCTCATCCCAAGCATTTAGATGATGTGTATGGACATGTATTATGATATCATGTTGTCACATGCTCGTACTCGGTATCGATAATCGGCGTCGGCCTCGAGCATCGGTAATCGACACCGCTAATCAGGGTCGATAATCAGCGTCGATCTCGACAATCGGCACCGATATCAGTATCGGTAATCGGCACCGATAATCAGAATTGATCAATCACATACAGCGAATGGGGCCCACTTATTTGGGTTAACCCATGAAGGGAATGGCCTAACAAGGCCAAAGGGAAGGTCACAATGAGGACATCTAACCATCATTTCCCATCAATGCGGACGTCAAACCAACATTGCTCCCAAGGCATGACCGCCAAACGAAACATCCACACAAACATCCTGGCGGAACCTCACCCAATGGGCCAATTCGAATGGGCCGAATCAAATCAAGTGGGCCCATCTAGAGCACAAATGGGTCACATGCAATCAAATAGGCTGTACCGATGGGCCTCTCATGTGGGCCATATATATACAACAAATGGGCCTCGCTACTTGAGCCTCGTATGCACCAAATGGTCCTCGGATCTGGGCCTAACAATACAAACAGGTGGGCCTCACCATATGGACCACTTGGATGCACAAACACAGCACCAGGGACTAGTTGGGATGATTAAGAGAGAGAGATAGAGAGAAAGATAGAGAGAGATAGAGAGAGCTAGAGAGAGAGTGAGAGAGAGCTAGAGAGAGATAGAGAGAGCTAGAGAGAGAGAGTGAGAGAGAGAGATAACTAGAGAGAGAAAGCGTCAGAGAGAGAGAGAGCTAGAGAGAGAGATAGAGAGAGGTGTAGAGAGAGAGAGGTGCCACGTGCCCCTCTCCTTTTGCTTTTTCTTTCTTTCCTTTTTTTTTGCTTTTCTGGCAACACCACAGAGGTGGGTCCCACGTAGGGCCCACCATATATATTATATATGGGAAAGGTACAACGCTCGAGCTGATTTTAACGTCCATGAGGTCGATTGGTGTGGGCCCCACCGTTGATGTTTGCCAAAATCTGATCCATTGGTCAGATGCACCATGTCAGCGTGGGCCTAGGTCTAAAAAATCAAGTCAGTCCGTGACTTGTGTGGGCCACACCCGATACAAAGTTGAGAGGGTTCCCTTCCATTTAAAACATTCATAACCATTTATTTGGGCCCACCGAGACGGGGTCCACCAAATCCAGCCCACCCATTGTGGGTGTCCCGCTTGAATGAAAGGTCAGGCCATGTTTCAGCCGCAACCAAAACTCAGGTGGGTCCCACGTAGGCCACCCTCACAGGGATGGATGTTAAGACCTCACGTGTTGAAACGAGGTATCTCCACTCAGTCCGCTAGTTGAGCTATAGATCTGGGCGGGGAGAACGGACCCCACCTGGTGGTCCCACCGTCCAGGTGCATGGACGGTTTGGATCACACACACACACCAAAGTGTGGCCCGCCAAACTGGATGGACGGTGCGGGACCCCACCACTAGCACACTCCCCGGTTAGCCACCGCCACTAGGGATCAATGCCATGACCTCAGTGTTTGAAACGAGGTATCTTTCACGGTCTACCAGTTGGGCTAACGGACTGGGTGGGTCCCAGTGTCCTTGGACGGTGAAAGCACCACACGTGTGTGGTGGTGCGGCCCACCAAAATGGATGGACGGTGTGGATGGGGTGGGTCCCACACCCTCGTTAGTACACACACCATGTTAGTACACACACCCCACCACAGCACACTCCATGTTAGCCACCACCCACGTCAGTGCACACCCCTACCCCCTTGTCAGTTAACACTTCACTGTATAGCCACCTCCATTGACGGACAGTGGCATGCCCCATCAAGGTGGATCCCACCTCGCCCACCTGCTTTGGATCCGGCCAATATTTGTGTTTCCCTTTCATCCGGGTGGGCCATTTTTGGATGGTCCATACCAAAACAATTAAATCAAGGTGGCCCACTATATGGATGATATGGATGAGATACATACATCAAGTAGGCCACAAGCCATCACACACAAAGGAAAAAGGGAGAGAGAGAGAAAGATCGGTGAGGATGGAGGGGCCCCACCACTATGGGTCCCTCTTGATACAAAATTTACATTAAGGTGGGTCCCACATATGTGGACCCTTAATCAAACAAAATGCATGAAAAACAAGGATCTAAGATCACCCACCACTTTCTTCTTGCACCCTAGGCCTCCTTAGCTCCTTAGCTTATATTCCAATGGAGGAGATGAAGTTTGGATGGTTGAGATGGAAGATGAGAGGGTGGGAAGGTGGGCCACACTTGTAGCTCTCTTGGAAGAAATGGGAGAGGCTTGGACGTATGGAGGTTTGCTTGGAATGAGATTTGGAAAAGAGAGAGAGAGAGAGACTTGTAAAGGGAGAGAGAGATGGGTAGTTGATGGATTGATGGATGTGTGTAAGAGCCTTTTTTGACTTTTGTGGCTTTTGGTGTCAGAAGGGTATGGGTTTGTAAGAACCTTTTTGACTTTGGGGGTTGCTTGGGAATGGGTGAAAGGTGATGTGTACGTGACATGATGGGATTGATTGATGGATGATTGATGTGACATCTCGTAGAGATTCTCTTCGGTTTTCGTACGCGAGGCATTTTCCTCGCACCGAACGTTAGCCCACATCTCCTGATAGGGTATCGCCTCGGTGCGCGAGTCGCGGCATCGGAACCGCGGAGACGGTGCGGTCACAATGGTACAAGTCTCGGGTTGAGTCGAATCAGATTAACAACGTGTGAATCAAGGTCGCGCGCAACGCCGGTTAAGGGTCGAAGGTTGCCGGAATTCGACTGGAAAGACCGCGGGAACCTACGGAACGGTACGGTCTAGGATACGGGTCTTACACAATGGAAGAGGTGGATGCCAACCCTTGATTTTTATGAGGCCGATAGTGATGTTTACGGACAATCCACTCTTATAATCGATTAAGTCAGATATATCCATGTCTAAATCCTAAAATTCAGGTTGTCATGCAATTCAGGTAGGCCACAAAAAATAAAACAACTTTGATAGTACGTCCACCATTAAATTTTTACTGGACTATTATAATGTTTACGTGAAATCCACTCCAACTATCAGATTCATTTTAACAAGTTAAACATTTGGACCAAATATTAGGCTCGTGCATGATTTGTGTGCCATATCTAATAAATTTTTTTGGATGGTGGCTGTCTCCCTACAGACTTATTTTCATATGTACAGCTTACCTGAACCATCAAAAGTTGTTGATTTATTATCATTTTTATTATCTTTATTATTATTATTATTATTATTATTATTATTATTATTATTATCATTATTATTATTGTTATTATTTACCTTATGGTTGGTTAACATTCCATGATAGAGTAGATTTCACATATAAATCAAGGAGAGGCACACCATTTGCTAGAGACCACATCATTATTTGTGTGACATGGCGACTAGTGGCTGGATTCACGTGTCAGTTAAGGCCTCACGCCAACCATGCGAATAATAAGGGGTGGGCTGGGGTGGGCTCACATTGACTTGTATGTAAAATCCATTTTGATTTTATGGTGTGTTACAGAGATTTACCAATAAAAATAAAAACTTAGCCACATTCATGATTCATGTGTCCCACATGAGTGGAAACATTGTCTAAGGGGATGCCTACCATTCGAACTATTTAAAATGGTATGGCTCACGTAAATTATATATGGGCTTAATTTTTGGTTTCAAGGTATAAATTTTCTTGATTTAGGTAATGGTTGGAATAAATTTTATATAAACATAGAAGTGGACCCCATAAAAATTAACGGTAGAGGTCCCTCTGAATTGTTGCGTGTAGCCCTACCTAAATCACATGTCAGCATAATTTTTGGACCCTCAATGTAACAATGGATCACGACACTGTTATTAAGGGATTATAGTTTGGAGAGAATATCAAGGGAGAGAGTAATAAATGAATGGGGAGAGAGAGGCTACCTTTCCAATAAGAGGGATTATAGTTTGGAGTTGAACAAGTGTGATTTATTCATATAATGGATCAAATATGTAAGGGATTCGGTCCATTGAACAAATATAGTACCTTGTAATCATGTTGTGTAAAAAAATAAAAAAAATATTTTCTAATTAGTAGTTAAAATAGTTTTAGGAGAAATTTGGACAATTAAAAATGCATTACAAGGGTCCAGATTTTACTTGCATCCATGCGTAAAGTAATAAGTATATTTTGATAATTTTTTTAAATAAATAATATCCAATTAGCAGGCTCATTTGATAAACGGTCCATAACTTTAACATGTGTACCATCTTTATTAAGTAGGATATAGTACACACAATTTATCCGGGAGATCATTACGTATTCACAACAAAAGATTTTTCACAAATTTAATGCCCAGCTAGTTGGACCAATTAGAAAGGTCTAACTAGTTGTGTGTGAGCCTTTCTCATGTAGAGAAATGCAAATGCTCACACACAACTAGTTGGACAATTCAATTGGTCCAACTAGCCGTGTCATTTAATGAGCAGTTAATATTAATAAATCTTTCCACGTAGTTGATGAAAAGAAGTTGTTTGTTTGGGTGGGCCCATTGTAGCATTACTGTGAAATCCACCCAATCATTAGGTGAGTCACTGCATGTTACAACCAGGTAAAAAGACCAGCCCTATCCCTGGTTCACGTGAACCACACAATTAGAAAAGTGTAGATAGAAAGCTTACCTTCCAAACTCTTTCTCTTGGTGTGGCCCACTAGAATTATTTATGAGACTGATTTTTGGGTACTATGCCTAACATTTGGTGTGGCAGCTAATGGTTGGAGTAGATTTTACATTCTCATCATGGTGGGCCTTGTAAAAATTAAGGTTGGATGTCTCTTCCAACCGTTTCAATCGGTATGACCCACTTAAATCATGATTAGGTTGACTTTTTTTTTTTGGCTTTGAACCCAACATGGCATTACACATCTAATGATTGGAATAGATCTATTGAACACATCACAGTGGGCCATTTCAAAATTTGAAAGGGGTGTACGCCCGTCGAACCATTATTGTTTCACAAAATTGTTAATTTTTATTGATAACAATGAGAAGTGGATTAGGTGTTACTCGAGCAACACAGGCGGCGAGTTTTCTCAAACCATATGGCCCACCATGATATATATGCTGTACATCCAGGCCGTCCATCAATTTTTACATGTCATTTTAGTGCAACTTACTAAAAATATAACAGATTCAAATCTCAGGTGGACCACACCACAGGAAATAATGGATATTTAATGCCCACCATTGAAACATTCTTAAGCATATAATGATGTTTATTTTCCCTCCAACATGTTCATGAGGTTATATAGACATTGATGTATAATTTTCATCCATGTCGTTCATGAGGTCATTCCTACTGGGATGAAATGAAATTATAACAAAAAAAAAAAACAAGATCCAAAACTTTTGTTGCTGCACGAATATTTCAATGGTGGAAGTTCAATCCTCAACTTGTTTTGTCGTGTGGCCCACTAGAGCTTTGGATCTATATCATTGTTGGGTCAATGTCCTAATATGATCTAGCAAAGCTGATGGGCAGGATAGATTTATAACAAACATCGCGGTGGGCCCCACCTAGCTTCCGGTTGCAACCGATGCTTTGGGTTTGGTTTCCAATAATTAAGGGGAGAGAGCATTAATAAATGAGAGAAGGATTAAATGATGAGAGAGAAAAAAGGAGATTGAGGAAGCTCATTTTAAAAGAAAATGGAATATTTAGAGAAGTTGTACACTTATGATTTACCTTGGTGATCTATCATATGTGTAACAAATCCGGTCAGTTAAACATTTAGAGTCCCTTATAATCATGTAAGCATGTGAAATATATAAAATATTATTTGTCTGTAATTAATAATAAGATATTCTCCTACAAGAAAATTGGGTGGTTAGAAATTCATTCTAACATTCTATATTCAACTTGCATGTGTAGCTAAAGTAATTAAAATCATTTACTAATTTTTTTGCCGATAAAATTAAATTAGTATGTCTTATTTGTCCGCCACGTGTGATCTGGGAACCCGACTGGAACAAAAACTTAACTCGACCTAGATCCAAGGTCAGTGAGCTTAAGTCCGACCTTTGGCTCAAGGGGGGGCTCCAAAAGTGCTCCGTTGAGGCGGAACAACCTCACTTTGGCTATAACCTAGGTATACCATGACCCTGGGTCTAATTTAGTGAGTTTTAAGCCTATATAATGACCTTAAACCCTTTCTCATTCAGCCCATACGAATTTGAGAAAACCCTAGGTGAGAGAGAGAGAAAAGAGAGAGAAAGTGTGAGAGAAGTGGGAGAATCTTCCTGCTATTCTACCCTGCCGATCTACGTGCTTAACCATCACTTTCCAATTGCTTTTCCAGTGATTCCAGCTTTATTCTTAGGTAAGAAAACCTAACCCTAACCTGTTTTAGAGTTCACGGTAGTGTGAGTTGTGAAATAACTAATCTGAGTCATGTTGTAGGTTGCCAAATCACCGTAGACAAAGGCTTATCGATTCTATCGAGTTCTTTACGCTTCTATGGCGTAAGGTGCAGACTTTAGACGTATAGGTTATGGTTTTCAAGGCTTTCAATGTCGGTTAATGATTTATAACTGACAAGGGTGCTATTACACATGCAAAATGCATCGTCTGTTTCGTTATACGAGTTTACATGAACTATGTAGAATATAGTGTATTCTATGCATATGTTGGAATGTTTGAATATGTTTGGAATTTGGATTTGTGCTTAACATATTTATTTGTCATGAATATATGCCTAATACATGTGCGACAACTCCCTAGCGAAAGGACTTGCCCAAAATCACGTCACGGCAAATATACGTTATATGTGACTAAGTGTGTAGCCCAAGTGTTTATAGAAATGTTTGAATGAACATGGAGCTCGGATTCATGCACGCCATGGTTATCCGTCTTGGGTATATGCACATGGTATGCGGGGCAACTCCCTAGTGAAAGGATTTGGCCTAACACATGTGTAATTCTCATACATCATGTAAGGTGATGTATGTAGTCTATGTGTTTGTGAAAATGTCTGAATGTCCTAGTGATCACCTAGAATACTTTGTAGGAGGATCGAGATACGAATCTCAGTTACCTCAATTATGTGTATGATTTTCTACATGTACGCTATATTGTAATGTCTGTTTTATTTCATGAAGTGAATGTGTGTGAAATCTTGTTTGTGTTGTATTTCATAACATGCTTATTTGATTGTAAGAATTGAATTACTTGTTTATCCCTGCTTTAACTACTCATATGATTCTTGATGAAATAAAATGAAGTTGGGACTATGATTTAGTCCAGGCAGTCGGTAACGGGATTGAATTCATGGCTGAGATTCATTCGCCACGTAAGACGTGTTTGACGAACCCGAGCCGTACTTCGGTTGGCGAAGTGGTTAGGCCAGGCGAAGGGCTTACGCACTTCATGTCGTTCAACTTGTCGTGTGCTCGTGCTAGTCAAGCTCGTTAAGTAACCCGATTTGTCTAATATATGTTCATCATGTTTGGACGCTACTGCTTGAACCTAAGGTACCAAACTTACCAGTGTAACCCCGTTAACCTTGGTACCTCGATCTGCTAAGACTCATGAGCCGGGCAAGGTGGTATGGGACACCGTGGTCGAACTGTCGGCCTTTGCTTGGGCCACGAGCCTCCCCGTAGTGATCAGTGAGCAACCCAGACTCGTGAGCCAAATATGGTGGTATGGGACACTGTATTCGAGCTGTCATCCTACACTGATAAGGTGATGGGGGAGTGGTGTAACGATTGCGTGTAACAGCCCTGACAGCCCTTTGTAGTGACCTCGAGCATACTCTGAATCTGCGGAGAGGTGACGAGCCTTCCTGTAGTAAACAGAGTATAAACTAGGTCCTGTATTGATAAGGTGATGGGGGAACGGTGCAATGAGTGCGTGTAACAGCCCTGACAACCCTTTACAGCGACCTAGAACCGCATCATCGTATGAGATTATCTAGGACTGACAACCCTAGAATGGATCATTGCTTGGGAATGATATAAGGGAGGTACCTTAGTTTTCCAATACTGCTGTATGAAAAGGACTAATAATAACTCGGTAATCACGCTCATAACATAGCACTGCATGTGCCTGGAAGATGTGGAGCACTGAGGGATGAACGCATGCCGCGGACGTAAGATGGTGTCGCATGAGGGAGCATTGGCGAGGGCATGCATCATGACTGCATTCCATACATGCATTAATAAGAGTATTTAGGAGTGTTTGACTGTACTACTTTATCATTACTGCTTGACTAAATTGATAAAATGTTAACCTATGCTTTATTGTTCCACTGAGTTAGCTACTCACTCCCATGTTACGGGACGGTGTTGTACACACCAACCAGACCCTGTCTTAAATGCAGGTGTTGACTTGACGAAGGAGGTTGAGCCTGACTACTACGATGATCAGGATGAGTTCTCCTACATGCAGTTCTCTGGAGGCTTCGCTTAGGCCATTCAGATGACGGGGCTATAGGGTTTACCATTATAGTTCTACCACTTTTTTTGGCATTTTGATTTTGAAACTAATACATGTATATGGTGACTCAGTAAGGTGTTCATACTCTGAAGACCGATTGTGGCCGTTTCTGGCTTTATATAGATTTACATACACCTTTCAGTCTTCCGCTTGCGTTTTATAACTTGATCTGGAGTATGAAATATTGTTTTGGTATAATCCCACTCATAATTAATGCACTAACACAGACAACATTCAATCACAAGCATTTATGTTGCATAAGTGATGTTTTGGAACTCGGGTGTTAAGTTGCTACTCGACCCCCGATTTTCAGGGTGTTGGGTCACATTATCCAGTCATGCAGCAATCCTGCGTGTACCGCGCGCTCATGTGGGGCAACTCTCTCTCAGGGAGTCCCAAAAACAACTAGCCCAATGACACATGTTATGATCAATCACTCCTCATAACAAGCATGCAAATGATGCGTACGGGTATGTATCATGATGATATACTAAGCATATTCTCAGTGTGTCCTACTAGACTAGGTACACTAGCATGACTATCAAATATAAATAATAATTGGCCTAAACACAAGAATAGCCAATGTGACATGATGGTCCATATATTTAAGTGTCTTCAATAGCACACTGAGGCCGTATACCTCTTGTGAATACTTAACAAATGGCCACCAGGGCTCCTATAATACGCACATACATAAGGTGCATAGGTTATGGTGGTACACAAGTTCTAACATGTATCATCATTATCATAGACATCATTCAACATCAAATTTATCCCCATAACATGTATCATGCAATCATGTGCATAGACTACATAGCATATAGGAATTCACATGCATCATCAATATCATCACCAATGTCCAATACTGTCATTATACAGGCCCTAGGCATTAGTTGTCTATCATGTATAAGGTTATCCATACGTTCACCAACATCATTTATTTATCATTATCCACACATCAAGTAAAATATGGTTTTCTTATCCACATTATTGTCACGACAATCAATACGTGCATTATTATCACTTGAATATCAAGCATGGTAGTCAACTAGCATGTTTTGTCATCACACACACACATATACACACACACACATTTATATAATATCATCATCATTACCATGAGGATCATTTTCACTTCATGATTAACATAAACAATGTCATAAGTGTTATAAATAATTACTCATCCATCATCAATGCATATGCTTTAATTCACCATCCATTAAATCATATCTATCATTTCAACCAACAACTCACAATCATCATTATCTGTTACCATACATATATCATCATCTCACCCATCACTAGGTGTGTCCTACCTAGTGTGACTTCCACACTAGACTTGAACTATATGCAAGGCATGGGGTCGTATAGGTCAAGTGTGAGTCTCACTTGGTGAACCAATAGGCCAACCTAAGGGCATAAATGTCCAACCGCAACGCTTTTCATGGTGTGGATCTAGTTCCACAACTAAGTGGACCCCACACATTCCACCAACTAGAAACAATGCATAATCTCAAACATAAAGGGTAACATGCTAACATCTTTCATGTCATATATCATATTGGGCCCACTAGCCATGATCATAAGACCTTTCAGTGTCCCATCAGGTGCCCTTGGTTGTACTATATATGTACTTTAAAAACTATAAGCTGGGACCAACTAGTTGTGTACACGTAATATTTGGTATAGGGCCAAACATAGGTACTTTGATTTTTTGCACATAATTTTTTGCACAACTATGCCTAACCACATTTTGAGATCCACTCCCTGATCATGTGGGTCTGATTTAGCCTGAGGAAAATTTATTTATCTATTCATTGGTATAGGTTAAAGGTTCCAAGTGGTGGCTTACTCATATCTCTAGTGTGGTCCACTACAGAGGCCCAAAGTTGGTACAAAACACAAATAATTAGACAATTTTTGAAAATGGGGTATGTCACAACTTAGGATCCAATTTCCAAATACTTAGGGATCATTCCTAACAAAAAGGTGGGACATCCCAGCTCACTTATATAAGGATTAAACATCCCCCGAAGTGGGACCCTTAACTACAAAGTGTGGGGTCCATTACAAGGTGTCAAAGAGGCCTACATGCAATACAGTGAAGTACTTAGAAAATTTCAGCAAATAGAAAGTGCAAAGGAAATGAAATAGATCCAATGGCAAGTGGGGCCCATATGCTAGCAAACCATAGATAAAAGACACACAAAAATATACATGGGTTTCCAGATTGGATGAAGTAATAAAATGCATAAATCATAAGTGATCCCACACCCAAGTGGGCCAATAAGAGGATGAATGTTATGTACAACATATATCCCACATGCATATCTAGTAGCATATGAAATATATTGATCAAATCTCTATGATCAGATTCCTATTGGAAAATCCAATCCAATGGATGGTTTAGTAATACATCATTTAGGCTGCATATAGGTTTCCAACCATACAAAGCCTTGGATCCATTTGGACCATACAAAATAATTTAAGATTTAGCCTTACAGAAGTATCTGTCGGTTCAGAATTTTCTAAATTTATCATAAAAGAATCTGATCATAGGGACCATAGATATGCTTATTTACTATCTCAAGTAAGTTAAGAACAAATACCAAATGCATCTGACTGTTGGAATCACGAATATCGACCACACAAGAATGGTCATAACAAGCCCCCAAATACATCTTTCGTATAAGGCCAAGTTCTCAGCCGTCCGAACTCTAATTGAGGCTTATTATATACCGTTGGAGGAACGTATATTTTTAATACATTCATCAAAAGAGTTAAAAATGGGTACATTTTAGGCAAATCGGAATCCTGCATGTGCTGCTAGACATCAGCCAAGTAAACTTGATGTTATGGATGATTGGACCATTGGATGGCTATGAAATTTGGTCCAAAGTTAGTTTATATTGTGGTTCATATTATTCCCAAGTTTCAACTCTAATCTTAGCATGGTCAATTTTATATGATTTCTAGAACTCGATGTCCCGATAAAAAAAAAGGATTATATGTGAAGGGTGTGGATATAATGTTCATCATGGTGGACCATACTGACATGGGCTACTTTGCTGACCACCATAGCTATAAATACATGCACACAAGAACTCCACACCAGTGGGGCCCACACATATCAAGAAAATAAAAAGATGAAGAAAGAGGTGATGAGGAGGATGGGAGAAGGGGTGTCGACTCACCTCAATGGATGGATGGTTGGATGATGATGCGTGGTCCACTCCCTCTTTGATTAATGGTGGGCCACACCTTGGCCCCACTCTCTCTCACTCTCTCTTAAAATCTCAAAATTTTCAAGTATAGGAAAGGAATAAGTGCAAGAGAGCTCCTACTCTTATATAGGGAATTGGGGGTTGAGGTGGCAAGATGATGTGGCAAGTTTATGGGATCTTATTGGTGCTAAAAGTGAGGTGGAATGTGATGTATGGTATGGGTAGTGGATGGTGCTAAGCATGCATTGGCCAAGGTGGAAGAAATCTAGACATGCATTGGCTACTGAATGGATAAAGGTTATGGGTTGTAGGTGATGCATGGTGGATGATGAAGTGGAGTGTTGTAATTGGTTGTTTGAAGTGTTGTGACACAAATCACGACATGCATTGGATGCATGTATAGGATGAGGTGGACATGAGACTTGATTAGTTTCTAAGGTATGAGGAGAGAGTTAATGATGAGTTTTGGGATAAAATCTAATTTTGTCTTATAGTGCTTATCTTATATGTGCTAGCTTCTTATTTTGTCATGTAGCATTGTCCTATTTATTGGTAATTTTCATGTTATAAAAGTGGGCTTTAGGTCCACATGGGCTCAAATCCAATGGGCCTAACATAATAAAGGTTGCTTGTATTATAGGATACGTAATTTGGGTCGTGGATTCGACAGGTCATATCTCACTAACAGAGCATTAGATCGATGCACAGTTTTCACCATTGCGATCGCAACGACGACGCGGTCCACATGATAGAGGTCTCAAATCATCTGGAATAAATCACTTGGGTGAGTTTTCTATGTGCACTAGGGTGCAGTGTAGGGTCTATCAACAGTGCGAGTTGGAACACGTGTGCATACGAGCGATGTTGCAAAAGACCAGGATCTCACACTTTACCCTAATTGATCGATGTCATCGAAGATCCCTGACTTATAAAAGATTGGGTGAGCGTGAAAATCCATTTTTGGGTAGAAAGTCATCTTCTTCACTTCCCTTCCGTCCATTGAAGCTGTGGTGGTGGTCCTGAGGTCAAATTGAAACTTCCTGGTAAAAAAAATCCACATCCCTTCACTATAGCTTGTACGGGTAGGTTGAATCGAAGATTGTATTGCATCTAGGGTATATCTTAAGAATTTCTTTTTCTTCTTCCCTCATCTTTTTGAGAGATCTCTGTCTCATTAATCATGGCCAAGGATAAAGGCAAGGCCCCAGCCAAAGGGGAATCTTCTCGGCCAATAAGGAAGAAAACCCTAGCCCCGAGAGAAAGGGCCACGACGTCAGATTAAGGGTCTCCTTCCCCCAGACGAGGCAACACTAACTAACAGCCATCGCGGAGTGATGCTCCACCTGCTGCTCCTACACCTCCTGCTGGACCTTTGATTCCTCCACCTCCTGCTAACCTATTGGAAAAATACATGGGGAGGCAGCTCATGCATGAGAGGCAGATTGATCAGGAATGTATTCAGGTTTTTTAGATTAAACCCCTTTTGTCGAATGTTGACTGGTTGCCACTATTGGATTTTGGTTGGCCATGCCATGATGAGAGAGTCTATCATTTTCTTGCTTACTGTCACTCTCCTGTTTTGGACCCACCTTATATAACGGTCACATTCGGGGAGATTAGTGTAGAGATCACTGCTGAAACTATTGCAAATCAATTTGATCTCACTTTATCCTCGATTGGTCTGTCTAAACTAGATATTGATGATCCAATGGTTCTCTCCTTAATGACAAAATTCACATGTTATGGTCGAGATGTCCCTTGGCACCAAGGGAATGCTCTCAAGACCAAATACATGCTGCCAAAGTATCGAGTCCTTCACGGTATATTCTCTACAAATGTGTATCCAAGAGGGACAAATCGTGTCGATTTAACCTCATTCATGCTTCTCGTCCTATATAGTATTGCCTCTGGTGTGAAGTTATGTCTTCCTTCCTTGATTGTTCATCAACTTTCGGTAGTCGTTCACTCTTTTAAACCCAATCATCTCCCGTTTCCACACCTTATCAATGTGTTGAGCAATGAGTTAGGCTTGCCCATAATGAATGACCCTGAGCGTCGTTTGCAACGCTTCATGAAACTAAACATCAAAAGGATGGACCTCAATTTTCATCCACTTTGGAGAGCTCCGAATGAAGAAGAAATGGAAGCCGAGATAGAGATGGGGGAGATAGCTGCAGCAACAGAGGACGAGGCACAACCACCACCGGTTATCCCAACCACCCCTAATTCCCGACATGTATGGTGCCACAAGTGGCATCAGGATCGTGTTGAGGCAACACTACGTGGACAAGCGCGGCTAGAGGACCGGTTTGACGGACATGAGGAGAGGCTCTCCAGACTGGAGTAGATGGTTGCGGCACTACAACACAATGCCCCACACATTGTAGATCTACCGACTTGCAGGGGTGACGACACCGCTCCATTGGATATGGCACCAGCTCCATAACATGTTTTCTTACCTCATCACATACACTGGATTATCTATTGATGCATAGGTCTGTTGAAGCATAAAAAATCATTATTATCAAGAAAGAATGAAGATCAAGCGTTAAGTGAAGGAGAAAGTATTAAATCCTTTGTTGACGTTGCGCGGGTCACGTAATGAGAAATGGTTGCGCGGATCACACAACACATTGCAGTAGTTGCACGAGTGGAGCAAACAGTTTGTCGTATAAAAGGCAGATGTTGTTCTTGCACAGGTGGCGCAACTGAATGAACCACTATGCGGATCACGCAACCAAGGGAAGCACTTGCGTGGACAGTGCAACTAGATGTACCATTGTGCGGATCGCGTAACTAAATGAGACACTTGTGCGGATCATGCAACCGAGAACAGAGATGTAACCGCACAACCCGTGCACCATGGCCCAAAGATCGAGGTTTAACACGTGTGGGAGGTCTATAAATACCCCACTTCCCCTCTCATTTGAGAGAGCGCACAAAGTTTTGAAAGAAGGCCGAAGGTGAGAAGTAGAAGAAAAGATCAGTTATGCGGATCGTGCAACCCCTTCGGCAACCCCTTCGGCAAGTTGCGCTGACCGCGCAACCAATAAAATGGTTACGAGGGTCACGCAACCAGGTCACTATGTGGCTAAGGCTAAATGAGGCGGAAGTGATGCTGAAATCACTGAAAGCATTCGAGTTCAAAGCTTCATTCTCTCTGGCTATATCTTTTGACAAGCTCAAAAGAGACATTCCTCCTAAGTATTAGGAGACTATCAAAACAGCTGCCGATTTCAAGATTTGATATATAAAGCTTTATTAAATTATAAGTTGCTTATTTCAAACAATCTATCTTAGAATCAAGGGATGTTAAAGGGATGTAAATGAACTCAACAATAATAATACGATGATGGTTCTATGACTATTCTCTTTGTGATGATTGAAATAAGATAATCTCCTAAATCAAATACTTTTGTTTCTTATTCGAAACAAAATGGCGACTCTACTGGGGATCGAACCAAGAATCTCTGGTCCAAGCATTGTCTGACCATGATGTTAGAGAGACTTTACTAGCAGAGATGGAACGCATAAAAGACGATAAGCAAGAAAATTGTCTACCAGTCATTTCCTTTTCCGATGACAATTTGATCTACGAGGTAGAGCATAACAGACCGTTAATGATAGAAGGTCAATCTATGGGAAGAAAGTTAAACGGATTATGATAGATAATGGGTCCGCAGTGAATCTTCTACCACTCTCAATGTTGAGTAAGCTGGGCTATCGCCGTTCAGATCAGCGCCCCAGCGGAATGATGATACAAGGTTTCAACCTAGATGGACAATGCGCACTTGGCAAGATCACAGTGACGTTGGAAGCAGAAGAATTGACTACTGATGTCATATGTCATATTATAAATGCTATGACAATATATAATCTCCTCCTGAGATGGCCATGGATACATCGGTATAGCATTGTACCCTCTACTCTGCATCAGTGCTTCAAATACTGTAAAGACGGATTACAGTATAAAGTAATGGCCAACGCGAAGCCATATATAGAGGCTGAATCCTTCTTCGCAGACTCCAGTTACTATAAAGGGTTCGTTCAAGAAGAAAGAAAGAATGATGAAAGCAAAGCCCTAAACGACATTCAAATAAATATGATAAAAGAAGAAACAGAGAAAGCAGGATTATCCAAAACTGCCGAAGCAAAGAAGAGATTCTATTTTGTGCCGAAACATCTAAGACGACCGGGGCAACTGCCGCTAACCCTGTTGTCACCTGAGCAGTTGAAAATTTTGCAGTCCAATTATACAATGCCATTGCCTTATGTTGAAAGGAATAAGCCATTCTCAACCACTCCACAAAAATTTTAGGTCAGGGCCAGCACAAAGCATCAGGAACTAATAGAATTTTACGCTGCGGTGGAAGCAAGGGCCGAAGAAGAGACCGAGAATAATGTGTATCACGGTAGGTTAATACCGTAAGATCTCAAAAGGTATAGTCCAGCAAGCAGAAAGATTACGAAAAACATGGGCTTTGATTATGAAGAGCCCACCGACTTGAATCATGGGAGAGGAATTTAAATTCCTATTGGGGTTAGTCAAGAAAAGCAAAGGAAATTTCAAGGACTAGGGGTAGAATCATTAGTAAACACAATTACAGTTGTACAGTCATCAGAAGAAAATCCCAAGACAATTGAACACCCTGAAATGACACCGAAGCAGATAGAAGACGGGGGGTAGCCCACGATAGATAGTTTGCAAGAGATAAATCTGGGTACGAAAAAAGAGCCAAGAAACACATTCATCTGTGCCGGTCTTTCTGAACAGGAGTATGAGGAATATGTTCCGCTTCTCAAAGAGAATAAAGATGCCTTCGCTTGGACATATGCAGAGATGCCGGGGTTGGAACCTTCTGTAGCAATGCACCGATTAAACATATCCAAAGAGAAAAGACTGGTTAAACAAGTACAAAGGCGATTCCATCCGGACTTGGTTCCCTTGATAGAAGAAGAAGTAAATAAGTTAATAAAGGTTGGGTTTATCAGGGAAGTCAAATATACCAAGTGGATATCAAACATCGTCCTGGTGAAAAAGAAAAACGGACAGGTCAGGGTGTGTGTTGATTTCAGAGATCTAAATGAAGCCTGTCCGAAAGACGACTTTCCTCTCCCGATAACTGAACTACTAATTGATAGCACAACTCAATATGCTATCATATCCTTCATGGACGGCTATGCAGGGTATAATAAAATTAGAATGACACCTGAAGACGAAAAAGCGACGACATTCAGGACGTCACTGGGAATTTATTGTTATAAAGTTATGTCATTTGGTCTCAAAAATGCCGGAGCAACATATCAAGGGCGATGCAGAATATTTTCCAAGACATGATGCACAAGCATGTTGAATGCTATGTTGATGACCTAGTAGTCAGGTCAGGAGATCATCAGGAGCATCGCGAACATTTGGCATAAGTTTTCCATCGGCTCAGAAAGAAACAACTAAAAATGAATCCAGCTAAATGTGCATTTGTAGTATCTTCGGGAAAGTTTCTCAATTTTGTTATTCGACATAGAGGCAATGAGATCGACCCAGGGAAAGTCCAAGCTATTCAAAATATGCCGCCACCGAAAACATTAAAGGAATTGAAAAGTTTGCAAGGGAAGCTGGCATACATTCACCATTTTATTTCAAATCTAGCAGGGAGATGTCAACCGTTTTCCCATCTTATGAAGAAAAATACAGAATTTGTGTGGGACCAAGCCTGCCAGAACGCGTTTGACTCGATCAAAGATTTACTGAAACAATTGTCGGTACTGACAGGTCTGATAAAAGGGAAGCCGCTGATTTTGTATATATCCGCGGCTAAAAATTCTTTAGGAGCTTTGATGGCTCAAGTAAATGAAGTTGGAAAAGAAATGACTCTTTATTATCTAAGCCGAACTCTAATCGGAGCAGAATGCAATTATTCCCTGATCGAGAAAGAGTGTCCGGCGTTGATATTTGTGGTACAAAAGCTAAGACATTATTGTCTCTCTCATGACATAACTTTGATCTCAAGAGTAGATCCTATAAAGTTTTTAATGACAATGCCAATGTTGTCTGGAAGATTGGCCAAATGGATGCTGTTGCTTTCAGAATATACTATTACATACGAGCCGGCGAAAGTGGTAAAAGGACAAGCAGTGAGAGACTTCCTTGCAGCGCATCCCGTAGCAGGACGCAAAACCATCAGTGATGACTTTCTAGATGAACAAGTTATGTTGGCTAAGTCGCAAAGCCCGTGGCAGATATATTTTAATGGCGCCGCTCGAGCATTAGGAGCGGGGGCAAGAGTGATATTCATTACCCCTCAAGGCAACTTGCTACCTTACTCCTTCATGTTTGGCGACATGTGCACAAATAACGAGGTCGAGCACAGAGCCCTCATTATTGGAATGGAAATTGCTCAAAAAATGAAGATAAAAATGCTGCACATCTTTGGGGATTCTAAGTTGATTATAAATCAATTGATGACCGAATTCGAGGTGAGAAAGCAAGAACTTTTGCAATACTGCCGGAAAGCACAGCAATTGCTAGAACAATTCTATTATGTTGAGATCAAACATGTGCCACGGTCTGAAAACGCAAGGGCAGATGCTTTGGCCAGCCTAGCAGCAGCCCTGTCTTGCCCAAATCAAAGTCCTCTCCAAGTAACTATAAAAAAAAGAAGATTTTTACCATATGCAGTGGTAATCGAAGAGATCGTCAAAACACTTCCTGTATCGTGTTTGGAGATAACAACAAATGATTGGCGTCAACCTTTCATCGATTATCTCAAATATAACATCCTGCTAGAAGAACTAGCAAAGAAACAACAAGTCAAGCAACGGTCAAGAAGATTCATTATATGCAGCGAAGTATTGTACAGAAAATCTTATAATGGAATGTTATTACGTTGCTTGGACGAACGAGAGGCGAGTCAAACGTTACGAGAAGCGCACTCTGGAGAATGTGGGGCACATCAAGCCGGTAGAAATTTATTCCATAGAATACATCGAATGGGATATTATTGGCCTTCCATGTTCAAAGACGCGATAGATTATGCGAAGTGGTGTCATGAATGCCAGATTCATGGAGATGTTATACATGTCCCTCCAGAAGATCTACATCAGTCAATCGCCTCTTGGCCCTTTTCAACTTGGGGACATGACGCCATTGGTCCTATAAATTCGTCTTTGTCCAAAGGGAAGCAATATATATTGGCAGCAACAGATTATTTCTCCAAGTGGGCAGAAGCAGTTGCTTTACGCAATGTCAAAGAGAAGGATGTGGTTAATTTCATTCGGCACGCAAAAATATACCGCCATGGTATTCTAAAGCTATGTTAGAAATTCGGCATTCATCATTCATTTTTGACACCTTACTATCCACTGGCCAATGGATTAGCAGAGGTGTTTAATAAAACGATAATCAAGATACTAAAGAAAACAGTACAGGGAATAGGCGTGATTGGGACGAAAAGTTGCAAGAAGCATTATGGGCATACAGAACCACTCACCGGACAACGACGAGAGCAACACCGTATTCACTAATCTATGGTGTAGAAGTAGTAATCCCGATCGAAATACAAGTGGCATCACTCAGAGTGGAAGTACATCAGTCTATAACATATGATGAAAATGCAAAAATAAGGCTGAAAGAGCTGAATCTGCTCGATGAAAAATGTCTGGCAGCCCAACAACGATTACAATCGTATCAGGCAAGGATATCGACCACTTTTAACAAACGTGTTAAGTATCGCTCTTTAAAAAAATGGGATATGGTGCTGATGTTGAAAAGACCTATAGTGGTTACCCGTCGAACAAGGGGCAAATTTGAGCCTAAATGGGATGGGTCTTATATAATAAAAGAAGTATACTCCAATGGTGCATACAGAGTTGTAAATCAAGATGGATAGGGTATCAGTATACCGGTCAATGCTCGCTTCATCAAAAGATACCGTCCCTAAAGATGTTACTGATTTTGATCCAGAATATTACCAGCATAATGATTCTGCATCAAAAGGGGGCAAGAATGAACAAGATTATGTCTATATGTCATCAGATGAATGAATAAAGAAGAAGTTTGCGAGCATATCAAGACTATATATCAAAAAAGTATTGTGAAAAGAAAGTGACCATCATTATTATCAAGCGAGCTCTGCAAAATTCTGTCAAAATTGGTATCGTCATCACGCTGATATATTATAAACAACACAGACGGGTCCTCTTGAAAATATTGTCAGAAGTGATGACATATCAATCCCAATTAGAGAGGCCTATCATTCTCGCAGTGCAGCAACAATGATCACACCTACTATCGCCTTTTAAGGCATTTTAAGGCAGTCTGGCCAAGCCCTAAATAGGGTTAAGCCTAAAAGGACCAGCTACGCATGAGACCTATCATTTTTGTCATTCAGGTAGCAACGAGAAGCCAGTGGCCCTAAAAAGCCCGTGAAGGCCTTCATATGCATACCTATGCGGGCAGCTGACGAAGACAGTAACTAAAAGCCTAAAAGGCCAAAAAGTCCTCAACAACCAGTCACGCGTGTAAGACCAATGTTGTCTGTATAGCTTTCCGGCAGCGTCAAGGGGAACGAAGGAAAATGCCCTCCAGTGAATGGGCCCCACCTTGCAGATGAAGAAAAAGCGGGCCGTAGTGTAAGCTCTTTGGGCCATGTCCATAGATAGGCCAATCGTGCGTAAGACCCCCCAGATCTTTGGTTTGATTTCAATACTAACTCATGAAGAAGGGCTTAAACCTACTCATTGACGGACTGGCGGCCCTAGATTTGGTACCCCAAAGGTTGCCTTGTGAGCTCTGTGACCTCTAGAGAGTTACCGCGGCCAACCCCATGCGTAATTCCAATCGAGTTCACGACCCCGGTAGCTTCATTGGGCCCCTCTAATGGATTGCGGTTAGTGAACTCCCTAGGCAGTGAGAAGTCCAGTGAACTCCTAAGAGTTACAGAGACCATCACATAAGACCACCTGACTCCACTACTCAAGAGTCTAAAAAACTGTGTGTGCTCCACTTCTCGAGAGCTTAAACTGTGTGTGTGCTCCACTACTCAAGAGCTTAAACTGCGTGTAACTGACTAAATTGAAATTTAGTACCGCCAACTAAGACAAGGATCATCTAGGAAATTCCTTACTGAAAAATCAAAAAAGGATAAAACAGAAAGCATAATACATCAATAATATAGTAATAATCAAAACATTGTATAAATAAAACAAAAGCATCATTATCAAAAATATCATGAGAAACTTGTATGATTTGCAATTCTGAAAATATTTACAGTAGAAAAACAAAAACAGAAAGGAAGATATTAAAGTTATACATCTCATAGTTCCCCTGTAATACCTAACGCTGCTAAGTATTGTTGTAAATTCTCTTCAAAATTAACTTGAGCAGCTTCATGTTCCAATCTGGCGTTCGAAATTATTCTTGCAGGATCAGGGATGCTAGCTAATTGTCCCTCTAAAGAAACAATTAGTTCTTCATGCTTAGTCAATTCAGATCTTTCAGAGTCCACAGAATGATGCTACACTCTATCTGTTCTTGCACTCTTTCAATGTTCAGATCCTCCTCCGAACCTTGCTTCTCTAGCTACGCGATTTCTTACTTCAGAAGAGAAATACGATCCTGGATAACTGTCTTACTATCGGCAAATGTCTTCAGTCGCTCTCGGAGAGATAAGTGTTCTTGATCATGGCGAGAGAGAATGGGAGCAATCTGGGAAACTTTCTCTTTGGAATGCGCAAGCTGCTTCTTGTATTTCAAAATTTCAGGCGGAATGGTCACTGTTTCTGAAATAGCGGTGAAGACCGCTTGAGTTGAAGTTGGAATATGTCAATATGTCCTAGAGGGGGGTGAATAGGACTTTTTAAAGATTTATAAGTTATTAAAAATCTTATCACTCTAATCCTATTAAGTAAGCAATTTTTTAGGATTACTCAAATGTAACTCTATTGGCTTCCAAGCCCAATAGAGGATCCAATCATAAACTATGAAGGAAGTAAACAGTTTACAAACTAGTTTATGATGAGTATGACTGTGTAAGTATGTGAGGTGTGATCTCAGGTATATGAATATGAAAACATTAACATAGAACACACACATAGAGGAATAACAATCGCAAATACAGCCATTTTTATAGTGGTTCGACTACGTGTCTACCCACTCTCGGCTATCGCACTCAACCCTTGAGTGTACCGGATTTCACTAAGGAGATTTCCCAGGGTTCACCTCTAACCTAAGGTTTTAAAACAGGTTCACCTTCAACCTTTATAGAGGTTTTATGCGATTCACCTCAAACCTAGAGTTTTACTGGTTCACTCCTAACCAGATGTTTATGCCGACCATAGAGTAAGGGTCCACACAACGTACCTAGATTTTAAACCACGTAGGTCAAGGACCTACACAAGGACCTAATAGTTTATGCCCTACACAAGAGCAAGGGTCCACCCTGTGCACCCACTACGTACACTCCCGCCGGAGGCCTCCTAGAGGACTTCAAAGGGTGAGAACCACTTAAGACCAAGACCTAGAAAGGAATGATCACAAGTGTCCTCTGGACTCTAGATACTTACAGATAAGTTGATGAGTCCCATTCAGTGCAATGCCAAAGATCTCCTCCTCCTTGTTGACGAAGAGTCTTCAGCTCCCTTGATCCGCAACACAAGATGATATACCAATGCTTGGCTTCAGGTTGGGTCAAGGGTGAGATGGAATCCTACTCTCTAAAGATTTTCCTATAAGGAAGATAGAGTGGTTCCTCTCTATGCATAGAGTGGTTCCTCTCTTATGCATTCAAGGCATCCCAGCTTACTGATTTACCATTAAGGTGGTAGCTGAAGGATCCTTGAATGCGGAAGTTCATTCCCCAATCCACTCTATTTAATATCGATGGTAAGGGTGGATTGGAGGATGAACTCCCTAGAGAAAAAGGCTTTAGGTATAGGATAAAAGTTGAAACACACAAAATCTCTCTCTTTTCTCTCTTACAGCAACAAAGAACAAGTCCTCTATATATATGGCAAGAAGTTCCCATGGATATAAAATGATCACATTTATGACAGAGTTCGATATCATCGAGCAGGTTCGATATCATTGAGCGTATACTCTCGATAGCATCGATGGTCTGCTCGATGACTCGGACTCGATTTCATATGCTTTTGAAACTCCTTGCCAATAGGTTGATGAATCGAAACAGTTGTCGATGTCATCGGATTTCAAACTCCGATTCCATCGATGACTGGATCGATCCCTCGACACATGAAAAATGAGAGAGACTTGACTTTAAAAATATTTCAGGTTTTCATGAATGATCGGGGTAACCGTCGAGGTCATCAGAATTTGAATGTCGATGATATCGAGATCAGAGTCGAGGCATCGATAATTCCAGCAGATCTATCTTTGAACTTGCTGGATAGATTATGGCTTAGTTCGATGCAATCGATCTGGTGTCGATATCATCGATATTTGAATATCGATTAAACCGAAGGGCCCCCGATCATAGTTAACAAACATCTTGAAATATCTGCTGTCAGAAGAGCGCGCCCACCATCGATATCATCGATGGACCTCTGATCTTATCGATATTTGAATTCAGATCATATCGAGAGGTCATCGATATATCAAAGAATTTTGAGATTTTCATTAAAAAACAGGGGCGCCGGAAAACTGTCTGTCGATCATATCGAGCCACCTTCGATGTGCTCGAGATTTGAATATCGATGATATCGATATGTGTATCGATACATCGATAATTCGTCCAGATATATTATGAAGTTGCTGGACATATTTAGTGCTTATATCGATGATATCGATATGTGTATCGATACATTGATAAATCCGTCCAGATGAATATTTGGTTGCTGGACACTTTTAGTCCTCTTATCGATCATATCGTCAAGGTATCGAGGACATCGACAGAACAGGTCGATCATATCGAGGGTGCTTCGATAAAATCGACAGGGCGAGAAAAACTTAGAGATTTTCCTGTTTTGCCAAAAGTTTTCTCACCTTAAAAACCCTAAGATGTCTATCTTGTTTTAAGGGTTTTATTCACCTGGTGTTTTGGGACATGGGATGTGAGGCTATGGTTTACCTATTGCGAGCTTCCACACATCCGGTCGAGGCAGACGCTTGAATTGTTCTTCCTATCGATCTCTGTAGCCAGTCTGACTCACCATTCACGTAACTTGACAAACCAGGGCACAAGTAGGTGCACTTTCAGTTTCAGCTGATGATAGGGCATATATTGAATTATGGAATCTCAAAAGAGCATCACACACAGGAGAAACATCGATTTTGGCCATCCGAGAAGCACCATCCAAAACATCTAAAGCGACAGTCAAATCGGACCATTGATCAGGATCCAAGAATATTTCAACAATGGCCAATATGGAGTTTCTGATCAATGCCAATTTGTACGCAGAAACCTTTTCGAAGGATAACACGTTTGATGAAGTTCCAATAGAGCAAGAACTGGCTGCGCCGCTTTGAGGTACATTTCCTATTAAGAGATAAGAAATGTAAAGTTATAATAAGACTATATGTGCAGGCAACATAAAAGTACAAACGGGAAAAAGATATACTTTCTACTGGTGCCGGAATAGTACGCAGTTGCGTCTCCCTAGCAAGGGAAGGGTCAGGTTCTACCATCACGGCGAATGATGGAGCCCTATCTCCAGTGCTTGAAGCAATAGTGGTGGAAGTGAGTAAAACAGTTGGCTCCACCGGAAAAGCCATCTCGCGTTTAGTACTTGAAGCAACCGTGGTAGGAGTGGGCAAATCAGTTGGCTCCATTGTAGAAGCAATCCCGCGTGCCACCGCTCGTGGAAGTACTAAGAATCTCGGTGAGGCTGCTGGTGCCACAGGGGGCAAATTCAAGGAGAAGCACTATCTGCCTCCGTATTTGCAGCATGATCACTTGAAATAAAATGTGTAAGAAAAGAAAGAAAGGAAGAACAAAAGTTTAAAAAAAGAAGAAGAAGAAGAAGAAGACTTTCTTACGTGGTGAATATCCGTATTCCCTATAGTCCAGGGGTTCTTCTTCTTCCCTGGCTATAGGGGAGGTCTTTACAGGAACGACCTCAGAAGTTGGCAGGACATGTCCCTCATCAGCAGGAACATCTCCCGTGATAATATCATCTTCACCACTGATATTCACTTCTCCCTCCTCGTAATCATTCTCTTGATTCTCTCCTTCTATCTCGCTTTCATCAGAAGTGGTATGCTCAGATGAAGAAGTTGAACTTTCACCAACAGTATCTTCTGTGCTCGATTCTTTGATGACAACTTGCTTTCCTTTAGAAGAGAGAGACTGGCGACTCTCCGGTTGAGTATCTGTAGCAGTGGTCTCTCCTTGTGGGGAAGCTTGAGCACGTGTTCGGGACCTTGTCATCGAAGAAGAAGTTGGCTGTTGTTGAGGAAGTGTAGTCCTAGATATAGGAGAAGAAACTGGTTGTTGCTGAGGATGAGTAGAAGAAGAAGGTTGATCTTGGGGATTGACAATATTTTCTAGCTGAGGGATAGCCTCTTCTGCAACTTCTTCTCTTTGTGGATGACGAAGAGGAATTTGTTCAAATTCGCGAGTATCACAGTATGTTGTCCATCCTTCGAGTGTATTATTGGGTTTTACCTCACGAATGGGTTCATCCACAGAGATCATGACACAGTGATGACCAGTAGAGGGGGCATGACTGGTTTCTGTAATGAAACCAACTCCTGCTTCGATGACACGACCCTTAAGCCTGGGTGGTGGAAGTCATACTGGCCTAGTCACTAGTAGACTTTTTCTAACTAAGTAAGATTGGTGTACCCACCATCTCATATGATTGTATAATGCCCTTGGGGTACTATCGCAGCCTGGGATGATAAAGGAAGAATTAGCCCGGCCCAGTAATTGCTTCCAAATCATGGCCCAATTAAATGGGCCAGTACCATAGCTTCGCATTCTTCGAGTGACTAGCCCACAGTCTTCTGGAATTGCTTGATCGAAGCCGAATTGATGAGCGAAACAGCTAGGATAATACGGTTCTCGCCAGAACTTGGTCCCTTCTCTCAGCAGGAGACTGCATGATCTAATCGATATAAAAAATTCATTTTCTGCTGAAGAGAGTGAATCTGTGTCTACCTTCTTCGTGTCTACAATGTAACGAGGTAGACCGAAGTGGAAGTAGTTTATCTTGGCATCAGAGGAAATGGCATCCTTGGTCCAATCGTAAGATCTCTTTGCCATGGATCTCTTTTGGAAAAAATAAAGAGGGATCTGGGAAGGGTGGCATAAGCTTTTTCTGGTACTTCGTAAGTCCAGGGGAAATATACACCAAGCCAGCCAAGAAAATTATGCCATGGCATGTAAGTTAAAGTGGAACCGACAGAAGGGCTTTTTACATGGCATGCAATCTCTACAAAGCCTCTGTAGATCGAGCAAAGAATGGGACGAGCAAGGGAAAATTTGAGTCCCTCAGCCATGGTGCCCGCTACTACAAATAATGAAGGACGAATGGCATCCGCTGATTTAGAACTTGAGAAGACCACTATGCTTAGCCAATACGCGATGAATGCTGCGAGCTCCCCATAAATAGAATACTCAGCACGACCTTTTATACCTTTTCGAAGATGTTCAAGCTCTCGTGAACGGTTGCCATTGAATCTAGAAAGAAAGAGAGGAGAGAGATAAGTAAATGAAGTCAAGATTATATACATATTCAACTATGATTGAAAAGAGAGAAGAGGAAAATTACTTGAAAGCTCTGCTGAAGTGGGCTAGCCATTGCATAGGATGAATTTTGTGGATGTTTGGGAATTTCGACATTTCTTTGAAAAGTTCGATGGTCGACTCTAAAATGAAAGGGATACGATCAGGAGAAGAGATGAAAGCAAATTCCTTGTTGGTAGGAACGAATTCATCAAAGAATTGTCTGGTTATTGGAAAACTAGGAATCCTGTGAATATCCCAAAGTGTGACGCTCATTTTGCCTTCAGGAAGATGGAAAGAATTGGTGGAGGAATACCAATAGTTAAGGAATGCCTTCAAAATAGAAGGTTCCTTGCAGAAGTGATGCGACGTCGCTTCAATTGCGTGGAAGATGTCAATCTTCAACAACCTCTCAGCATGTTTCACCAAAACTGCAGTATCCCATTTAGAGTAATAATTACGAGGAGTTAGAAGACCTTTCATTCTGAATTCTTCCGGGCTCCAAATGAGGCGACGATGGCTAAAACTTTGCCTAAGTGTCTCATAAAAACAAGTCGGGTATAGACTATAAACGCTGTAAGAGGGCACAAGGAAAATCATGGGATGAATGTCGCCGTTTTGCTGTCTCGGTCTCGGTGGCTGCAGGATGCCTTCTAATAGTCTTGGTTCCTTAAATGACCAATGCTCTGTGTAGGCCAGTCTTTCTGTGGTCAGGTGATCCCTGGGTTCGCAGACCAGCATAGAGTGATGGCGGTGAATACTGATTGGAATCGTGATGACGCCCTGTTTGTAGGGGTTGTCAAATTGAATGGTACCCTGAACAGCACGGATCGACCCCCAAGAGTTGTGGAGTTTCTTCCTGTTGTGTTCTTTAATCTTCTCTTGAAACTCCTGGGCTTTGTTTCGGCGATGCTTCTTGGGTCTAGAAAGAGGAGGGGTATCTTCTCTAGCAGGTGGCTTTTGACTGATTGTCTGATAATGCACCGTTGTCTTAAACCATTCATCCCAATCGTATTCGCGACCGTGCTTTAGAGGCATTTTCAGATCACCCACGGTGATGGCCCTGTGGATGGGAGATGATAATGACTTAATACATGGGGTGAAGTCGAATGTGAGGAGTACTGGCTCTTTTATGTAAGCAGGACGTCTGGCAGTTGTCTTGAATCGCTTACGCAGGGGTTGAGCTGGAGAGGATGGTGATTCTTTTGCTTGAGGGGTTGCCGCTTGATAAGCTTCGGTGTTTGGCAGCTCTCGGTGGGAGGGTTGATCAGAAGGAGTATCGACGACAATGAAAGTTCTTTTGGTTCGAGCCATGTTGAAAATGAAGAAATTTGGTTAATTCAAGAAAATGACTGAAGTGGCAGTTGCGCGGATCGCGCAACAGACTGGATGTTGTGCGGGTAGTGTAATGGTTTGAAGCCTTGCACGACGAAAAGATTGTTGCGCGGGCAGCGTAACGGTTTGAAGCCTTGCGCGATGGAGTCATTGCGCGGATCGCACAACTAGTGTTAGTTGCGCGAGAGAAAAAAAATTCACAAGAGCTCCGCTGTAGGAATTGAGAACTGAAGAAAATGAACCAAGTCCCAATGTTTATAGGGAGACAAGGCTGAGTATGGTACTAGGGCGCAAGTTGCACGAGTCGCGCAACGATTTTAGAAAATGCAGAATTTTACGAAGATTGATCCTAATTCTTCGATTCAAGAGAACAAAGAACAAATCAAGGGGGCATTTGTTGAAGCATAAAAAATCATTATTATCAAGAAAGAATGAAGATCAAGCGTTAAGTGAAGGAGAAAGTATTAAATCCTTTGTTGACGTTGCGCAGGTCGCATAAAGAGAAATGGTTGCGCGGATCGCGCAACACATTGCGGTAGTTGCACGGGTGGAGCAAACAATTTGTCATATAAAAGGCAGATGTTGTTCTTGCGTGGGTGGCACAACTGAATGAACCACTACGCGGATCGTGCAACCAAGGGAAGCACTTGCACGGACAACGCAACTAGATGTACCATTGCGCGGATGTGCAACCGAGAATAGAGATGTAACCGTGCAACCTGCGTGCCATGACCCAAAGATCGAGGGTTGACATGTGTGAGAGGTCTATAAATACCCCATTTCCCCTCTCATTTGAGAAGCGTACAAAGTTTTGAAAGAAGGCCGAAGGTGAGAAGCAGAAGAAAAGATCAGTTACGCGGATCGCGTAACCAGTACACCAAGTTGCACTGATCGTGCAACCCCTTCCGTAAGTTGCGCTAACCGCGCAACCAATAAAATGGTTATACGAGTCGTGCAACTAGGTTACTATGTGGCTAAGGCTAAATAAGGCAGAAGTGCTGCTAAAATCGCTGAAAGCATTCAAGTTCAGAGCTTCATTCTCTCAGGCTGTATCTTTTAACAAGCTCAAAAGAGACATTCCTTCTAAGTATTAGGAGATGATCAAAATAGCTCCCGAAAGGCTGTCGAAATCAAGATTTGATATATAAAGCTTTATTAAATTATAAGTTGCTTATTTCAAATAATTTATCTTAAAATCAAGAGATGTTAAAGGGATGTAAATGATGTAACACCCTGAAAATCGGGGGTCGAGCATAAACCCAGCTCCCGAGTTCCAGCGCATCACTTATGCAACAAAATGAATGATGATTGAATGTTGTCTGAATTAGTGCATTGAACATGAGTGAGATTAAGCCAAAACAACATATCATACTCCAGAGACAAGTGAGATTGCAAGCGGAAGACTGTAATAAATATATAAAATATAAAAACTGTGGTGAGTCTCCAGAGTGTGATAATGTTACCAGGTTAATAAATTACAAGTACATTTCTAAAATATACCAAATGTGTAATCTCATCTAGTCAACATCCCTGTAACCCCGTCGATCAGGACACGGCTCACAGGAACCCGCCTGAAACTGCATAAAGGAGGAATCCTCCTCCTCCTCATAAGAGTCCGGCTCCACTTCGCAGCATCGCCATCATCTGAAACTCAACAAGTCTGGTTGGTGTGTACAACACCGTCCCGTAACGTGGGAGTGAGTGATCAACTCGGTGGAACAATAAAGCATAGGTTAACATGTTATTAACTCAGTCAAGCAGTAATGATAAAGCAGTACAATCAAACAATTCTAAATACTCTTATTAATGCAAGTATGAATGCAGTCATGATGTATGCCCTCACCACACACTCCCTCGTGCGACACCATCTTACGTTTGCGGCATGCTTTCATCCCTCAGTGCTCCACATCTTCCAGGCACATGCAATGCGATGATGAGCATGATTACTGAGTTATTATTAGTCCATTTCAAACAGCAGGATTGGGAAACTAAGGTACCTCCCTTGTATCATTCCCAAACATGATCCATTCTAGGGTCGTCAAACCTAGATAATCTCATATGATATTATGGTTCGAGAGGCATCATGAAGGCATCGCAAAGGGCTCATCACCCATCAGCACGGATACAGATCTCACCGTATGCGGCTCAATTGCTGGCCGTCAGCTCGAATACAGGTCTCACCATACTCGGCTCAATCGCTGGCCGTCAGCTCGAATACAGGTCTCACCGTACTCGGCTCAACTCAAGCTCTAGTTGCTGCGAAGGGTTCATCGCCAACCACAGACTTTAAAGTATACTCGAAGACACTACGAAGGGCTCGTCACCGTCAGCACGAATACAGGTCTCACCGTATTCGGCTCTCGCCGTAGGTGTCGACAGCTCGAATACAGTGTCCCATACCACCGTATTTGGCTCACGAGTCTGGTTGCTCAATGGTCACTACAGGGAGGAACGTGGCCCCAGCGTAAGCCGACAGCTCGACTACGGTGTCCCATACCACCATGGCCAGCTCATGAGTCTTAGCGGATCGAGGTACCATGGTTAACGGGATTTCACTAGTAAGTTTGGTACCCTAGGTTCAAGCAGTAGCGTCCAAACATGGTGAACATACATTAGACAGATCAGGTTACTTGACGGGCTCGGCTAGCTCGAGCGCACGACAAGTTGAACGACATGAAGTGCATAAGCACTTCGTGTGGCCAACCACTATCGCCAATCGAAGTACGACTCGGGTTCGTCGAACACATCTCTCGTGGCAAATGAATCTCAGCCATGAATTCAATCCCGTTACTGATTGCCTGGACTATAATCATAGCCCCAAACACAATCAATCCTTATTCTGAAGCATATAGAGTAAAGCAGAATATACAAAGTAATTCAAGCATGTTATAAAGCATGTTATAAAACACAATATAAACAGGAAATACCAACACATATATTTCTCAAGTATGCGGTTAAACTAAACAAACAACATGGAGGAAATCATATACATCTCTAAGGTAGTTGAGAATCCTATCTCAACACCCTATTAAACTTAGTTCGTCACACAATTTCTCACACAGGCATTTTAGCAAACACTTAAACTACACCACTCCAACATACATGACGTATGTTGATTTCAACATAGAATAGGACAAATCCTTATAGTAAGGAGTTGTCGCATATACATCAATCATGTTCTTACATTCAATACATTTGGTAGGCATAAATCATAAATCCATATTTATTTAGTCATTTCAACAAACACTTTAAACTACATACCTCAACATACATGACGTATGTTGATCACATAAGTATAAGGCCAAATCCTTTCACTAGGGAGTTGCCCTAATTATAACACGCGTGCACCCACGACGGATAGTCATGACAAGCAGGAATCCAAGTTCCATGTTCATTCAGTCATTTCTACAAACACTTGGGCTACACGTTTTAGCATATATAGTGTATATTGGCCGTGACGTGATTTAGGGCAAATCCTTTCGTCAAAGGGGTATCGCCTATGCAACAATCATGTATCCATGACAATTAGTCATGACAAGCATGAATGCGAATTCTATACTCATTCGGTCATTTTCACAAACACTTAGAATACACTATTTTAACATACATAGTGTATATTAGCAAAAACATGTATTAGGATGAGTCCTTTCGCCAAACAAGTATTTTATCCATATATAATATATCAATACAGCAAATAATCATGGCAAACACATTTCCAAAATTTATACGTATACGGTACTTTCTACAAATGCAATTGCATGCAGATCATGAATCTATCATTATCTGACATTGAAAGCGTTGAAAACCATAACCTATACACCTAAAGTCTGTACCTTTAAGCCGTAGAAGCGAAATAAACTCGCTAGACTGGTTAGGCTTCCTCCTACGATGATCTAGCAACCTATTACATGATTCAGGTCAGTTATTTCATAACTTACAACCACCAAAGCCCCAAATCAGATTAGGGTTAGGGTTTCTTACCTAGAAATGGAGCTAAAATCACCGAGAAAGTGATTAGAAATGAGTGGTGTAGCTTGTGTAGCGGCAGGGTAAAGTGGCAGGAAGATTCCCCCACTTCTCTCACACTTTCTCTCTCTTTTCTCTCTTCTCTCTCCTAAGTTTTCTCCCAAATTGGTATGGGCTGAATGAGAGAGGTTTTAAGGTCCTTATATAGCCTAAAATCTCACCAAATTAGACTTCAGGTCAAGGTATACTTAGGTTATATCCAAAGTGGACCTGTTTCAGCTCAACGGAGCACTTCTGGCAGGCCTCCTTGAGCCAAAGGTCGGACTTAAGCTCACTAACACTGGATCTAAGTACCATTAAGTTTTCGTTTCGGTCGGCTTCCCAGATCACACGTGGCGGACCAGTTTCAGCTCAACGGTCAGTGGATCTCGATCGGAGATTCCGAGTACATGGACATGTGTATGAAATTTCCCCTGATCCGAGGGTGTATTTGGGTCAGATTCTGACGGTCAGGTTGCTCAATACTGATCTGCAAGCGAGACGTGCCAGATTTCATAAATTCATATTTATTTTGGAATTCTTTTCGTGTTTCTCACACTCCCCGCTCCGAGCTCAAGCGAATAGCGCTGAGACACTATCTGGATTTGATTTCCGAGATGGTTGTGAAGCCCAACAAGGCGGTTCTAATTCCTTAACTTCGTGTTAATCAGACTTTCGACGTGCGGTCCAGATCTGATACGGAGTTTCAATGTGCTCCCGAGAGCAACTGGGTAATGAGATTGATCCTAATTTTAGGGTAATGTAGCGTCAATGATTCTACAAGTTTTGGGTCATGCGGATCGTATTTAAAGTGATTGGTGCTAATTTCACAGGTACTCTAGTTTAATACTGGCTAATTCTCGCCTAAGTTCTAAAGGATTTAGTCCTGAGTAATTTCTATTTAAGGTGGTACCTGGGCCTTTGTAGTTTGTATATAAAGTGATCCAAGTTATACTACATAGCTAGTTTAAGATCGTGTCTAGGGTGAAGGTACTTAGAAAAATGGAAAGAACAAGGTGGTGAAGGGTGGGATTTGTGAAGGAAAAGGGTTAACAAGTGATTTTAGACTGTGGGATCGGGTTCTGACAAGTTAATAAGATGTTAGGAGTGACCCATTGCCTAAGGACATCTAATTCCAGGTTGGCAAAAATCGGGATGTTACAAATGAACTCAACAATAATAATATGATGATGGTTATATGACTATTCTCTTTGTGATGATTGAAATAAGATAATCTCCCAAATCAAATACTTTTGTTTCTTGTTCGAAATAAAGGCATGTATATCTTTTTGAGTGCCCTAAGCATATATGTGTATATGTGATGACCCACTGACCCCTGCTAACTTGTTATTTTATCATGCCCTTGGAAGGGCTAAATGTTTTGAAATATTTCTGGTTGTTTGGTTGTGCCCATGGATGGGCTGGATATTTGTATTGGAATATTTTGATGCTTAAATGACTGTCAAGCTTGGGCAGTATGATATTAGTTAAATGATGCTAACTCTTTATATTGCACATGTGTTTGAATGATATCTATGCTTGGATTTAAGATTATATATTGTGTAATGAAGTTTAAATGTCCTCCTCTTTGTTAGTTCTCCTCTTTACAAGTGCAACTTCAGTCATACTATATGATATTACTATACACTGACCCTTTGCCAATCACTGACAAAAAGGGGGAGAACAAATCCCACCATGTAATCTCTATGGTTGTATGTTTCAAGAACATGGTAATGTAGGCTGATAGGGGGAGCAGCTGCAAGATGATAGGGGGAGCAACTACAAGAAAAGACATTATGGTTGTGTATGTGTTAGAATCGTTGTATAATTGTGTAAAGTTGATGTACACACAATTTAGGTTTTTTTTTTTCCAGGTGTTTTGTCACGCAATTGAGAAAGGGAGAGATTAAAAGTGCCTTGGTTTGTCAATTAGCGTGATGATTGAGTCGGTAAGTCAAGTGAGCCCCAAGTGAAGACAACGAAAGATGCTGCCTCAACTGGATATGTGATTCAAGAACGTTAAAGGTAAATTAAACCTCACATGCCATGTCCAAAACACCCAGGTATATAATTCCCGTTAAAAATGGTAGAACAACAAAGGAATTTAATGTTTGAAAACTTTGGGCAAATAGGTAAACTTTCTAAAGTTCTCTGCATGTCACTTCGAGTCATCGAACTTGATTCGATGACATCAAACATGTCTCGATGACATCAAAAATGACTCCCACATGTCCAGCAACCAAATGAAAATATGAGCAGAAAATTCTATTCATCGAATGTACTGTCGATGACATCGAAAGTGCCTCGATGAGATTGAAGAAAGCAAAGTGGCAGTCAGCAAGCGTCTAGGAAAATCCACTGGAAAATTCGAGGAATCGAACCAGACTCGACGACATAGAACATGTCTCGATGACATCAAAAATGACTCCCACATGTCCAACAACCAAATGAAAATATGAGCAGAAAATTCTATTCATCGAACGTACTGTCGATGACATCAAAAGTTCCTCGATGAGATTGAAGAAAGCAAAGTGGCAGTCTAGCAAGCGCCTAGGAAAATCCACTGGAAAATTCGAGGAATCGAACCAGACTCGATGACATCGAAATTCAAACTTCGATGACATCGAAAAAGGACAAGAAATTGTGTAGCGAGCTTTTAAAGAAATTACCCTAAAAAGTTTGAAAAATCAAACTAGACTCGATGTCATCAGAATTCAAACTTTGATGACATCGAAATAGGTTCAATGACATCGAAAGAGGACAAGAAAATGCCCAGTGAGCTTCCAAGGAAAAACTCTTAAAAAATTCGAGGAATCGAACTAGGTTCGATGACATCGAGATTCAAATCTCGATGACATCGAACCAGGTTCAATGACATTAAATAAGGTCTCAAAAAAGTCCAGCAAGTTTGAAGATAAATCACGGAGAAATTCGAGGAATCGAACGAGATTCGATGACATCGAGATTCAAACCTCAATGACATTGAAACAGGCTCGATGACATTGAACGCAATCAGATTCTGACAATTATATTATCATTGGACATTTTTCCTTTATAAACAGAAGCTCACCTCTAGTAAATGTATTGAGAAAAAGAGAGTTCCAAGGAGGTAAATTCTTACCTATCGTCATTAACCTTCTTCTCATGGAAGTTCATTCTCCAATCCCTTCTTATTCATTTAATACTCTCTAGATTAGTTGGAGAATGATCTTTAACATACAAGGATCCTCTAGCAACCTCTTAATAGCAAATCATTAGGCTGGAATATCTTGAATGCACAAACCCTGGAATTACTCTATCTCTTAATGATTCATATTTAATAGAGTAGATTTCACCTTAAAAACCTTGACCCAACCCCGACTACTTATATTGGAGCATCTTCAAGTGTTGCAGTTCAAGGGAACTGAAGAATCTCCGTCTTCAAGGGAGATTGTCTTCATCATGTGCTAAACGGGGCTCACCTACTTTTGGGTAAAGTTTAAGAGTCCACAGACCCTGGGGATCCTTCCTTGTGTAGGATTGATTCCTCAGGTTTTGTGTTACAGATCATCAAGACCTTTTATAGGCCTCTGACGAGAGAATACGTATAGAATCCTTGTACGGGACTAGTTGCCTTATGTAGGCATTGATTGAGTGTCTTGTGTAGACACATTTGGTTGCCTTGTGTAGGCACCGATTGCCTTGTATAGGCATTGATTGAGTGTCTTGTGTAGACACATCTGATTGCCTTGTGTAGGTATGATTAGTTGTCTTGTGTAGACACATTTGGTTGCATTGTGTAGGTATCGATTGCCTTATGTAGGCATGTATGTTGCCTTGTGTAGGCATGTTTGAGTCCTTTGTGTAGGACGAGTTGCCTTGTGTAGGCATCCTTAGGAACCTTGTGTAGGTCTTAGTGTCAACCTTGTGTAGGTTGTAACGGTTTGAGGTGAACCTGATTTGAAACCTCCATTAGTGAAATCCGGTACACTCAAGGGTTAAGTGCATCCGCCGGGAGTGGAGTAGGCACATAGCCAAACCATTATATATGATTATGTTTGGGATTGCTATTTGAGTACTCATTTAATCATGCTTATCTTGATTGCTTAAAATGATGCATGTGAATGGTTAGAACTAATATGAATCACATCCCACACACTCATACATTTTACATAGACTAATTGCTTTATTGAACTATCATAAGTATATTGTTTGGATCCTCTACTTGGCTTCGAAGCCTGTAGAGTTAAGATTGCTACATCTTGATTAATTACATATTGATCAAGACTGAGGAATTAGGATTTTAAATTGGCATAAATTTTATAAAAGTCCTATTCATCCCTCTCTAGGACACTTTGACCTATTCCATACTTCTACTATAGCGGTCTAAACCACAATTTCACCAAGAACCTACTTCTACTATTGAGATGCTACCTTACTTGATTCAAGAGATCTAAATAAAATCAGGGTCCTATCTTATCCAATTGGAGAAGGAGATGGTTAGATCTTTGAACTTCTCATTGATGTAATCTCAATGGAAGAGAATTGTGAAGATTTAAAAGGGATTCCATCACCCAATCATGCCTAGGAGACGATGGCAAATAACAGGATTTACCAATCCCACAATCTCAAATAGAAAGAAGATACTCAAAGCTATCACAGGCTCTACTGTAATTTGAGTCACAATAAACCATCGAAAACTTAAAATATTCCTTAAAATCAACTATAAATCAATGAAGTTTAACATAAACATGAATCAAAGTAAAGTAAACATCCCAATCATACTACAAGCTTCACCTCCTAGCCCTAGCTAAGAGGTTTAGCCAACCATAAATAGATTGAACTAAGAACTCTCAAAGAAAGCATATAAATAAACTAAGAAAGAAGAAGAAAAACCCTTGGCGGTGTCTCTCCATCCTTTTATTCCACTCCTTAAACCCTTGATGATACCTAGGAACGTCATAGGGACTCCTATTTATACTTATGAAGCTCTACCTTACGCACCGACTTGAAATTTTCGCAAACTGACTTGAATTACGCAATCCACAGCTTTTCCACATTACGATTCGGTTAGACCAAAGTCTCCTTTGGTCGAACCAAAGTCGAGTTTGAATTTGGAAAGGATTCTGTTTTAGCCAGTTGTCCAATTTCGGTCGGACCGAGATGGGTACGGTCAGACATAACTTAAGTCGTCAGTCGGACCGAATTAATCTTCAGTCGAGCCGAATTAACTCCTTTCAGCACTGGAGCTTTTTGTGTACTTTTGATCGCACCGAATCCTCCCTTTGGTCGGACCGAACATGGGTTCAATCGGACCGAATTAACTGTCAGCCGAACTGAATTGGATCTGAATTTTATCTTTAGCTGCTAGATTGTTTTCTGCAAGTTTGGTCAAACCGAACATGGGTTCGGTCAGACCGAACCTGTCTTTTTTCTGTTCCAGATTCTGCATTCTTTCAAGTCCTTTCTTTAGCTTTTGTACTTGGTTTTCATGCATCTTTGGCATGTGAACTCTTCATTCTTGGTCTCTTATGATCCATCCTATGCCTTGGTGATTCTTGAGTATTAATCCATGCTTTTAGCATTCTTTTCAATCCAACCTCTTAAATTCACATTGCAACACAAACATGTATACAATATACCTTTAATCAGTATCGTGTTCATAAAACCAAGATATAAATAGGGGATAATATGCAATATTTGATACTCAACATAGGGCTATAAAAAATCTAAACTATAACTTAGACAATGTTGGCTTGTTGCGCAAACTTCAATTGAATAAACTGGAGAAAATCTGGAACGATGCATACTAGAACTCGAGAATTTACAAGGATGGGATGAAGGTGTTCCACGACCGGAACATTCTTCTAAAATCATTTATAACTAGTCAAAAAGTCCTTTTGTACAATTCTCGGTTACATCTTTTTCCAGGTAAACTTTGCTCTCGTTGGACCTACCCTTTCATTGTTACGAACGTCTATCCTTGTGGGGCCATTGCGATAAACAATCTAACTCATGCAATGTTTTCAAAGTGAACGGACATTGTCTCAAGCCATTTGTTGAGAAGTTTGATTCAAAGGACATGTCCATGCCTCTGATTGATCTTTTGTACTAGGATTGACCTCCTAGTCTGACTTAGGTGTAGTTAGGTCTATTGTTTTCATAGGATTTAGGATTAGGATAGTTCTTTTTTAGTTTATTTTCATGCTAACCCATTTACATGATTAGAACTTTAGAAAAGCTTCAAATCTCCATTTCAGGTACTATCTTACCATCACTTCCCTTTTTCTTTTCATTGCTTATATGCATTACATGCTTATCTCTTGTACATTGGGAACAATGTATGATTTAGGTTGGGGGTGTGGATTATGTAAAATAATCAGTATTTTCTTAGTCTTTGAGCAAAAAATTTAAAATTTTAAAAATTTTCAAATTAAAAACTTATTTGGAAAGTGATAGTTTGTGCACTTAAGAATGCTTTGAGTATGATGATAAGATGGAGATTGAATTTTGAATTGTTGGATTTTGATTAACTAAGTAGACTATCACTTAAGTTCTTTCATTTAATTAATTAAGAGGAAGTTTAAATATTATGATGATCTAAATCACAAGCCACATTTAATTTGCTTGCTGTAAATTGTGTTATAATTTTTTTATTGTTAGCATGTGTATCATTCATAAATGTTGAGAATTGAGTCCAGAGAATTTTATCCACCTTAAAAGAATGAAAAAAGCCAATTAAAAAATAAAGAGATTGACAAAAAGGTCATGTATGATGAAAAGACTGGAAATGAATGAAAAGTTTGAAAAGATGAAGATGAAAAGACTGAAAAGAATGAATAAATAAAAGGGACCGTCAATATAAAATCAAAAACTAGAAAAAGAAGAAAAATGGGATAAGTTTGGAATCAACACTTAACTATTCAATTAATCTTAAAATGGTGATGATGGATAATATTATGAAATGATAGTATTTTTATAGAAAGTAAGTTGAAATTCACTGGGCACATTGAAAAACTAGATATATGAACTTATGCTCCTAAGTGATTGATAAAAAAACCTATTTGATTGATTGCTTATGTGATTTGGCTCTAGATTTTCAAAGTTCCACTTTCTCGTCTTGATTCTACTCATTCATACTTGATTACACAAAAGATTATTTTCTGAAAGAGGTTTGAACCTTGAGAATTGAAGATTTCTTCATGCATGTTTTTCTCGGGACTAGCAAATGCTAGTTGGGGTGTGCGTTGGGTGTCAAATATTGCATATATCCCCCTAGTTATTCCTTGGTTTTATAAACATGATAGTGCTTAATCGATCTAATTTTGCATGTTTTCATGTGTGAGGTGATTTCGAGAGCTTAAGGTGAAATTGATGTCAAAAGGAAGATTTATGATAAAAAGATTACTAAATAAAGATTTGGACATTTGGAGGTCATTAATGAAGAATTCACATGCCAAGGATCTAAGGAAACCAAGTGAGGAATGAAGAGAATCGAAGGTTTGAAGTGAAGAAAAGGAATCCTGAAAATTGGCCTGAAAAAACGTATTCTGAAATTCCGAGTCTAAAACAGAAAAGTCCTGAAACAGACTTTCAGTCCGACAGAAATTGGGTAAAACAGTCCAGGAAGAAGTAGAATTTTCAGCTTCAATTCGGTCCGACCAAAGTCAACTTCGGTTTGACCGAAATCGCGCAGAATTGTTTAGCGAGAGAGTGGGATTTTCAGCCTTAATTCGTTCCAACCGAACCCAACTTCGGTCTGACCTAAGCGCAACTTTTTGCGTAAATTTGAAGCGATTTCAAAGTCAGTCCAAGCAAATACTATAAATATGGGTCTCTTAATTGTTTCTAAGCACGAATTAAGGTTGGAAGAGTGGATTAAAGTGTTGGAGAACTTCAAGGAGTCCTTCCTTCTTCCCCAATCTTCTTCTTCTAGTTAGCTTTTATGTTTTCTTTAAGAGTTTTGGTTTCAATCATGTCTTTGGTTGGCTAATCTCTTAGCTAGGCTAAGAGGTGAAGCTTGTAACTTGTTGGGATGTTTATCTTGCTTTGATTCTTGTTTATGTTGAACTTGATTGATTTCTAGTTTGAATTTAAGGAATATTTTTAGTTTTCTATGGTTTATTGTGACTCAAATTACAATAGACACTACGATAACTTTGAATTTTTTTGTTTTTATTTTTAAGATTGTGAGATTGGTGAAATTTGTGATTCACCATTGTCTCCTGGGCATGGTGGATGAATGAATTCCCTTCCAATCACCATAATACTCCTTCACGTATGAACTAATTTAATGAGAAGTTCATATTGTGCTTTAATTGCTTATCTTCCAACTGGATATGATAGGACTTCGATTCCAGTTGTGTTTATTGAATCAAGAGAGGTAGTATCCTGATAGCTACAAGTGGATCCTTGGCGCTCTAGTTTTATTTTCATTATTGATAATTCTTTTACAATTATTCTCAACTATTCTAGATTTTAGTTTACATTCTTATTCTAGTTCTTATTCTATTTTATTTCAGAATACGTACAAGTTTAGTCAGTTAGTGCACTTATTTGCACTTATGTTTGTCAATTACGTGACTAGCTGTGTCTTGAAGTCAGATGAGTTCTAAACAAATGAAGACCGAAGACGCAACAGGATCAGAAGCATTGAAGCCACATTGAAGACAAAGGATTGCTTCCTCGATCTTAAATCTTGCAAGGATTGCTTCCTCGATCTTAAATCTTGCAAATAGATGGTCCCAACTCAAATAGGAAAACCCAGCTAAGTCATCTATTCTAAGTCAATCCCTAGTCCATATTTTATATCCTATAGTCTTGGATTAAGCAAGTCCCAAGTTGGTGAAAGATTTATTAGACAAAAAAGGAAAAATAGGAAAATCTGTCCACTGTCGATAGGACGAAGGTGCCACCGAAAACCACCTTAAGTACCACCGAAGGAGCTCAAAATAGTCCAGAAAGCTTACAACGATAATTTAGTGTCACCGACTGCCACCGACGAATAAAGTTCAGTGCCACCGAAAGAGATTGTTTTCAATCAGCAACTTGGAGATTTAATTCGGTACTACCGATAGATAATTCAGTACTACTGAAGTAAGTTCTGTGGTACCGAAGGTCACTTCGGTAGCACAATAAACTAGCCATTTTATAGTTGTTTTCTATCCATTGGAAGCTTTTATATATAAAAATGGATTGTAAAGAGTCCCTAGTGCAACCCAAGCTTATCCTAGCATACCTAGACTCTATCCATATGAGATTCATGTTCTCTTCATTGTGATTCATCATCTTAAAAGCATTTAAAGCTCGAACTTATGAAGAACATGATCTCAAGCCTTCACTAGAGTGTATATCATTGATCTCGATCATACTCTAGTGTATCCATCAGTTGAATCTCTTAGGAAACCGAGTCATAACCTTCATTAGAGATTCAACCAACTCTCATAACCTTAGTCACCTTTACAAGTATATGATATGCAAGGGTTTTTTAGATCGTAAAGCTGAGCCAACAGATAAATCTAAGTGACGCGGTCGGGGGAGCATCGAGAAGCTGATTCAAGCACGAAAGCGCGAAGATCATGCATCCCATGACGAGCTACAAAGGAGAACTCAATCCGACTAGTAAGTGTCATTTTAAGAGTTCAAAAGTTTAGTCTCTTTCCTCATGTAAGATTGAGGCTAAGAGTTTACTATCAACAAACTCATTTAGGTGCCTTGTGTGTGACCTTAGCCGGTGGGCCTAAACTTAGGTGCCTTGTGTGGGACCTTAGCTAGTGGACCTAAACGGTGGGTGCCTTGTGTGGGACCTTGGTCGGTGGGCCTAAACGGTGGGTGCCTAGTGTGGGACCTTGGCCGGTGGGCCTAAACGTGTGCCCTTAGTGTGGGACTGTAAAGTTGTTGGTGAACCTGATTTAAAACCATCAGTTGTGAAATCCAGTGCACACTGGGATTGAGTGTGGATGCTGGGAGTGGAGTTGGCATGTAGCCAAACGACTATATATGCTTATGTTTGGGATTGTCATTTACTCATCTAATTAATCATGCTTATATATGCTTGAATGTTTAAATTCTTATACATGATTGAATGAATGTTATTTGATTAATAGGAAGCACTTCCCACACACAAGCTCACTATGATATAGTCTATTTGCTCCATTGGTATATCTTAAGCTTTCTATGTGATTGGACCCTCTAACTGGCTTGAAAGCCATTAGAGTTACATTGCCTTGCTAAGTTTATTTGTAAATCATTTAAGTTAGGCAATAGAAGTTTTTATTTGGTATAATCATTTGAAAAGTCCTATTCAGCCCCCTCTATTACTATAAGAACAGTTCCATACTTCTACTAGTACGGTGCAAACCGCAATTTCAATTGGAATCAGAGTGGGTTCCTCTTGAAAGACTTAACAGCCTAGAGAAAGATCCAAACAAGAAATTGGAACAATGAGTAAAGAAGGACCAACTATCTCTCAGCCTCCTCTTTTTGATGGCTCAGATTACTCATATTGGAAGTCCAGGATGTCATATTTTCTATAAGCTTTGGATACTGAAGTTTGGGAAGTTGTCGAGAAAGGATAGGTACCTCCAACTGAACAAGTGGTACTAGACAACAATACAACTATCTCCAAACCAAAACCAAAAGAGAAATGTACTACATATGATAAAGTAGTGAAATTACATGAAGCTAAAGCCATGAATGCTATTAACTCTTGAGTTTCACAAGAAGTGTTCAATCAAATCAATATGTGTGGAACTTCGAAAGAAGCATGAGATTTATTGCAAACTACCCATGAACGAACCAACACAGTAAAAAGATCAAGGCTGCAACTGCTAACCTCCTAATTCGAAAGCATAAGAATGGAAGAACATGAAACCTAAATGGAATTTTTCACAAAATTGAATGTCATATGCAATTCTATGGGAGGACTAGGTGAAAAAGTTCCGGTACCCAAAATCTGTAGGAAAATCTTAAGATCCCAACCAGAAAGGTTCAACTCTAAAGTCACCACAATAGAGGAATGTAGGAACATTTATGAGATGAAAGTTGAAGAACTAATCGGATCATTACAAACCTTTGATCTACATTTCAAACCTCCCACAAAATCAAAACATAATGTCCTCAAAACCTCTAAAACCTTAATGGAAGATGAAGAATCTGAAAATGAAGAAGATAATGAGGAAGAGGCTCTTCTGGCCAACAGGTTCAAAAGATTCTTTAACAAGAACCATAGCAAGTCCTTTAATGGGAAACAATTGGACAACAAATGCCAAATAGGAAATTCCTTTAGAAAGTCCAAAGATTTCCAATGCTATAACTGCCAAAAATTTGGACACATATCCACTGAATGTCCAGTAAGGAAAACAAAAGGAAAAGCCATGGCAACCACATGGGATGACACAGATGACTCTAATTCTGAGAATAGTGAGTCTGAAATTAATGATGACCGTAAGTCACTAAAAACACTTATGGCATCTACCACCACAGTCATTCCCAACCTAAAGAACAAAATAGAAGAACAACACATAAAAATGAAGGATGAGAGCCAAATATGCAATCTACTAGCTCACATCACATCATCTCCTCAAAAATATTGAAAAGCGACCTCAGTAGTTGACTCGAGCTATATTGTGTATCAAAGGATCAAGCCTTATGATAGGTCAAATTGATAAATCTGAGGATTCCTGGCCTCTAAATATTTTTTGAATGTATACTAGGAAATTTATTGTAGAAAATTCTAAATCTCAGGGATATTTCAGTAACACCGAACCTACCTTCGGTGCCATCGAAATCGAGCCACGTGAAACTACTTAAAACCCTTAATGCTCACTTCTGTTTAGACTGTGACTCTTCGTGTTTCTTCTCAAGTCCGGTAGGAGGGCTATACAAAGCAAAAAATCAAGGTACTTTCTAGTGCTTTCTCAATACATCTAAAAATAGGATCATTTGTCTTAGGTTTGTCTTCTCTTGATAGGTTTGTCCTTCATTTCACTTCATTTTTCTCAAAATGGAGTCATCACCGCCTAGAGAAAACAGATCCGAGAGGAATCATGACACTGAAGGTCCAACCGGAACTAAGCAAAAACTCTGCATTCCATAGCATGGACGATCTTCTAATCAATCATCTAGACCTTTATCTTCTTCAAATCCTGATTCTATCAGCCCCATTATAGCTAGATTTTTGAAGAGAAGAATTGTTTGTGAAAGAAAAGTAAATGTAAAATGTCTTGAAAAATTCAAAGTTCAGGAATTTCTTTCACAACAAGGATGGCTGAAAGTTCTGTCATTTGGAGAGCCAGTGAACGAAACCTAGTCCAATCATTCTTGTCTCATTGCAAGCTATCTAAGGGTTTTGAAGTTGACTGCGATGGCCGTAAAATCAAAATCACCCCATATCACATTTCAACCCTTATAGAAATACCATTGTGTTCCAAACAACCTCCTGAATTAAACCTACCTATTGAAGCAAAATGACCTGCTTAGACAAAAAAATTATGTAGTGGGAAGAATGTCCCTTGGCATCACGGGAACGCACTACAGGCCACAAATATGTCAAATGATTATTGTATACTCCATTTCATTTGCATTTCCAACATCTATCTTAGATACGGAAATCACACTTAGCTTACACCATTCATGCTGAAGACATTATATCATATCGATAAAGGGGAATCATTGTGTCTACCTACTCTGATATACGATGAAATAGTTTCAAGTTATAAGTCTAACTTCACACCAATACCTTTTGGCCATTTGCTGTGCAAGATGGCCCATTAATGTGGATTCAGGGTGCCTGAAGGGGAATCCATAACTGTCCCAGAAATCAATGAGAACAGTATCAGGAAAATGAATCTCTTTGCTATGGATGGAAACTGATAATCCAATATCAGCAGAAGAAGAACTTCCAGGAAAGGAAGATGAAAAGGTTAAAGAAGGCTTAGATACTCATTCACCAACCTTAGCTCCTACAATTTCTACACCTCAGAAGAATGATCTCATGCAACTTTTGAAGGATCAATCAAAACTTGGTGAGATGATGAAGTCAATGGAAGAAAATCTCTACTCACTCCAATAGTCGGTGGAACAGATTGCGGCACACCTATCATGTTCTGAAGATAATACTGCTGATAGATCTTCTTAGAATAACTATGTATCAGGATTATTTTTGTGTTCTTTTGTTTTACAACTGGAAACTTATTCTGGTATATCGATGCATCAATCATTCATATTTGATTTTTCAAGGGAATTATAAGTATCCAATCTTTTGTTTTATTGGTAAATTCATAGTTGGTACTTTTGATAAAAATATCTGAAGTTGCATATGCATAACTTACTGAAAACATTTCATATGCTTTACTTGGTATATCAAAAATTATATATGAAATTCCATATGCATATTGTTAATCTTTCCATTAATGGCTCTAAATATATGATTACAACACAACAATGGTTAGAGACAAGGGGAAGGCTCCTACGAGAGAAGAAAATTCCTCCAAAAGAAATAATCGCTTATATTCAAATCTGACTGAAATGGCTATGTCAAACAAAGCTATCTATGACAGAGGGATCAGATCCCTCCTTATTGAACCATATGGATTGATCTTTACTTGGGATCAATTGGGTGGGATAACCTGTTGTATTTTGGAGGAGAGATCCAATATGATCTCATTCATCAGTTTTTAAACTCTTGTCATGACACAGAGGATGATCCTCCATCAATCAGCCTTAACTACATGAATAAAGTTAAGGAGATTACTCCTTCAGTACTGAGCCAACTATTCCATCTCAGAGTCACACACACTCCCCCGATTGATCGTCCTTTGAATCATTTGGGAGTCTGGGGAGAAGTAACTTTAGCTTTGTGTGATGGCTCCACAATTCCCCAGAACAAACAGAACTTCCTCCATTCATCTCATGTGGACTCAACCATGAAATTGATGCATAACATTCTGAGTACAAATGCATACCCATGCGAAGTTTTCGGAGATATGATATCTCCTTTTGTTCTGAATATCCTGTATGACATCCTTTAGGGGATTAAGATCTGTCTACCCACTCTTATCCTAAAGCAATTGATCCAAGTAGTCAAGGGCAATCATTGTACCAACCTTCCTTTCCCTATTGTCATCTGTAAACTCTCAAAATTTCTTGGGTTGTCACCTACTCATGATACGGTATATCCTGTCGTGTGCTTCAACAAAGAAACTCTAATTCAACTAAATGTGTTTGCAACTACACTTGAGGAAAATCAGGAATACAGGAGCGGCGATGAAGCTCAAGATACTCCCATGGCCACTGGTTGGGATTCGTGTCATACTCCACTGCCTGCATCGAGTCCCCTGTCATTTAGCATGGGGCTCCATCTTCGCCAAAACGACCCAAATCATCTTCTCCTTGACGGATAGTCGAATATTGAAGTCTTTCTCCGACAGTGCGAAAATAGGCTCTCTAGTGTTGAACTGCGTCTTGACGCTCTTCAACATACTGGGGAGCATATCACGGAGTTGCTTTTATCTCGGCACACTTTTATCCCTCCACATGAAGGTGGATCTTCTAGATGAAGTTCTGTTGCTGTGTTGTTAAAATTGGATAATTTATGTTGATATGTTGGTTTTGGCATGCCCTTAAGGGCTCTCTTTTTTAGTTTTTGTATAATGGCTTAATCTATCCAATCTTGGGGTAGTAATTTTGATAATGTTTTTGTATTATTTTTTTCTGTTCATGTTAGATACTCTCTATATTGCTATCTTTTCTATCTAACATATGAGTTGCCTACTTATGATGATATATTTCGCAGTTTGAATGATGCTCTTAATGCTTATTTCATCATAAGATTTATTCTCTCACCCTCTGTTTTATCCATTCTCAGATGTTATTGGAATATTTCTTGATTAACTCTTTGCCAATAATTGATAAAAAGGGGGAGAAGAAACCTACCCACTAAAACAATGTTTGTATCTTGCAGAAATTGTTTGTTTCCCTTATTGCAGGTTAGTCTTGGTAAACACTAAGGGGAAGCAGCATGATTTTGTATTGCATGTCAAGTCAGGAGTTGTAAATTTTACTTTTTGATATATAATCTTTATTATTCTTTTCATGGTTGTATGTTAGGTTGTTTTTATCACATAATTAACAAAGGGGGAGATTGTTAATGCACTTATTTGCACTCATATTTGTCAATTACGTGACTATTTGTGTCTTGAAGTCAGACAAGTTCTAAACAAATGAAGACCGTTGACACAACTGGATCAGAAGCATTGAAGCCACATTGAAGACAAAGAATTGCTTCTACGATCTTAAATCTTGCAAATAGATGATCCCAACCCAAATAGGAAAACCCACCTAAGTCATCTATTCAAAGCCAATCCCTAGTCCATATTTTATATCATATAGTCTTGGCTTAAGCAAGTCCCAAGTTGGTGAACGATTTATTGGACAAAACAGGAAAAACAGGAAAATCTATCCACTGTCGGTAGGATGAAGGTGCCACCAAAAGCACCTTCGGTACCACCGAAGATACTTTTGGTGTTATTAAAGGGGCTCAAAACAGTCTAACAAGCTTACAACGATAATTAAGTGTCATCGACTGGATATTTCGGTGACATCGACTGCCACCGATGAGCAAAGTTTGGTGCCACCGAAAGAGACTGTTTTCAATCAGCAACTTAGAAATTTAATTCGGTACTACCGATAGATAATTTGGTACTATCGAAGCAAGTTCGGTGGTACCGAAGGTCACTTCGGTAGCACTATAAACTAGCCATTTTATAGCCATTTTCTATCCATTGGAAGCTTTTCTCTATAAAAATGGCTTGTAGGAACTTACAAAAGGCATGGATTCTATTAAGAGTCCCTAGTGCAACCCAAGCTTATCCTAGCATACCTAGACTCTATCCATATGAGATTCATGTTCTCTTCTTTATGATTCATCATCTTAAGAACATTCAAAGCTCAAACTTATGAAGAATATGATCTCAAGCCTTCACTAAAGTATTGAGACCAAACCTATAGGTATATCCTTGATCTCGATCATACTCTAGTGTATCCATCAGTTGAATCTCTTAAGAAACCCACTCATAACCTTCGTTAAAGATTCAACCAACTCTCATAACCTTAGTCACCTTTACAGGTATATCATATGCAAGGTTTTTCGACATTGTGAAGCTGAGCCAACATCTAAATCTAAGCGATGTGATCGGGGGAGCACCAGGAAGCTGGTTCAAGCATGAAAGTGCAAAGATCAAGCATCCCAAGATGAGCTACAAAAGAGAATACAATCCGAAAAGTAAGTGTCATTTTAAGAGTTCAAAAGTTTAATTTCTTTCCTCGTGTAAGAATGTGGCTAAGAGTTTGCTATCAACAAACTCATTTAGGTGCCTTGTGTGGGACCTTGGCCGGTGGGCCTAAACGGTGGGTGCCTAGTGTGGGACCTTGGCTGGTGGGCCTAAATGTGTGCCCTTAGTGTAGGACTGTAAAGGTTGTTATGAACCTGATTTAAAACCATCAATAGTGAAATCCGGTGCACTTTGGGATTGAGTGTGGATGCCGAGAGTGGAGTAGGCACGTAGCTGAACCACTATATATGCTTGTGTTTGGGATTGTCATTTACGCATCTAATTAAGCATGCTTATATATGCTTGAATGTTTAAATTCTTATACATGATTGAATGAATGTTATTTGATTGATAGGAAGCACTTCCCACACATAAGCTCACTATGATATAGGCTAGCTGCTTCATTGGTATATTTTAGCTGCCTATATGATTGGACCCTCTAACTGGCTTGGAAGCCATTAGAGTTACATTGCCTTGCTAAGTTTATTTGTAAATCATTTAATTTAGACAATATAAGTTTTTATTTGGTACAATCATTTGAAAAGTCTTATTCACCCCCCTCTAGGACTATAAGAACAGTTCCATAATTCTAGTAGTGCGATGCAAACCACAATTTCATAGTCCTTGTGGATTCGACCTCTGTCTCACCGAGTTATTACTATATCGCGACCCTGCACTTGGGGTTATGAACGGTTAATAATTAAGAAGCACGGTTACTTTTCAAACATAGTGATGATGCTTTACTTCACCCACATGACACGCTTGACCTCAATGTGGGGAATGAGTCCTTTTCAACTAAATGTCCCAGCTCTTTAGAAGTTTTGTTGGCACACTTTGATGATTCTAATGATATTATGAATAAAGAAATAGTAGATGCCTTGCAAGACAATACCTTGGTAGTTGATACTAACCGAGGGAATCATTGTTCTAAAATACATCTTTCCACAAATTTAAAAGGTTTACCATTAAAGGTAGAAGAGTTGAAATTTGAACCGAAGTCTGAAACCTCGGAATGTAATGAGACCACACTGCCTAATGAGATTTTTTTTGAATTTCATCTACTTGCAGTTTCTGACTTACCATGGTGTACTAACATTGAACTATTTTCTGCCATAGGTGAATGGTATATTCTTAGGATACCTCAAAATTTGTATCGACAATATGTTGCTGAGTCTCATAAATTTCTTTGGACATTCATGCTTTAGGGTATCCAAGCCTATTGCAAAAGGGGCCTTTGGATGATCTTGTTGAGAAATCTACAAAGAAATTTATTGAGAAACTAGCCGAATGAGTAACCTTGCTGACATGACTGAGTAGTTTTCCCTTGCTTTCTAGGATTATAAATTTATTACTTTCCCAAGATTAGTTTATTTTATTAGGTTTAGTATAGTCACTGAAAAATCTTTTGATAGGAAGATTGTACTAGCCCATTTGTTTTTCGCCTTCCAGGTACTCTTCATCTACTCCTCTTTATTTTCGTTGCTCTCAATTTTGCTCTTATTGCATATGTTTATACGTTGACGACAATGTAGAATTTAGGTTGAGGTAGGTTTCCTTCGAAAATTCTTTGGTTTTGTTAGGAATTTGTTAATTTTTTGAGTTATAAATTTTTTTCAAAAATTTTGAAAATTTCTATGAATTTAAGTGATTTTAAATTAATCCAAAGATTAGACTAATAAGATACTTGTTATTGAGGATTTTTAAATTTGAATCTTAGTTATTCGATATATTTCTAAAGTTAAGTTATTAATTCTTAATTTGAAGTTTTAAACATTGATTGAGTCATGATTTCACATATCACATCTAACTTACACATTAAAGTTTAAGTTCAATATTGAATTGTTAACTTGATGATTATTAAGAATGATAAGAACCAAAAGTAAAAAATTTATCCATCATGTTCATGTAAGAATTGAAAGAAAAAGAGAGAAGTAATACCCATCTAAAAAAATAGTTGTCATTGAAAAAGACCTATTAAAGTTCATTGAAAACATTAAAAAGAAGAAAAGATAAAAATAGTGTGAAAGTCGTTGATAGAAAAATCAAAAGATGGATGAGTAGAAGATTTAACTATAAGGCAAGTTTTTGTTTAGGTTTTGTTTATCATGAATGTTCTTTTGATTATCAATGTTATCATGAAAGTAGAGAACTGAACCTTTGGTTGTGATAAGTCTATACATCATTATGCACCCATGGAATTCAATATTTAGAATTGTTTTAATTATAGGATTAATGCTTTGAACTTGATTAGGATATTTACCAACTGCTAGAGTTTAGGAGAAAGTAGTACTTAACATTAATGTATTTTAGATTTCTATAATTTGGATTGTTTTTAGAATGGTTGAGCTTATGGAAATTATTCATTTGTTTTTTAAATATCTTTTACATGTTTTGCTTGGGACTAACAAAATGCTGGTTGAGGGTGTATTGAGACTCAAATATTGCATATTTAACCCTTCAATTACATTAGTTATCTTGACATTTAAGTATTAATTTGATTTAATTATACACGTTTTCCTCATGCAAGGTGATTCGGAAGCCTATGATGAATATGCGCTTAAAAGGATAGATTTAAAGCTCAAAAGAAGATAATGAAGAACTGGATATATCGAAGATGATATTAAAGAATTCATGTACCAAAGATCCAAGGAAACCAAGTGAGGAATGAAGGGAATCGAAGATTTGAAGTGAAGAAACTAAGAAAAAGGAATCCTGAAAATTCAAGGCTAGAAAAATCATATTCTGAAATTCCAAGGCTAGAAAAACATAGTTACGAAAAATTACAAAAAATAGACTTCGATACCATTGAGGACAGTTTCGATGCCATTGAAGATAACTTTAATGCCATCGAAGCTAACTCCGATCTCATCATAAAAATCAATGAAAATTTGATTTTCTTGCTGGACATATTCATGCACCCTTCGATGTTATCGAAGGAATGTTCAATGCCATCAAAGGTACCATCGAAGTTGTGGTGACTGCATAAATTCCAAGTCTGTTTGTAAACTTTTTTGAGGCGGTGTGATAGATTAAGTTCTAAAACTATTTAAAGGAGTCCCTAGGCTATTCCAAATCATCTTCTAGGGTTTAGGGTTTAGAAACTGTTGTGGTAACTGCACCAACAATGTTCTTTCACTTTGATTTCTTCATGGGTTCTAATAGATCTTTTAGTTTTTCTTTTATTTTTGAGTTAGCTATGACTAGGTAATCTCTTATCTAAGGCTAAAGGATGAAGCTTGTAGTTGTTCTTAATGTTTATTTTACTTTGATTCAAGTTATTTGATTTATATGTTGAACAATTCATTGAGATTTGGTTTAAATGAAGGTTTATTTATAGTTTACTTTGATCCATTGTCGACTCTGGGCACATTGGATGCTTCAGAAAGCTAATAATAGTTCTTTATCTCTTTTGCAATGTATTAATCTGTAAAATCCATTGATATATCATTTACTTCGGGCATGGTGGATGCTTTGAATTTCCTACGATCAATATGTTGGTGATTTATGTGGGAACCAATTCAATGAAGTTCAAATATGTTTTGGTACATGAATGATGATTTAACTGAATTATCTTCTGATTGGATATGACAGGACTTCGATTCTAATTGAGATGTTTATTGAATTAGTAAATTGAATATTGAGATTGCTATAAGTGGATTCTTAGATCCTTCATCTTTATTTATTTGTTTTTACTCTTAACTCAATCGATGGATTAAAAACCCAGACAAACATTTAGACTTAGATTAGTTCTAGGATGTGTTCCCCATTCCCTGTGGATTCTACCTCGGTCTCAATGAATTACTCGCAACCATGCACTCGGGGTTCGTGAATAGAGACTGAGATCGTACCATGGAGAATTGATGACAACATAACAAGAACTAAATGGGTATATATATAGAACTTAGAAATCAATCACAAGGAATCAAAAGCATCTATTGTACCTAGAGTTAACAATAGATCAATCAATCTTACAGATTGATTCCTTTCCCAATCGAAGAATTCAACCATACACAATCACAATTCAACTTAAAAAATAATAACATTCATAAAAAATTAAATTAAATATTACTAATCCATCAAGAGGTTCATCCCTTAGCCTTAGCTAACAAATTAGCCTAACATGGCTAACTTCTTAAGCGAAAAAAAAAGAAAGAAAATCTAACTAGAATGGAAGGTTGAGATGGAAAAATTACATCATAGAAGTTTCGTCTTCACCTTATTTCCCCTCCAAACCCTAACTTGACGCTTAGGGACATCCAAAACACTCCAATTTTGTAACACCTTGAACTTTTCAATACCCAAGTATTGAAAGTTCTTGAGTGTTACCATGAAACTTAACGTAATATGTACATGCATACGATACCAATCTACCTATCCTAACCTTACATCTACTCCCTAACACGAATCTAACCCTTGAGAACAGTCTCCAACCACCCGACCGTTAATCATGTGGTTTGATACATATACATTCCCCTAAATCAACGAATAACCCTTCATCCATAATGAGTCAGACGTAAGTTCTTTTATAAGAATTACTTAGGAATGTACAAACAACCATGTAAAACCATTAGATTTCCCAAAACCCCCATATTTACAGTAATTATGAAAATGCCATTAACCTAAGCCCCTGAATTCCAGATCACATGGTTCCCACGATCCATTTGGCATGAAACTTTATATCAGGCCCAGGTATCATAAATGAAGCATACATGATAAAGTTCGGTCGTTGGATTAGCATGGTTGATGGCTAAAGTAGATATTCATTCAAGTATGGGCCATCTGATCTATGGATCTGCCTCATCTATGGATTAGGGTCCTAATAGGACTAGTAGAGACCATTGGACAACCTATATATGATCAGGGTCAAATATTGCATATCAGACCCCGATCATTACGTATTTTACGTACATGATAATGCCTAAACATCATATTTTAATTGTATTTTTGTTGCAGGATGTAATAATGAGCGTTGGACTGAAAAGAGGATTAAAAGCATGGATTTGTTGATCCAAAGCCACCGAAGCACAGGATGAACCTCAGAAAACCAATAATGAAGATTTTACACGCCTGAGATCTGAAGAAATCAAGCTGTTCAGGTTAAAGAGGCCCGAAATTGGTCCAAAATGCAAGATCACATGGTTCCCGCTATCCGATCAGTTCGAAACTTCATACATGTGATGATGGCCATAAATCAACCGTACATATTAAATTTCAGCCCTTGCAGATCTTGGGAAGTGGTCCAATGGACATATCAGCCCGTTAATATACAATTTGGGACCCACCTGATATGTGGAACTGCCTCAAATTTGGTCCTGACGGTGGAAATAATACGAGAAAGAGGATGGACGGTGCAGATTTCTCAAAAATATCAAGGTGGGCCCTGTGTTTGGGGAGTGTACACCTTGCACGTGCGCACCAGTTGCGCACCGCACCGATGCCCGGTCAAAACGAGCGCTGACCCGCGTCCGCCTTCGCTGTTTCCAACAGCGTTAACGCTGCCGACACCGGTCTTCGGTTGTGGACCCCACACGTCGTCCAAATGGACAATCCAAACCGTCCATCCGCTTTCTGGGGCAGCCACAACCCACGCCTAGGTGGAAGTTTGGTCGTATACATATGTACGCTCGTGAATCGTCAGCAAACAGAAGATGGACGGTGGAAGTAAAGATCAGGTGGGACACATAAAAATAGAAGAAAACTGGTCATTTTCGACCGGTTTTTCGTCCTTATTCCAGTGAACGGAATGGATTTTCAGTTCAATCAAAGGAATGGGCCCCACCATTGCAACGGAAGACGGTTTCGCGTCTGCGTAACCAGGTCGCTGGCCGTTTTTGCGGAGGAGAGTGGGCCCCACCCATCACCTGTACGGAAGATCTGATCCATCCACCTTGTAGAGGGCCATGAGAACTACACAACCATGCTGAGATTCCACTCCCATGCGTACACACGTGTGCGGTACAGAGGCCAAAAGGGGACTGCCCCGGGACGTTAAAAAACTGAGTTTTTTGTGATTTCTTCTGTGGGCCGTGCTAATGGACCTTCAAAACCATCCATTCTTGACTGAAATTTCATCCTGAATCCAATGGACAGGGTGGATTTTCCAGAAAATACCTCCGTGGGGCCCACCGATCATGGTTGCGAAAATTCCCACTCCATGTCATCCTACAACTCTACCACTTACTCCAGCCTTCCAACAGCTATAAAAGAGGAGTTTTGGACAATGGAAAAACATTCAGAACCATCCAGAACCAGGGAGGAGCTCCAGATCTACAGCAAGGGAGAGAAGAAAGAGAAGAAAGAGAAGAAAGAAGAGAGAGAAATTGGTTTGAGACTTCTTTTATGAATTTTTATTTTTTATTTAATCCATCTGTTTAATGGATTTTATGGGTAACTAATCTCTCAGCTAGGGCTGAGATGAAACCCCTAATTTGAATACCCTTTGTTCTATGTTGATTTACTTTAATTAAATTGATTTGTTTCTTTCCTTAGTGTGCTTGATTGTTTTAAATTCTATACTTCTCCATCTATGAACTTTTGAGTCTATGGATGGATGTGGTTTGGATGCTTATTCTAGGTGCTTGTATCTGATCATGAACAGGTTCCTGTAGAGGAAGAAACAGGGTGCTTTACTGAACTGCATATTCCATATGCCCGATTTGGACATGGGATATGTTATTCATGGCATTGCTTGAAGGAATTAGACAATCTGTATGCCCGATTAAGGACACAGATTGTGCTTTTTCTAGATAAGTGGATCAATCTAATTTAAGGTGAATTAACAGACAAAACAAAGGTTAGGATAATTAGGGGTGGATTCGAAAGTCCTAGTGTTCTCTCTGATTGAATTTTCTTCCTTATTCTCAATAGTTATTTTCCATAGAATTGTGTTAGTAAATTGTTCCGTTATTTGTTGAATTAGTTAAGGAGAATTGTGAATTTGAATTGTGACGACCAGTCCCTGTGGATTCGACCTCGGTCTTACCGAGTTTATTACTACATCACAACCCTATACTTGGGGAGTGAACAAGTTTTGGCGCCGTTGCCGGGGACTGTTTCGGTCCATATTGAATTTAGGATTCTCTCTTATCATAATTTATAGCTTAAGATTTTACTAACTTAGAGTTCTTTTCCTTATTTTAGAAATTAACCTCTTTCCTGTTTTGTAGGGTCCTGATTTGGTAATCCCTTTCTAAATTCTTTACTTTTTCTATTTTTTATTTATTTTAGAATTAGGTTTTTACTTTTTAGAAATTTTCTAATTTTAGAATTTCTTTTGAATTTTTTTGTAGATTTAGATTTTTATCTTAAGTAACTTCTTGTTTTCTAGTTTTAGAAATTTTTCTTTCCTTTTTAGAAACTAACTCTTCTTGTTATTTGTTAGAAACTCTCTTTTTTAGAAATTAACCTTTGCTTAGGATTTTTTGTTATCATTAATTTAGGAAACTTGAGTTGTTTTTGTTCTATTTTCAGGAATTGAGGAAGAAAGCTACTAAGTGAAGAAGGAGCTTCTTAAATTTTCTGACATCAATCATCTCCTTTTCCCGGTTCTTTCTTCCCATTCTTACTTACATAGTTTTAACTTGTTTTTGAATAGCATAATTTCTAGTTCTAGTTTTCTTTCTCTTAGGTTGTTGCTTAGTTTATGCTAGGACGTAGATCTCTAGATAAAGAACTAGCACCTTTTGATCCTGAAATAGAAAGAACATTCCATAGAAGTTTGAAAGACATCCCAGTTGAAATGACAGAAGAGAGTGGAACTAAAACTCTTAGAGATTATTCAGCTCCTGTCCAATTCAATGCGCCTTCATGCATAGTGTTGCCTACTACCACGGCAGCACACTTTGAACTCAAGACTGGGGTCATACAGTTGTTGCCTTCCTTTTATGGGTTAGACAAGGAGGACCCATATCATCATGTGAAAGAATTCCTAGACATTTGCTCCACCTTTAAATACCAAAACTTCTCAGACGATTCGATCCGCCTACGCCTGTTTCCTTTTTCTTTGAAGGATAAGGCGAAAGCATGGTTGAATTCTCTAGAAGTTGGGTCTATCACTACCTGGGACCAATTGTCTAGGAAGTTCTTAAATAAGTTCTTCCCTGTTCACAAAACTAATGCTCTCCGTAGAGAAATCACTAATTTCATACAAAAAGAGGGAGAACACTTTCATGAATGTTGGGAAAGATGGAAGGACTTGCTTCTTAAATGTCCACACCACGGTTTTGAGAAGTGGCAACAAGTGCAATACTTTTATGATGGTCTGACACCCCAGAACCGTCGCATGGTTGATGCCACCAGTGGAGGGTCCTTCATGACCAAGAGCGATACCGAAGCATGGAAATTCTTTGAAACCTTGTGTGAAAACTCCCAGCAATGGGACTATTCAGATAGAGGTGAAAGAAGTTCCCAACCACAAAAGAGAAGTGGCATATATGAGGTAGGAGTCACACCAGATCTCCATGCCAAGATTGATGGCCTGACAAAAAAGGTTGATGCTCTGATGTTGCATAATGGACCCCCACAAACAACTCAAGCCGAGGCTTGTGCCATATGTTCTAGTCCTTCCCATCCTACGCAATCCTGCCCATCTGGTACAGCATTTCCAGAATTCCTCTCTGAACAAGTTCATGCTTTGAACACCTTTCAGAAACCTGGGAATGATCCTTACTCGAACACGTACAACCCAGGGTGGGCTAGGCATCCAAATTTTTCTTGGGCAAAAGGACCACAACAAGGAGGACCATCTGGAAATCCTCCTATGCAACCTCAACAGTTTCCACAATATCAACAACTGCCTGCACAATCAAGGAAACCATCTCTTGAGGATACACTCCATCTTTTTATGCAGAGTTCTCTCCAATTCCAAAAAGACACCCAACAAACCTTACTAGCTAACCAGCAAAGCTTACATGCAAATGCACAATCCATTGCCAAGCTGGAAGTACAAATGGGTCAACTAGCTGCCACATTGAGTGAGAGAGAGAAGGGTAAGTTCCCTGGCCAACCTGTGGCTAATCCAAGGGGACAGTATGAGATTGGCTCTAATTCTAACCAAGGGCAATACCATGAGCAAGCAAAATCAATCATTACCCTTAGGTCAGGCAAACAAATTGACAACAAAATAGAGATACCTAGGGATGAATCGAATCAAGGTGAAGCAGAGAGACACACCAATGCATCCAAAGTCCAAAAACTCTCTGACTCTCCTAGAGCCGCTGACGTGCCACCTTACGTGCCCAAAGCACCTTTTCCTGAACGTCTGGCACCAATGAAGAAAAGAAACAACTTTGATGAAATCCTGGACGTGTTTAACAAAGTGCAAGTCAACATCCCGTTGCTTGACGCTATCAAGCAAGTCCCTGCTTATGCTAAGTTCCTTAAAGATTTATGCACTCAAAAGCGTAAGCAGAATGTTCATAAGAAAGTCTTCCTTGCAGAGCAGCTCAGCTCCATGATTCAACATAACACCCCTCCTAAATTTAGGGATCCAGGAGCTCCTACCATCTCTTGTGGTATAGGAGATCATAAAATCGGGAAGGCATTACTTGATTTAGGGGCGAGCGTCAATTTGTTACCATATTCGGTTTATGAGCAGCTAGGACTTGGTGAGTTGAAACCGACTAAAATAACATTACAACTAGCTGATAGATCTGTCAAGGTGCCCCGGGGTGTTATTGAAGATGTGCTAATACAGGTTGACAAATTTTATTTTCCAGTGGATTTCATAGTCATAGATACTCAGCCTGTCCATAATCCTCATAGTCAGATCCCAGTCATTTTGGGTCGTCCATTTTTGGCCACATCTAATGCTATTATAAATTGCAGGAATGGAGTTATGAAGTTGTCATTTGGTAACATGAATATTAAACTTAATGTTTTTAATGCAGGACAACAACCCGCAGAGTTGGACGACATATTTGAAGTGGACATGATCGACAGTCTAGTGCAGGACTCCTTCCTCAAATCTTTTGAAGATCCACTTGAGACCTGCTTAGCACAACATGGCACGGATTTTGACATAGATAGTCCCATCCACGAAGTCAATGCACTGCTCGACTCTACTCCGATATTGGAGACTGAAAAATGGAGAGCGAAAGTGGAACCTCTTCATCCCTCTGAGACTCTTCCTGACAGCACAGTTTCTAACTCTGAGAAGGCAAAAGAGAACAGGTTGCTTAATGTTCTTCGAACATATAAGGCAGCAATTGAACGGAAGATAAAAGAAATACAAGGAGTGTGCCCCACTGTATGTAAGGATCATGCTGTGGAAATGTCACGTAAAATACAAAGGAAGCATGATCATAACATGGAAGAAGTCGTTCGAGCAGAAGTCCTTAAATTATTTGACGACAGTGTCAGTTACCTCATTGCAGATAGCACAGCTCATGGGAACTCACATCACTTGTCTGGGATTGGTTAACCACGTGTTGAGGTAAGTTCTTTGACGGACCCTGGTCTTAAAGATTAATGAATTCATGGTCCGTTCCTGTCTGGCTGAAGACGTTAAACTTAGCGCTCCTGGGAGGCAACCCAACATTTCATTCTATTTCTTTTTCTTTGTTAGTTAGTTCAATGTTTGTGGGTAACATTACTGCAAACCCTCACGAGACTACAACTCGTCCACTAGGGGTAACCTAGGGGTTTAAAGGCTTGTTGCATATGCTAAATGCAATCGAGAGCACCTGCGAAAATGGTATAGGTAGGATCTTTTATTTTATTGATTTCTCTCTTGTGCTGACTCGCTTTTACGCTGATATTTTTGAGAGCTTCTTGATTCTCCATCCAGGTACTATCTTTCCCTACTCCTCTTTTCTTTTCGTTGTCTCATGTGCATTACATGCTTATTTCTTTGACATTGAGGACAATGTAGATTTTAGGTTGGGGGTGGGAGATTAGGTTACCTAATCAGTATTTTCTTGGTCTTGAGCGAAAAATTGTGAAAATTTTTAAAATTTTTTCTGGAATTTCTATTGAATTCAAAGTAATTTTGAAGGATAGTTGTGATTTTGAAATTACAAGATTCAGAATGTGAGAAATTTATAACTCTTGGATTTGGTTGTCTGGTAGATTTCACACTGAAGTTGAATGGTTAATTCATGATTAGAAGTTGTAAACATTGATTGAGCCATGATTTCACATATCAGATCTCGTTTACACATTAAGATTTCAGTTCGATATTAATTGATAACATGGTAATCACTAAGCATGAAAGGAACCAGCCTGAAAAAAACAAATTTTTTAACATCAGTCTATAAAGAATAATTGAAAGAATAAGTCGCATAATCATCATCATAGGTTTGCTCCCTATAGATGAAGATTCAATTCCTCATAGTTGACATAAGAAAAGATTTAGGCGACAAGTTTTCACCATAGGTTTGCTCCCTATTGGTGCAGATTTGATTCTCCTTCTTAGTGTACTATTCATAAAGAAAATCAAAAAAATGGTAGAATGAAAGGTTAATCTGTAAGGCAAGTGTTGGTTTCAGGTTTAGTCGTCATGCACTCCGTTGTTAATTACCAATGATATCATGAAATTAACAATTGGATCTCTTAATGATTGTAAGCCGAGAATACACTATACACTGATGGAACTCAATGTTTAGGATATTCTAATTCATGGCTTAATATTTTGAATTTGATTATGAAATTTACAGTGAACTTCATTCCAGAAAAAAAAAAAAATCCACTCACCATACATGAATCGTAGAATGATCACATCTCGACTATCTGTTCACAAGTCACTTGAATTTACAGGAATTGTCTTTTATTTCCGAAATTATTTTTCGCATGTTTTGCTCGGGACTAGCAAAATGCTGGTTGGGGGTTGTGATCAGGGTCAAATATTGCATATCAGACCCCGATCATTACGTATTTTACGTACATGATAATGCCTAAACATCATATTTTAATTGTATTTTTGTTGCAGGATGTAATAATGAGCGTTGGACTGAAAAGAGGATTAAAAGCATGGATTTGTTGATCCAAAGCCACCGAAGCACAGGATGAACCTCAGAAAACCAATAATGAAGATTTTACACGCCTGAGATCTGAAGAAATCAAGCTGTTCAGGTTAAAGAGGCCCGAAATTGGTCCAAAATGCAAGATCACATGGTTCCCGCTATCCGATCAGTTCGAAACTTCATACATGTGATGATGGCCATAAATCAACCGTACATATTAAATTTCAGCCCTTGCAGATCTTGGGAAGTGGTCCAATGGACATATCAGCCCGTTAATCTACAATTTGGGACCCACCTGATATGTGGAACTGCCTCAAATTTGGTCCTGACGGTGGAAATAATACGAGAAAGAGGATGGACGGTGCAGATTCTCAAAAATATCACGGTGGGCCCTGTGTTTGGGGAGTGTACACCTTGCACGTGCGCACCAGTTGCGCACCGCACCGATGCCCGGTCAAAACGAGCGCTGACCCGCGTCCGCCTTCGCTGTTTCCAACAGCGTTAACGCTGCCGACACCGGTCTTCGGTTGTGGACCCCACACGTCGTCCAAATGGACAATCCAAACCGTCCATCCGCTTTCTGGGGCAGCCACAACCCACGCCTAGGTGGAAGTTTGGTCGTATACATATGTACGCTCGTGAATCGTCAGCAAACAGAAGATGGACGGCGGAAGTAAAGATCAGGTGGGACACATAAAAATAGAAGAAAACTGGTCATTTTCGACCGGTTTTTCGTCCTTATTCCAGTGAACGGAATGGATTTTCAGTTCAATCAAAGGAATGGGCCCCACCATTGCAACGGAAGACGGTTTCGCGTCTGCGTAACCAGGTCGCTGGCCGTTTTTGCGGAGGAGAGTGGGCCCCACCCATCACCTGTACGGAAGATCTGATCCATCCACCTTGTAGAGGGCCATGAGAACTACACAACCATGCTGAGATTCCACTCCCATGCGTACACACGTGTGCGGTACAGAGGCCAAAAGGGGACTGCCCCGGGACGTTAAAAACTGAGTTTTTTGTGATTTCTTCTGTGGGCCGTGCTAATGGACCTTCAAAACCATCCATTCTTGACTGAAATTTCATCCTGAATCCAATGGACGGGGTGGATTTTCCAGAAAATACCTCCGTGGGGCCCACCGATCATGGTTGCGAAAATTCCCACTCCATGTCATCTACAACTCTGCCACTTACTCCAGCCTTCCAACAGCTATAAAAGAGGAGTTTTGGACAATGGAAAAACATTCAGAACCATCCAGAACCAGGGAGGAGCTCCAGATCTACAGCAAGGGAGAGAAGAAAGAGAAGAAAGAGAAGAAAGAAGAGAGAGAGAATTGGTTTGAGACTTCTTTTATGAATTTTTATTTTTATTTAATCCATCTGTTTAATGGATTTTATGGGTAACTAATCTCTCAGCTAGGGCTGAGATGAAACCCCTAATTTGAATACCCTTTGTTCTATGTTGATTTACTTTAATTAAATTGATTTGTTTCTTTCCTTAGTGTGCTTGATTGTTTTAAATTCTATACTTCTCCATCTATGAACTTTTGAGTCTATGGATGGATGTGGTTTGGATGCTTATTCTAGGTGCTTGTATCTGATCATGAACAGGTTCCTGTAGAGGAAGAAACAGGGTGCTTTACTGAACTGCATATTCCATATGCCCGATTTGGACATGGGATATGTTATTCATGGCATTGCTTGAAGGAATTAGACAATCTGTATGCCCGATTAAGGACACAGATTGTGCTTTTCTAGATAAGTGGATCAATCTAATTTAAGGTGAATTAACAGACAAAACAAAGGTTAGGATAATTAGGGGTGGATTCGAAAGTCCTAGTGTTCTCTCTGATTGAATTTTCTTCCTTATTCTCAATAGTTATTTTCCATAGAATTGTGTTAGTAAATTGTTCCGTTATTTGTTGAATTAGTTAAGGAGAATTGTGAATTTGAATTGTGACGACCAGTCCCTGTGGATTCGACCTCGGTCTTACCGAGTTTATTACTACATCACAACCCTATACTTGGGGAGTGAACAATATACCCCAAGACATCACTATGAACCCTACGTCCATTGGACGTGTATACTAACCAACGTGCACCCGTGTTGCACGGGATTCCAGATTGGGTCAAACCACGTTTGACCCAACATTTTGCCGAAAACGGCTCCCCTATCCCATTCCGTTACGAATATGGGCCCACCATCTTGGACCACCTCTTTGATCTGAACCATCCATCACATTTGGAGGCCTGGCCCAATCAAAACCATGGTGCCCATGTGCATCCATGCATGCACATGTGCCATACAATTGCCGATGAAAGGAACCTGGACGTTGCAAGATTCAAACGAACAAGGCCCGTTTACAACGTTGGTGGCCCACCCTGATCGACTGACTAACAAATCCAAGCCATCTATCTTGTAGATGGGATAAAAATGACCAAAACCCAAGCATCAGTGGACCCCACCTACTGCAATAAATAGACCAGAGTCGGTTTCACCCTACACGCTATAACAACGTCCGAGTGACTTACGCTGCGGAAGAATGTCCTATTAGGACTCTCAGACTCGACAACTTTAGTGAAATCTGAGCCGTCCAATAACAAGGAGGGAGAAATCCAACGCCCTCCACACCGACCATAAGGAAGGCGTTGGATGGGAGGCCGTACGCCGACCTTCGATACGCAGACGGTATTGCTAAGGGACCCTTTCAGACTCCTTGCTACGTAGATGGGTTTACACAAGAAGCTTCTGGGTTCAGACTAATTACATAGCAGTCTTGTCGTCCCACAAGAAAGAAAATAAAGGAAAGAAAGAGGAGAAGAAAAGAGAAAAGGAGAAAGAAAGAAAAGAAACGTGAGAGGGGAAACTCCAGCCAACCAGCGGGTGGAAGGAGACCTCCCGGTGAGAGGAGAAAGAGAAATAAGAAGGAACAAAGAGAGAAAGCTCTAGCCATCCAGCAACAAAGTCTCAACAAAAAAGGGAGAGAAGGAGAAAGAAAGTAAAAAAGGAAAGAAAGAAAGAGGAAGAAGAAACGAGAGAGAGAGGTTTGGATGAGAGCTTGGTTTGTTTAGACCAATTGTCCGTCCACCAAATAGAGAAAGAAAGGAAAAGAGAAAGAAAATAAAAGAAAAGAAAGGGAAAAAGAAAAAGAAAACGAAGGCGAGAGGGCTAATCGCTAGAAGATCGTCCAGATCCGAGTTCGGCACAGGTCTGAGCATCCACCCATCTCATCTTATTCTCTTCTCTTCCTTTTCATCTTCATCCTCCTTCCTTTTCCTTCAAATCTATTTTTCCAATAACCGAAGGGAGGACTCCACCATGGCTAGCTGAGTCGACTCAAATACTCCTTCGAAAATGAAGATAAAGATCTCAAACTTCTACGTTGAAGCTTACAAATGAAGGTGATATCTAGCATGTTTAGATTATAACTCAAATATCCTTAGATTCGTTAAGATTAGCTAAATTTAACATTCACCTTAACCTATGCGAACCATGTAAACTAGGATAAAGCTTGACCTAGGAGTGCGCCTTTGAATGTATAACCGTGATAGAAGATGATCAGATAAACAAAGGTGAGGGTTTTAGTCCTTTAAGCTTACTGTAATTTAAGTTGATATGTTATTATCTTGCCTTTTACATAATATGTTTTCGTGTTACTAAGATTTTCTCTCTGTATGTGTTTAATTTATCATCAACTATTACTGGCCCATTTGGCATAATGACATAATGTTAATTACAAGGGATCTTTCTGAATTTATGTGGGGCCATGGATACAAGCCTTGCCCTTGCCTTTATCAATTTATTGAGTTGGCCCTTGCCACTCTCCTCTTTATTGAGTTGGTCATTACTACTCTCCTTATTATAAAGTTGGCCATTGCCACTTGTCTATTTGTTGAGTTAGCCATTGCTACTCTCCTTTTATTGAGTTGACCATTGTTACTCTCTCTTTGTTATATTGGCCATTGCCACTTTTATCTTTGTTGAGTTGACCATTTTCACTCTTCTCCTTATTATATTGGCCTTGTGCTATTTATCAACAAGGCTTGGGCATGTGTCTTGATATTCCAGAACCTCCATGATTCAGGTCACGTTCTCTATAAGTGCAAGCGATGTGTTAAGAGGTATCACAACTAGTGATTCAAATATACTATCATGGACGTAATGCGCTTTGGGTAGAGACCCTCTTGGTCGACACATAATTCCATGGGTTTTGGGTAGTGGTACACAAATCGATGTGTGTAATTCGCTAATGCAGTGTCACATCACTTCTGGGATTGGATGTCGCAAATAGTCGCTTTATGAATAAATCGTGTCACGTAATTCATCCGATTCATGTGTTGTGTACCTTGACATGTCACGTAAATCCACGGTAGTGTTGGCCATGCCGACGAATATCCGTAGTTATGGGATGTGGGTCGAGCCGGATTTTCTATAAATCGTATTCCACATTGTAATGATCACTACGTATGATGAGTCGCACACACTTTGCTAAGCATGTATCTCATGTAGGTTATTTGTGCATGCTGATACTCCTTGTAGTAGTGGAGTACGAGACGTATCAGAACCTTTACATTACTTTTATGAATCTCTTGAATTATTGTTAATCTTAAAGGATAACCATCACTATGAGTAGGGCTTTGACCCTCTCCAACTGTACAGATGATGCAGGTGACGTACAAATTGAAGACCTAGAGGACAATCTCCATATGGAAGAAGAATAAGAAGATAGTTTTATGATTTAGTTTTATACTTCCGTTGCGAACTCTGATATTGTAATAAGCTCTCATTTAACGGGTATTTAATTATTTACTGAACTCTTTCACCTTGATGAAATAATCAATATAGTCGATTTCATTCTCGTGAATGTTACCTTCATGAATGTATCTTGATGTGATAAATAAGGTGTGATTTTTAAAAACATCCAATTTATACATTATTAACACCCGATTTTCTCGGGCATGAGTATAAACTCTAGCGGTGAAAATTCGGGATGTTACAAATTTGTAGTTTTACGAATTCAATTTCTACACTAGCTTGAAATTTTACGCAGCTTATGCAGTCACCGGCTTCTGTCTATAAGAGCTTTTATAGGACTGACGCCTATCAACCTATCAATGGCATCAAAGATGCACTCGATTGATCGAGTAAAAAAATAGAAAATTTTCTAGTAATGAACTTTTAAAATTCTAAAGTTGCTCAATGGGATTAAAGAGTCTTAATAGGATCGAAGAAACTATCCATCAACTAATTGGGAAATCCTGTAATTTCTCAATATGTGGTTCGATCTCATCGAGTCCTATCAAAGGTCGATGGGTTCTCTCCTATCGATGAGATTGATGGGTGTTGAATTATTCAGTTTTCATCTCCACTTTAATTCCTCACTTTTCACACTCTCGATTCTTGTTTTCTTTCAGTATTGAGCACTTGATATCATCATGTACATCCTCCAAAACCTTGCACTCCTTTCAACTCTAATTCCACCAATTTAAGCATAGATTCTTCTTTGACTCTGAAATTAACCCGCATACAAAAAATAGAGCTTATTATATCAATTTTACACATAAATGCATGGGAAACAAGTGCATATCAAAGGATAAATATGTAATATTTGAGTCTTAACACACCCCCAACCAACATTTTGTTAGTCCCAAACAAAACATGCAATAGGTTTATAAGCATCTAACTAGAAATTCTCAGAAGAGTTGTTTCTTTAATTTCTAATAAAACTTAAAAATGATCTGAATCATAAAATTCATAGGTACACTAATGTTGAGCGTTGAGTGTCAAATATTGTATATTCTCCCCTATTTATATCTTGGTTTTATGAACACGATACTGCCTAATGGTAAATTTTATACATGTTTGTGTTGCAAGGTGAATCTAAGAGCTTGGATTGAAAAGAATGTTAAAAGCATGGATTAATGCTCAAGAATCATCAAGCCATAGGATGGATCTTAGGAGACCAAGAATAAAGAGTTTACATGCCAAAGATCTAAGGAAACCAAGTATAAAAGATGAAGAAAGGACTTGAAAGAATGCAGAATCTGGAGCAGAAAACAGACAGGTTTGGTCTAACCGAACGCATGTTCGGTCCAACCGAACTTGCACAAAATAGTCCAGCAGCCAAAGATGAAATTCAGAGCTAATTCGGTTCGGCCGACAGTTAATTCGGTCCGACCGAAGGAAGGATTTGGTGAGGCCGAAAGTGCACAAAATGTTTCAGTGCTGAAAGGAGTTAATTCGGCTCATCTTAAGATTAATTCGACCGAAATCGGGCAACTGATAAAACAAAATCCTTTCTAAATTCAGACTCGACTTTGGTTTGACCGATGCGTAACGCAGCTGCGTAAATTGAGGCGGTTTCACAATCGGATTGTGGAAATTCCAAGTCGGTGCATAAGGTGGAGCTTCACCACTATAAATAGGAGTCCCTAGGACGTTCCTAGGTATCATCTAGGGTTTAAGGAGTGGAGCACAAGGGTGGAGAGATGGATCCAAGAGTTTTTCTTCTTCTTCTTTAGTTGTTTTTATGTTTTGTTTAAGAGTTCCGAGTTCAATCATGTCTATGGGTGGCTAAATCTCTTAGATAGGGCTAAGAGGTGAAGCTTGTAGCGTGATTGGGATGTTTACTTTGCTTTGATTCATGTTTATGTTGAACTTCATTGATTTCTAGTTGATTTTAAGGAATATTTTCAATTTTCAATGGTTTGTTGGATTGGTAAATCCTGTTGTTTGTCATCGTCTCCTGGGCATGGTTGGGTGATGGAATCCCTTCCAATATCCACAATTCTCTTTCATTGAGGCTAGATCAATGAGAAGTTTAGAGATTTGATCATTTCTCTTTCTCTAACTAGATAAGATAGGACTCTGTTTCCAGTTGGATCTCTTGAATCAAGTAAGGTAGATTCCCAATAGCTACAAGTGGATCCTTGTCACCCTAGTTCCTACCTTTAAATTTACAAGTTTCAATTACAAAACTCACAATTACTCTCTCAATTATTTCAGATTTAGATACAGATTTTCTTTTACTTCTACTTCTAGTTACTTTAAAAAACATACGAGATTAGTCCCTGTTGATTCGACCTCGGTCTTACTGAGATTATTACTACATCGCGACCCTACATTTGGAGTTGTGAACAAGTTTTTAGCGTCGTTAAAGGGGACTACAGTTGTGTTTTTCTGAATTTAATTAATTTTAGAACTAGGTTAAGATTAAGAATAACTTTTTATTTTGTTTCTAGGATTAGGAATTTTTCTGAACTTATTTTTTAGAAACTAACTTTGTTTTTTATTTTGTAGGATCCTAACCTTGCATCTTCTATTCAGTAACTTCGTCCTAACTCTTTCGCTCTTACTTCTTTTTTGTTGTAGTCTCAATTCTTGTATTTTAGATTAGATTCTAAACTTGAAGGCTGAGAGTGTTTCATGCCCAAGCAGGTTCATGAGAACACTCTATGTCTTTTGAGTGAAGGAGGATTAGTCAAAGGGTTGCCTATCCGTCACAGGACTAGACACCACTTGAGATCTTCAGAGTTAATAGAAGTGATGGCTGTGAATAAACCTCAACCTCCAATTGAGGAAGTCGAAGATGAGAATTTGGTGCATCATGCACCCCCGCTTCGTACTTTATGAGACTATTTACTGTAACACCTCCAACATTTCAATACCCGAGTATTGAAAGTTCTCAAGTGTTACCATAGAAAGTAACATAATATGTACAAGTGTACATACCAATCTAATTATCCTAACCATACATCTATTCCCCGACACAAATCTAACCGTTGGGAATAATCTCCATTCATAAATCAAGCGATCTAACCGTTGATCTTGTAGTTTGATATATGTACCTTCCTTTGACTAAATCGGTGAATAACACATTATCCATAATGATTTAGATGTAAGTTCTTTTGTAAGAATTGTTTAGAAATGGGCATATAACCATGTAGAACCATTAGATTTCATAAAACTCTTAGATCATCAATAATTACGAAAATGCCATCAACCTATACCCCTGAATTCCAAATCACATGGTTCTCATGATTTGTTTCATGTGAAATTTTATACCAAGACTAATTATCATAAATTAACCGTACACGTTGAATTTCAACCCTTAGATCACAGTAAACTAGCTACTTGACCTCTACATCTGTCCGTACACTTATCAGATCAAGATTCTAATCCGTTCATCTTGTTCACCTTATATAAATATACTTGACCCACCATTAGAATTACAATCTGAGCAACTTACACATGTGAACAAGTCACTCGAATCTAACGATGTATATGTTCTACCCCTTTATTGGTCCGAAAAACCACTCGTGTACATCCATTTACAAAGCTAACCATACATCTACCTACATACATGGTTAGAGTGCTAATCATCAAGTTCTCTTATTTTTAGCAAGTCATTTGACTGTCCGTCATGTTTAAATCTGCCAAACAGGTCACACGAACATCATGGTAAACCGATCATCATTAAGATCTTAAGGTTTAGTTCCAAACTACCCGGTAACTTGTCAATCAAAGGTGTACAAATGTTATTTTGAATTACGGGGTGTGTTAGCCACTAAAGGAGCATATTGGTCATCCTTGATAGATCAAGGCCCAAATTTAACCAGTTGAGAGGGCGTGTACAATAACGATCACCCGTCAAATTTCACTTCATACTTCATTTAGAGGGTCAAGTTGTGAGATACGGACGACGGAAGTCTGGACTAGAGAAAGGGGTAAGATTGTAATTAAAAACCTATTCTCATGTATAGCTCTTAAGTAGTCTTTTTTATTTAAGTTTCCTTTCATGGTTATAACGCATGGACCACCTAGGACTTAGATGTATCCTATATTTGAGCCCATAGCCAAACATGATATGCAAATGTGATAAATGGAGTGGATTACTCACCAAACATCATGCTGCACCCCACTTTTGCTCTAGTCACTAACGGAACCAACAATCCCACTCACACTGCAACAACGAACGATTTCCTAAGAGAAGTGGAACGTGTTATCTCTATCGTCCGATAAACCTCAACAACTGCTCGAAAAAGCACGCTGCCAACCACACCTTTGTATATCCGAACCATCTAAATGGAGGCACATTCAAAACAGACCATGGGGCCATGAAAACCATGGGATCTGACTGTGGATCAACATCCAAAACCAAGACGGAAATAACCTGCCACATTCAACTTGCATCCAAAATAGAAACTGCTTCGGACACCATCTATAACGCCCTGAAAATTGGCGGTCGAGCATAAACTCAACTCCCGAGTTCCAACGCATCACTTATGCAACAAAATGAATGATGATTAAATGTTGTCTATATTAGTGCATTGAACATGAGTGAGATTAAGCCAAAACAGCATATCATACTCCAGAGACAGTTAAATTGCAAGCGGAAGACTGTGATAGATAAATAACATATATAAACTATGGTGAGTCTCCAGAGTGTGATAATGTTACCAGGTTAAAGAATTACAAGTACAATTTCAAATTATACCAAATTGAGGAAGTGTAATGTCTTCTATCCCAAATACCATAGCCCCGTCAATACAATACCAGGTCTTCATAGACCTGTCAAAGAGTTACATGAAGGAGAACTCCTCTACAACATCATAGTAGTAGTCCAGCTCTGCTTCATAAGCATCGCCATCACATGAAACTCAACAAATCTAGTTGGTGTGTACAACACTGTCCCGTAACGTGGGAGTGAGTGATCAACTCAGTGGAACAGTAAAGCATAGGTTAACATGTTATCAATTCAATCAAGCAGTAATGATAAAGCAGTACAATCAAACACTCCTAACTACTCTTATTAATGCAAGTATGAATGTAGTTATGATGTATACCCTCACCACACACACCCTCGTGCAACACCATCTTACGTTCGCGGCATGCTTTCATCCCTCAGTGCTCCATATCTTCCAAGCACATGCAATGCGATGATGAGCATGATTACCGAGTTATTATTAGTCCATTTCAAACAGCAGGATTGGGAAACTAAGGTACCTTCCTTGTATCATTCTCAAACATGATCCATTCTAGGGTCGTAAATCCTAGTTAATCTCATACGATGGTGTGTTTCTAGGTCGCTGCAAAGGCTGCCAAGGCTGTTACACGCATTCGTTACACCACTCCCCCATCACCCTTTTAATGGTTCATCACTAAATTTGATACAGGCCTAGTTCATACTCTATTTACTGCGGCAAAACTCGTCACCTCGCCGCAAATTCAGAGTATGCTCGAGGTCACTACAAAGGGCTGTCAGGGCGGTTGCTCGCAATCGTTGCACCACTCCCCCATCACCTTATCAATGTAGGCCGACAACACGAATATAGTGTCTCATACCACCATAATCAGCTCACGAGTCTGGTTGCTCACTGTTCACTACGGGGAGGCACGTGGCCCCAGCGTAGGTCGACAGCTCGACCACGGTGTCCCATACCATGATGCCCGGCTCATGAGTCTTAGCGGATCGAGGTATCATGGTTAAAAAGGATTTCACTGGTAAGTTTGGTACCCTAGGTTCAAGCAGAGGCGTCCAAACATGGTGAACATACATAAGACAGATCGGGTTACTTGACGAGCTCGGCTAGCTCGAGCGCACAACAAGTTGGACGACATGAAGTGCATAGGCACTTCGCGTGGCCAACCACTATTGCCAACCGAAGTATGACTCGGGTTCGTCAAACACATCTCGCGTGGCAAATAAATCTCAGCCACGAATTCAATCCCGTTACCGATTGCCTGGACTATAATCATAGCCCCAAACACAATCAATTACAGAACAGTTAAAGCAGTAATAGATCAAGATTTCAAATCATACAGTTAAAGCCTGATATTATCCGTTTAGGGCTGCCAGGGCTGTTGCACGCACTAGTTGCTCCACTCCCCCATCACCCTTCACGGATCATACAACGTAAACATGAATTTAAACATATGCATTACATAGATAAAATCATACAATCAGTTGAGCATGTTATGAAGCACAACACAAGCATGAGTTTGTACATATTCAATTCCTAATCGCACAGCTATCCAAGGAAATCATATACATAGTTAAAGGAGTTGAGAATCATATCTTAACACCCTTATACATTACAATTTACTAACTACTACTCATTCAAACGTTTCAACAAACACTTAGACTACATACATCAACATACATGATGTATGTTGATCACATAGGTATAAGGCCAAATCCTTTCACTAGGGAGTTGCCCCCATTATAACACGCACGCACCCACGACAGATAGTCATGGCAAGCAGGAATCCAAGTTCCATGTTCCTTTAGTCATTTCCACAAACACTTGGGCCACACATTTTATCATATATAGTGTATATTGGTCGTGGCATGATTTAGGGCAAATTCTTTCGTCAAAGGGGTATCGCCAAAACAACAATCATATATCCATGACAATTAGTCATGGCGAGCACGAATGAGAATTCTATACTCATTCAGTCATTTTCACAAACACTTAGAATACACTATTTCAACATACATAGTGTATATTAGCAAAACATGTATTAGGGCGAGCCCTTTCGCCAAACAAGTATTTTATCCATATATAATATATTCATACAGCAAATAATCATGACAAACACATTTTCAAAATTTATACGTATACGGTACTTTCTACAAATACCTAGAGTATGTAAAATTCCATATTCTTCATCTTTAATCGAAACAGAAAACAGACAGCACTTTGTACATGTGCAATTGCATGCAGATCATGAATCTATTATTATCTGATATTGAAAGCGTTGAAAACTATAACCTATATACCTAAAGTCCGTACCTTTAGTCGTAGAATTGTAACGGATCCGATAGGTTTGCTAAACTTTCGTATACGGCAATTTGGTAACCTATAGAACGAAATAGGTTAACTATTTCATAACCTACAACCATCAAAACCCCAAATCAGATTAGGGTTAGGGTTTCTTACCTAGAAACGACGCCGGAATCGCCGCGGAAAGCGATTAGAACGGAGCGATTAAACTCGTGTAGCGGCAGGGAAGCATGGTAGGGAGATGCTCCCACTTCTCTCTCTCTCACTTTCTCTCTCTTTTCCTAGGGTTTTTTCTCAAATTCGTATGGCTGTGAGAGAGATAGTTCTAAGGTCCTTATATAGTCTAAAAAGTCACCGAAATAGACTCCAGGTCAAAGTATACTTAGGTTATAACCAAAGCGGGTCAGTTTCAGCTCAACGGAGCACTTCTGGCGAGCCCCCTTGAGCCAAAGGTTGGACTTAAGCTCACTAACACTGGATCTAGGTTTGGCTAAGTTTTTGTTTCAGTCGGATTCCCAGATCACGTGTGGCGGACCAGTTTCAGTTCAACGGTCAGTGGATCTCGATCGGAGATTCCGAGTACATGGACATGTGTGTGAAATTTCCCCTGATCCGAGGGTGTATTTGGGTCAGATTCTGACGGCCAGGTTGCTTAATACTGATCCGCAAGCGAGAGGTGCCAGATTTGTTTATTTTGGATTTAATTTAGAATTATTTTCACATTTCTCACACTTCCCGCTCCGCGCTCAAGCAAATTTCACTGGGACACTATCTGGAGTTGATTTCCGAGATGGTTGTCAAGCCCAGCAAGGCGGTCCTAATTCCTTAACTTCGTGTTAATCGGACTTCCGACGTGCGGTCTAGATCTGATACGGAGTTTCGAGATGCTCCCGAGAGCAACCGAGTAATGAGATTGATCCTAGATTTTAGGGTAACCTAGCGTCAATGCATCTACAAGTTTTGGGTCATGCAGATCGTATTTAAAGTGATTGGTGCTAATTTCACAGGTACTCTAGTTTAACACTGGCTAATTCTCGCCTAATTTCTAAAGGATTTAGTCCTGAGTAATTTCTGTCTGAGGTGGTACCTGGGCTTTTGTAGTTTGTATATAAAGTGATCCAAGTTATACTACTTAGCTAGTTTAAGATAGTGTCTAGGATGAAAGTGCTTAAAAAATTGAAAGAACAAGGTGGTGAAGGGTGGGATTTGTGAAGGAAATGGGTTCAAAAGCGGTTTTAGACTTTGGGATTGAGTTCTGACAAGTTAATAAGGTGTTAAGATTGACCCATTGCCTAAGAATGTCTAATCCCAGTTTGGCAAAAATCCGGGATGTTACAATCTACCCCCCTTAAAATAAAATTTCGTCCCCGAAATTGCCTAAGGGTAATAAGGAAAGATTTAATTATTTCTTTGCCTAAGTTTTATTGCGTAGGGTATATACTAGCCTGGTTCATTTTAGTCTACCCCCCTTAAAAGTTATTTCTTTATCCATTTCTCATACCCTGATGGTTTGCTACAATTTATTTCTTTACCTATTTGGAGTCTTGATGACGATTCCCAACAATTTAGAGTAAGATAGCTGTTTTCAATGTTTGACCAACACGGAGAGACGGCTATAGTGGGCTTGATCACGATACATCGATCATCTACCGGGTCAGGGTAGAAAGCTCATCGTATCCCTTCCGAATCCTGGTGGATCCTGGTCTTCTGCTCGGCTAAGCAGTGAGTCCATTGGTAATCGCCCAGGATTGAGAATTGGGTCAAGCCGCGAATGTTTCGCAGTTGTATATTTCAGTAACTCTGTAATCCGATCACTCTAAAAACTTAGGGAATGTCCATCACAGGAAGGTTCAAATTGTCTATTTCTAAGGTTGCCCTTTAGGTCTTAGCCTAAGAGAGTCCTCGTTATTATCTATGTCCAAGGAAATGGTGAATCAAATCTTACTAGATCATCCTAAAACGGTTTCTCATAGTAGAATTTGCTAGGGCTTCTATAATGTTCGTATTCAACGAGCACAGTTTCGATCCTGGGCCAGTGGGGTAGGGTCCACCACGCTTTCACTACGCCACCCAGATCAAAGAGGTGTATTGATTTGACCTAGCTACATCTATCGGTCTCTGGCATTCTCTAATGTAACCGGTAGTCTAGTCTTAATTTAGGAGTAGTGGAAATCCATAGGTGTAGTCCAAAGTCTATGCTCATACGTTAGATGATTTCACATTATTTCTAATACAGGAAGGGTTTTATCACTTAGGGTCAAAGTTGTCTAATTGGAATTGAGTTGTCTGTACTTGAATTTAGCTACACTCGAGCACTACACACATGCTCACACTAGCTAAAAGGGTCCTAGGGTTCACATTATTAATTTGTTGGATTTCCTATACGGTCAGGTCTGTCGAAATCTAGGAGCACCGCTCTAGGTCCAAAACTCTAAGGGTCTATTGTCTTAAATGGAACTGCATTGCTAATCCCACTTCGGGATTGGGAGTGGCATGGTTGGTATGAGGGTGGGTGGGGATTAATGTTTTTATAGGCTTTGGAAAATGAGTCTTGTGTGGGAAAGTGTGAGATGGGATTTCCAAATCCCAGGATAATGAATTTCTAAGTGTTATTTGAAAGGAAATCTCGGAATTTACTTTTAATTGTGTACATTCCAAACATGGTATTGGAAAACATGGGATACACCCATCAAGGGACCAAACATGTAGTTGGCCGAACGGGCCCTAAACGTCCTCGAATAGAGCCATGGAAAAGTGAAGGAAATGGAGGAAAGGGCTGGGATCTTTAGGTCTCCACGGATTTGGTTCTCAACATGGGTTGTAGAGGCCCAACTGATAAGGATAAAGAAGGGAAAATGAAGGAAATGGATGGGTTAGAGAGCTTGCCCGATTTTGAGCTTCAAATGAGGGGTGTAGGAGCTCAAATGAGAGAGAATAAAGGGGGTAGGGGGTGTGTATTGTTATAAACGATGGAAGTGAATGGGTTGTGACAGAAAATGACGGAATAGGTGATTGGAGGGGCAATTTTTGACAAAAATCAGAACTTTTAAAGAGAAAAGAGAGTTTGGAGGGGTGGTTTGTGAAGGAAGTATACATTTGTTGTGGTTTTAAACCACGACCCATATACCAGGGGGTTCCCCTAGCCCCCAAACACCATTGGCCTGAGTCGCAGGCCCGGCCCAGCCCGAAACCCGGCGAGGCCTCGCCGACCAATGGTCCAGATCTCGAGGGCTCCCCCCATGGGCGAGACCCTCCTGCCCCCTAGGCCCCAAAAAACCCTGGGTCCCACCTTGGGTACCCCTGGAGGTGCTTCGTTTGGCCCCCGACTCTGTTTTGAGCCGTATCAGAGCTAAATTGTAAACCAGAATGATTTTGTGTGACATGTGGCATATGATTTTGGGGTATCAGGAGCTAATCTATACAACTAACCCATTTATTTGGTTAGGTTCCAAAAGGTTAAGGGTCAAAAGTCTAATTTATACATATATTTACTATTTATAGTAAATTTTTGTTTAAGTATTATTCTTCATCATTTATACGTTAGAATTTGTACATGGTATGAAAGGACATAGAAAGAATTGAAGAATGAAGTGGTGCAAGGAGAGATTTTGAAGGAATTGGATAAAAAGGGTTTTAGGCTTTGGTGTTGTGTTGACCCACAACCTCAGGACATTCGTCTCTAAGGAACGACTCAAACCCCTCGACTGATGGCCTAGAAGTGATTCGGGATTGTTTCGCGTGATCATGGGTGTGTACGACCCAATCTCAGCGGTCGATTTCAGTCGGTTTCCCCGTTCGACGAATTTGAAAATTTCTAAGTCTGTTTCTACGTTCCGTCGCTCCCTCCTAAGTCAGAGTGCATCAGAGTGCATCGTGTGACCATAACCCAAGTCCGGTTTAATCCAAATCATGCTCTGATACCATTTTATAACGCCCTGAAAATTGGGGGTCGAGCATAAAATCAACTCCTGAGTTCCAACGCATCACTTATGCAACAAAATGAAGGATGATTAAATGTTGTCTATATTAGTGCATTGAACATGAGTGAGATTAAGCCAAAACAGCATATCATACTCCAGAGATAGTTAAATTGCAAGCGGAAGACTGTGATAGATAAATAACATATATAAACTATGGTGAGTCTCCAGAGTGTGATAATGTTACCAGGTTAAAGAATTACAAGTACAATTTCAAATTATACCAAATTGAGGAAGTGTAATGTCTTCTATCCCAAATACCATAGCCCCGTCAATACAATACCAGGTCTTCATAGACCTGTCAGAGAGTTACATGAAGGAGAACTCCACAACATCATAGTAGTAGTTCGGCTCTGCTTCATAAGCATCGCTATCACATGAAACTCAACAAATCTGGTTGGTGTGTACAACACCGTCCCGTAACGTGGGAGTGAGTGATCAACTCAGTAGAACAGTAAAGCATAGGTTAACATGTTATCAATTCAGTCAAGCAGTGATGATAAAGCAGTACAATCAAACACTCCTAACTACTCTTATTAATGCAAGTATGAATGTAGTCATGATGTATGCCCTCACCACACACACCCTCGTGCGACACCATCTTACGTTCGCTGCATGCTTTCATCCCTCAGTGCTCCACAACTTCCAGGCACATGCAATGCGATGATGATCATGATTATCGAATTATTATTAGTCCATTTAAAACAGCAGGATTGGGAAACTAAGGTACCTCCCTTGTATCATTCCCAAACATGATCCATTCTAGGGTCGTCAGTCCTAGTTAATCTCATACGATGGTGTGTTTCTAGGTCGCTGCAAAGGCTGCTAAGGCTGTTACATGAATTCGTTAAACCACTCCCCCATCACCCTTTTAACGGTTCATCACTAAATTTGATACAGGCCTAGTTCATACTCTATTCACTGCGGCAAAACTCGTCGCCTCACCGCAAATTCAGAGTATGTTCGAGGTCACTACAAAGGGCTGTCAGGGCTGTTGCTCGCAATCGTTGCACCACTCCCCCATCACCTTATCAATGTAGGCCGACAGCACAAATATAGTGTCCCATACCACCATAATCGGCTCACGAGTCTGGTTGCTCACTGGTCATTACGGGGAGGCACGTGGCCCCAGTGTAAGTCGACAGCTCGACCACGGTGTCCCATACCACGATGCCCGGCTCATGAGTCTTAGCGGATCGAGGTATCATGGTTAAAAGAGATTTCACTGGTAAGTTTGGTACCCTAGGTTCAAGCAGAGGCGTCCAAACATGGTGAACATACATAAGACAGATCGGGTTACTTGACGAGCTCGGCTAGCTCGAGCGCTCAACAAGTTGGACGACATGAAGTGCATAAGCACTTCGCGTGGCCAACCACTATCGCCAACCGAAGTACGACTCGGGTTCGTCAAACACATCTCACGTGGCAAATGAATCTCAGCCACGAATTCAATCCCGTTACCGATTGCCTGGACTATAATCATAGCCCCAAACACAATCAATTACAGAACAGTTAAAGCAATAATAGATCAAGATTTCAAATCATACAATCAAAGTCTGATATTATCCGTTTAGGGCTACCAGGGCTGTTGCACGCACTCGTTGCTCCACTCCCCCATCACCCTTCACGGATCATACAACGTAAACATGAATTTAAACATATGCATTACATAGATAAAATCATACAATCAGTTGAGCATGTTATGAAGCACAACACAAGCATGAGTTTGTACATATTCAATTCCTAATCACACAGCTATCCAAGGAAATCATACACATAGTTAAAGGAGTTGAGAATCATATCTCAACACCCTTATACATTACAATTTACTAACTACTACTCATTCAAACGTTTCAACAAACACTTAGACTACATACATCAACATACATGACGTATGTTGATCACATAGGTATAAGGCCAAATCCTTTCACTAGGGAGTTGCCCCAATTAGAACACGCACGCACCCACGATGGATAGTCATAGCAAGCAGGAATCCAAGTTCCATGTTCCTTTAGTCATTTCCACAAACACTTGGGCCACACATTTTAGCATATATAGTGTATATTGGCCGTGGCGTGATTTAGGGCAAATTTTTTCGTCAAAGGAGTATCGCCTATACAACAATCATATATCCATGACAATTAGTCATGGCGAGCACGAATGAGAATTCTATACTCATTCAGTCATTTTCACAAACACTTAGAATACACTATTTCAACATACATAGTGTATATTAGCAAAACATGTATTAGGGCGAGCCCTTTCGCCAAATAAGTATTTTATCCATATATAATATATTCATACAGCAAATAATCATGACAAACACATTTTCAAAATTTATACGTATACGGTACTTTCTACAAATACCTAGAGTATGTAAAATTCCATATTCTTCATCATTAATCGAAACGGAAAACAGACAGCACTTTGTACATGTGCAATTGCATGCAGATCATGAATCTATCATTATCTGACATTGAAAGCATTGAAAACTATAACCTATACACCTAAAGTCCGCACCTTTTGTCTTAGAATCGTAACGGATCCGATAGGTTTGCTAAACTTTCGTATACGGCAGTTTGGTAACCTATAGAATGAAATAGGTTAGCTATTTCATAACCTACAACTATCAAAACCCCAAATTAGATTAGGGTTAGGGTTTCTTACCTAGAAATGACGCCGGAATTGTCGGGAAAGCGATTAGAACAGATCGGTTCAACTCGTGTAGCGGCAGGGAAGCATGGCAGGGAGATGCTCCCACTTCTCTCTCACTTTCTCTCTCTTTTCCTAGGGTTTTTTCTCAAATTCGTATGGCTGTGAGAGAGAGGGTTCTAATGTCCTTATATAGCCTAAAAAGTCACCGAAATAGACTCCAGGTCAAAGTATACTTAGGTTATAACCAAAGCGGGTCAGTTTCAGCTCAACGGAGCACTTCTGGCGGGCCCCCTTGAGCCAAAGGTCGGACTTAAGCTCACTAACACCGGATCTAGGTTTGGCTAAGTTTTTGTTTTAGTCAGATTCCTAGATCACGTGTGGTGGACCAGTTTCAGTTCAACGGTCAGTGGATCTCGATCGGAGATTCCGAGTACATGGACATGTGTATGAAATTTCCCCTGATCCGAGGGTGTATTTGGGTCAGATTCTGACGGTCAGATTGCTTAATACTGATCCGCAAGCGAGAGGTGCCAGATTTGTTTATTTTGGATTTAATTTAGAATTATTTTCACATTTTTCACACTCCCCGCTCCGAGCTCAAGCGAATTTCACTGGGACACTATCTGGAGTTGATTTCCGAGATGGTTGTCAAGCCCAGCAAGGCGGTCCTAATTCCTTAACTTCGTGTTAATCGGACTTCCGACGTGCGGTCCAGATCTAATACAGAGTTTCGAGATGCTCCCGAGAGCAACCGAGTAATGAGATTGATCCTAGATTTTAGGGTAACCTAGCATCAATGCATCTACAAGTTTTGGGTCATGCAGATCGTATTTAAAGTGATTGGTGCTAATTTCACAGGTACTCTAGTTTAACACTGGCTAATTCTCGCCTAATTTCTAAAGGATTTAGTCCTGAGTAATTTCTGTCTGAGGTGGTACCTGGGCCTTTGTAGTTTGTATATAAAGTGATCCAAGTTATACTACTTAGCTAGTTTAAGATAGTGTCTAGGATGAAAGTGCTTAGAAAAATTGAAAGAACAAGGTGGTGAAGGGTGGGATTTGTGAAGGAAATGGGTTCAAAAGCGGTTTTAGACTTTGGGATTGAGTTCTGACAAGTTAATAAGGTGTTAAGATTGACCCATTGCCTAAGGATGTCTAATCCCAGTTTGGTAAAAATCTGGGATGTTACACCATCTCTCCCGAACGAGCTCGACCCAAGTGGGTCAATCTCATTCAATCTCAACCTCACAGGAGATAACCCCCACCATCTGATCAAGTGCAATGCACTTGTGGAAAGTATTCACGCTTGAAGAATTGCTGCAGGTGCTGATCCGATTGAAGGTTTGAAGATGAATTGGAAGAGGTTCATCTGGACCATTCAATGTCAAGGCTTGATGCCGGGAAAGATCTCTGAATCCAAGTTGGATTGCAAGATAGACGGAGAGACGAGAACAAAGCCGAGATATTCAGTCTCTTACGATCGGTTGCGAAAAACCACCCGCAACGTAATTCTTCCAAAACCAACGCCTAAATCACTTTGAGTGTCAGTTTTGGGGGACCCACAATCTCTCTATGGGCCTTCTGAACCATCTACAACCATCGGACCAAAGAAATATAGGCTGGAATGAAATCCACCATTGGAGAGGAAGTAGTCCGCCTCGTCGGAAGCCCAACCAAATGCTCCTTGCTGGTCCTCATTCTCAAGATCCAAAATGACCATTCAATGGGCCAATAGGATCAATCGAAGTCCAGAATGATCTGATCGAAGGAGATCAGTTATGTACGAAGCAAAAAGAATCAAATCGTGTGGAGCGCAAACGCATTGTGTGCAATCCTTTCTCACAGCTAAACTGGGACTCGTTCACATACCATAACTGACTAAAAAATCCTATAAAACACTCAACGCAAGGGCGTTTAGGAACAGACACAAAAATAGAGAGAGATTGTAGGGAAAACGTGAAAGAGAAACAGAGGAAACAGACACTACAAGAAATGTCCTTATCAGCGACGCTCTCTCGCTGGCGGCCCCAACAAAACGCCCGTGTAGATATAAATCGTGCGGCGTTTTGACGTGGCCGCCCGTGTACGGATAAGCCATCGCCGCTGGAATTAAAAAAAAAGTCTTTTCCTCTCTCGAATTTCATCCCCAAATCGCGCCCGCCTTATTTCTCTCCGAAACCCTTTTTTTCCCTCCTCTCCTAAATCGCCCCATTTCCGAATCGCGCGCCAATATTTCTCTCTCAAAAATCCTTCTTCCCTCTTCTCTCCCAAATCACCCCATCCCCAAATACCGAAAGTCTCTCTCTCTCCAACGTCGCTCCACTCCGGCCTCTCTTGATATGGCTTCCATTTCCATTGCTTGTTGAAGACGCTGATCTCTCAGCCGTTGCCCTCCTTGCTAGAACACGCCAAAGTCCGAGAAGGCCCGCAAGAGGAAGAAGCACCAGCAACAGCCGCAGCAATAGCTCCCCTTCTCCAACAGCCGCAACAGTATGCTTCTCTCTCTCTCTCTCTCTCTCTCTCCGGGTTTCATCGTGTCTGAAATATCTTGCAGAGTGTGATGGATGATATGCAGGCACTTAGAAATTGCATGCATGTCATACATGGTGGAAAATTTTGATCTGCATCTTGCGGGTGGTTTGGTTTTGGGTTTTGTTATGTTTTTATTTATTTATTTATTTATTTTTTATAAGTTTTTTTTGCTGTTTCTTGTTGCTTTTCCCTTTGGTTTTTGGTATGGAGTTTCAGTTCACTATCTCAGCGGTTTGTTTCTCTTTGTTCTGTTTTTATTTAATGAAGCTTCTGTTTCTCAGAGTGTGATGGATGGATTGGGTCTTGCTCCAATGTGCCAAATTGGTGTGAAGTACCCATCTGTTAGAAGCTGACTCCATTGAATAGGTGGTTATTATTTTCCAATAAAAGTGATCTTTTTTACAGGACGTGTGATTAAGGATGAGAACTACGTGACAGACGGTGTAGATGGATGATCAGAAATGTGAACTATGTGGGCCAATCATTTCTCTAGATATAATGAGTCACACTTGCAAATTTTGCTCACATCAACAACATCCAATCCACTCATTTTTTTGGTCACATGATATACCATAGAAATTGAGAGTTGTAGTTGATGAAGAGATGGAACAATCCCTACTTGTTCATTTAACTTGGACACTTCTCAGTTGAATGGATAGTACACCACACGTGATTCCAAACCTGTAAGCCTACCAAACACAGGCATTATAATTTCTAGGAAGTACGATGCCTACTAAAAGTTGCCCAAAAAGAAAATATAATGGTTGGGTTTTGAGATTTTGACTCAGTTACTTGAAAAATCCAGGATATCCAAACGACTCATTAGCTTTGTTCAGTGAATCAGGTTTTCAGATTTTGACTCAGTTACAGTGAGTTCATCTTGGATGGTTTGATCTGAGTCACTGTACGTCGTGTGAATAATTTTTCAGGTGATTTTCAAACATCATATGCTGCCAAAGTATCAAATCATTCCCCTTTTTAAATGAGCCCCACAATATAAGTGGTATTCATGCATCTCAATGCAAACAGTGGGAACTTTCGCTGGTGGAACATTTGGAAAAAGATAAAGAATAAAATCAACAGGATCTTAAGCTATTTGTGCATATGGACTCATCAGCCTGTCTGTTTCCTTGGCTTTGCTTTTCCTAAGTGGATTGAAACAAGCTGCACCAACCCAACAAGCTTCTTCTCTAATGACATCCCCAACTACCAAGCCACCAAGATTCCCCCTTGAACTTCCATATTCAATTTTCACAAGCCTAGGCACCAACAGGTCAATCTTCTCCCAATGCTTGACATAATTAAAAATGACCAAGTTCCAACCACCACCCCATATTGAGGCATTGGTACCTTAAAAGCTTCAGTACCAGTCCTAACTTATGATGAAGTGTTCAATTCTTTCCTTCACTACAAATATCAATGGCAAGATATTACAAGAAAGCTCACCTACTTTGTTCTTTCCATATTCCCCACATACAAGCTAAAGGGAGCAACCTCCATACAACTCACCGACTCAATTGGAAGGACCCTACAATCCACCATTTAAAAGATCCACAATCTACTTTGTAATGACCATGAATGTTGAGTAACTTAAAGAAGAAACCCCCAGAGTTTCCTCACCATTTATAAGTCAAGGGCTTAAGAGAGGTCTGCTTTCTATAGTCAGAAGAAAGGTCTACTTACTTTTCTATAACTAGAAAAAAAAGGCCTTGTTATAGAAAAGTAAAACTATCAATGCAAGAAGTGCCCATTAGGGCCTGTTTGGTTGCCAGGGAATTCATTCCCTGGTTTTTATGTTTCTTGGGAATGGTAGAATTGGTATTTCTCTCCACAAGTACCTTTACACACATCGAACCTTGTATGCCATGCATTCAGTCCTGAAGCAAACGACGGTAATGACCTCGTTATTGGTTCAAACACAGGAGATGGTGAATGTCCTCTGCACCAAGTCCTGTACAATGGGTTGAAAGAATGATTTTTTTTCCTTCTCATTAATATTATGTTTTTCATTGTTTGTATTGTAAAAGCTAGTTTTGAAAATTGTCAATCACAATGACGCTTTCTCTTGAAAAGTTGTTCTTTTAATAGGCTAATCCATACACATTTTCATGAAAATCCACTTAAAGAACAAACGATGTACATTAACAAGTCCTCTCAGTTTATAATCATCATAAATAAAAATTACACTTGTTTGACCATATATACCTATGGGAATGGTGGACATTTGAGTTGATATATGCCGTGCATGCAATTTGTGTCATGTTTCTGTTCTTTCTTTTGTATTTGTTTTATTCCTCATATGAAGTCATGCCTAGTTTTATGTTTGTGGCTGGTTCCTCTACTTACCAGGTCAATAGTTGGAGAAACACCGCAGAGAAAATATGCATGGGAAGACATGGTAAAACTAAGTTAATTCACTGTAAATCCATCAAATTTTGTTATTCATGATAACAATTCAGTTCAATTTTTAAATTTTCTGTAGCAATTTGTTTAACGAGCTCTACTACCATGCAGTTTTGTTCTTTAACTAAAATACTTGCATTCTATTTCTATGCATAGTTTGTTGCATCATGCAAGAAGCCCCCAGTGTTCTGCATCATCACCGAGTATTTGGCAGGGGGTTCTCTGAGACAGTATCTCCACAGACAGGAGCTTCATTCTCTTCCACTGGATCTGGTTTTGATATTAGCGCTTGATATTGCATGTGGGATGCATTATCTTCATTCTTAGGGAATTCTTCATAGGGACCTCAAATCAGAAAATCTACTTCTTGGGGAAGATATGTATGTGAAAGTAGCGGATTTTGGAATCTCATGGTTAGAATCTCAGTGTGGCAGTAGAGAAGGAATCACGGGCACTTACCGATAATGGCACCAGAAACGATTAAAGAAAAACATCATACTAGGAAAGTTGATGTATACAGTTTTGGCATAGTCCTTTGGGAGCTCTTAAGTGCATTGATACCATTCCATGACATGACTCCAAAACAGGCTGCTTTTGCAGTCTTCCACAAGGTATGATTGCATTGGTACTCCTGCTCCATGTAAATTCCTTCTACCATTCCCCATACGCATATATAAATATATTATATAGAATGTAAATGTGCCAATCAATGAGTGTATATATGCATGTATAAGCATATGTCATATGTCATTTTAATTTCATAGTTGTGGAGTACCAATGAGTGTATCCAAATTTATTTGCCTGAACAACTGTTGGTAAGCTAAAATTTTCACTGTCATATGTCATTTTAATTTCATAGTTGTGGAGAACCTCTTTCTCATAGTTCCAGACCTGGAAATGTATGTCAAACAATTCAAATAAAACAAACACATTGGAGCTCCCTAAATGAATGATCAGTTTCTCAAACATGGTTTTGGAGTAAAAGAAAAGATTGGAGAACAATGTTCTCTAAAACTAATTTTTGGTGAATTCATAGCTTTTTAAAATTATTTTACACCATTTACTTTGGTGTGGCCCACTTGAGTCTTTTATCTGCATAAATCTCGGTATCTAGGGTGAAAATGAGGCTGCACACCTGGTTGACCTGGATCTCTGTCACCACATGTTAATCTTCCTATCTGCGGAACACAACACTGATTTGGGCACTGGTCGGTGCTGGAAAAGTTCAGTAGCCCAGCCATGATGTACATGTTTTATCCACTCCATTCATCCATTTTACCAGCTCATTTTAGGACGTACCCTAAATATAGGTAGGTCCAATTCTCAAATAGACCACACCATATCAAACAATGGTAAATGCAACTCACCATTAAACTTCTCTTGGGCCTACAAAAGTTTTGGATCGAGTTAAAATTTGTGTTTTTATTTCATTCAAATTTGTTTCCTATAACGTAGTCTATTTGAGATTTGAATTGCGTCTATTTGACAAAATGATTAAATTGGATTAAACACATACATCCTGGTGGGGTTCACATAGCTTTTCCAGCCTGAGATATTTGTTCTATGTTCAAATCAAAATCTGAGATTGCAGCCCAATCAAACTAATGTGACTCAAGTTCATATTTTTTCTGTAATTCCTTGCAACTAATTGCATGCAGGAGTAAGATGCAGTAATATGTATGTTTTAGGCAATGTGTTTGTTTACATGAAGGAGTAAAATTCAGTAATGTTTATGTTTTAGGGAATGTTTCTATGTACCTAATCAAGCATGTGTACTGTGTATATGTTGTTCTTCCTTTCCTTTTGTATTAGCCATTCATTTCTGTGTGAGATGAAGGGCCAGCTCTTGCAACTTCCTTGGGCTGCACCAGCTTCAATCTCTCCTTGTACTCTTGCATCTCCCTCTTATATCTCTCCTTGTCCTTCAATCCATGGTCTTGATAGATCATCCTCTCTTCTTGGGAGAGCTTGTTCTAGGATTCTCCAATCATTTTACTGAACTCTCTTTCTCGCTGTGGGTATAGGAGTTTGAGCTTGGAACTCTCTTTTACACAAATGATGCACTTGTTGTAGTTGGCGGGAACTTGAATACTGCAATCACATCCCTCCATTTCTTCTCCCCAAGAACCTTTTCAAAGCCACCTCTTTTAGTCACCTCTCCATATAAAAGATGCAAATCAAGCTCTTTCCCTCCAATAATAGGTAATGATGGTGTTGTCAGTGGATTGTCTTGAGATCCATGGTATTGCTATATCCAGTTTGTTTGGCACACCTAGCCAATCCGGGGATTAAACCTTCCCATCCCTTGCAATCCCACGAACCAAACATGTCACAGGATTGGATGGGATTTAAAGGTAATGATGGTGTTGTCATTTTTAGAATCTATCAAATTACCCAAAGCAGATAACTTTAGAATACGAGTCACGATAGGTAGTTTTACAGTTTTCAAGTAGCTTTCCACTTGCAACTCTACAAGTTCATTGTAATTTGATCTCAAGTGAAGCAACAAAGGTGATATGTCCTGAATCTTCTTCTTTATATCTTCAGCAACAGCCTTGGGAATGTCAAAATCATTCAAGCCAACACTATATCCTTCTAAAAAGAGAATCTCCATCAGCAATGGCTGCAACATATTAAAGAACTTAATAGCCTCTTCTGTTCCCTTCTTGTCAAGAACAAAAGTAACAATCTCTGTGAATGATGATTGCAGTAAATCTCTATTGAAATCAATCCTCATCATTTCACTTTTACTGATGATCAAATGCCTTTCCCCAAAGTAGTCAAAAAATGCAGGTAAAGCACTCTGTACTATTTGCAAAATAGTCCACAGAGGACCTGTACGGTGAGCCTTAAGCAAAGCAGGTTCTGGTAAAACTGGTGAAACACACAGCTAATTGTTGCGCAGTAATTTTGTATAATCATATGCTTATAAAAAAAACAATAACACTAACATAGGGGAGTCTTTTTTGCTGCTCTTCTATGGTGATTTGATGGATTCATGGATTTAAATTTTCTTGTATTTGATTCGATGTTTTAAGGATACAGGAGCCTATAGTGGTCCTTTTGGTAGTCTTGAATTTTGAAGTTTATCACCTTTCAAAAAAAAAGAAAAAGAAAAAAAAGAACAAGAACGAAAAAAAAGAAAAGAAAAGAAAAGAAAAAAAAAGAAAAAAAGAGAGAAGTTTATATGTTATTTTGTGGGGTTTATGTGAGGTTTTGTGGGCCTGATCTATGGCATCCGTAATGAAATGTTAAATAGAAGTGATTGACGGGGGAGAGAGAAGTTAACAAAAACAAATGCAGCAACTGAACATTGGGTGATAAACAAATGAAAAAGAAGAAGAAGATTTGAATGCAAACATTATTGCAATAGCTACACCATTTTAGATTATGTTTTGTATTTTAAAGTTACCACTAACAAATAGCACAAACAGACTCTTCCATGTCCATCCTGCAAATCACTTTGGATTATTGCAAAGGTTGGGTTCAATTGCAAACTTTGTGAAGCATAAACCAGGATGTTATTGTAGTTTTAACAATCTTGATGCTTTCTTTTATATTTGAATTTTGTTGTCTCATTCCATACGTAGATTATTGTTAGTCAACCATATGCATATGATCTTAACAAAATCCAAGAACTACCCACACTGAATTTTTTTTGCTCCTTCCATCCAACAGAGTATGCTATCCATTCACATTGATGATTCTATTTATATTATTTTGAGAAATCTGGCATTTTCATTTAAAGGTTTTTTGTGTATTAACCGTCACTATCTGCTAAACCAAGTTTTTCTTAAAGATGAGGTATGCAAGGTGAATTCTATCCTAAGCATCCCACCCCTGGCTTGGAAGACAGAAAACTATTAGAGAGGACATAATGTTGAGTCGTTGTAGGCTTTTCTTTATTAGAAATCATGGAAGATTTTCATTTACAAGTTGCAAGTATCTTTATTTGGGAACATGTGACTCTCCTTTGGATGATTGGAAATCACACCGATTAAATACTCCTAACCATTCTATCAGATGATTCTTACAGAAGGGAAAATGAATTAAATAAGATCCATCAAAGTTCCTCTGTCTGTCCAATAAGACTTGCCAAACATTAGCAAAAACAAGATGTCAAAGACAAATACATAGCTGAATGAAGCCAAAACAAACTTACCATTGCACAAATACATAGCTAAATGATTTTTTTATTTTTATTTTTTTGCTTCTTTCATCATAGCTCTCTTTCTTTTTAGAAGTTCATATAAAATCAAAACCATCATGGAATTCAGTTTCTTTTATAAGCTCTTCTTACTATACTTAAACTTTCTTTTAATCTTTTTTTGAAGTTTAGATTGAATCAAAACCATATGAGTCTCAATCTACCTCATTTAGTTTTTGTGGGCAACTTATGATTATGAAAGAGAATTGTTGCGCAGCACGCCAACAACGCAGTGAGCCTAGATCCAATCTCAGGCCTCACCTACAAATGATAAACATGAAGAAATATAAACTAGAAAGGAATAAAGCATTCAAACAAACCACAAGACAAGATATACGTGGAACAACCCCAAACTAGGGTAAAAAACCACGGATGCAAAATTCCACTATGAAGAGAAACGAAGATTACAAGGCAATATACTAACCTCTCCCTTGGAAGTACAGAGAAAATCCCTTGCCCACACCTTAGAAATATTTTCCAATATTTACCTTAACCCTAGAATAACCCTAGGGACCCCAATTTATAGTTTTGACAACTTCCCTTTCGCATCCCAGTTGCGAAAGGACTTGCGACACGAAATTCGCGAAACTCCTTTCGCATCCCAGTTGCAAAAGGACTTGCGACACAAATCCGCGCAACCTCGACTGGTCGTGGGCGGCCCCAGATGTGGCTCCACTTCTCAACAATCTCCCACTTGGAGACACATCGCCATAAACCTTTGTCTTCTTCATCCAGAGTGCACTACCTCCCCGTCTTCAAGCCTGAAGACCAATCAAAGCTGAACAGAGCTTCAGCTTCTCCCTTGTGACCGCCTTGGTCAGCATATCCGTAGGATTCTCACTTGTATGAATCTTCTCCAGAGCAATCGATCCATCTTCCAGTAACGAACGTATGAAGTGATATCTGATGGCAATAAGCTTGGTCCTTGAATGAAAGGCTGAATTCTTAGCCAAGTGTATTGCATTCTGACTGTCACTGTACAACTTGCAATCTGCTTGCTTCTTACCCAACTCTTCCATAAAACCTTGCATCCATACCATCTCCTTGCATTATTCTGTAGCTGCAACATATTCTGCTTCTGTCGTACTGATAGATACTATCTTTTGTAACTGAGAGACCCAACTGACTGCAGCACTACCCAGAGTAAAAACATAACCTGTAGTGCTTCTTCTGTTGTCGATATCTCCTGCCAAATCTGAATCCACGTAGCCTTGTAACTTGATTTCCGATCCACCATAACACAACCCTACGTCCTTAGTACCTACCAAGTACCTAAGGATCCACTTCATAGCTTCCCAATGTTCCTTCCCAGGGTTGTTCATGAACCTGCTAACAACTCCCACTGCTTAAGCAATGTCTGGCCTCGTGCTCACCGTAGCATACATGAGACTCCCAATAGCTGACGCGCATGGGACTTTAGCCATGTAGTCTTGTTCCTCTTGCGTCTTTGCACCTTGCTCCTTAAATAGCTTGAAGTGGTTGGCTAATGGAGTGCTAACCGGCTTAGCACCTCCCATATTGAATCGATCGAGTACCTTGGCAATGTACTCTGCCTGTGACAAAACTAATTTCTTGTTTTCCCTGTCACGCTTTATCCTCATGCCTAGGATTTGTTTTATAGCTCCTAAATCCTTCATGGCAAATTCTCTAGACAATTGTCTTTTGAGATCTGAGATGTCCTTCATGCTTGAACCGGCCACAAGCATATCATCAACGTACAGAAGAAGGATGATGTAAGATGTATCAAACTTCTTCAAGTAACAACAGTGGTCTGCATGACATCTCCTAAAACCGTTTCCCGACATGAAACTGTCGAACTTCTTATACCACTGCCTCGGGGTCTGCTTCAAGCCATATAGACTCTTCTTCAATCTGCACACCTTGTTCTCATTACCTGGTGCCACGTATCCTATCGGCTGATGCATATATATCTCTTCTTCAAGGTCCCCATGAAGAAAGGCTGTCTTAACATCTAGCTGTTCTAGATGTAAGTCCTCTGAAGCCACTATACTCAAGACCATGCGAATCGTAGACATTTTCACTACCGGTGAAAATATTTCAGTGAAATCGATGCCCGCCTTTTGTTGAAACCCTTCACAACCAATCTGGCCTTGTACCGTTTCGAACCATCGTGCTCCTCCTTCAGTCTGTAAACCCACTTGTTATGAAGAGCTTTCTTACCCTTAGGTAGAGTGACTAGCTCCCATGTACGATTAGACTCAAGAGAGTCCATCTCATCATCCATGGCCTGCTCGTACTTAACCCGTATATCTGACTGTAACGCCTCTTCAAAACACTCTAGCTCACCATTATCCGTCAGTAGTAGATAATGTAAGGAGGGTGAGTATCGGACCGTGGGTCTCCTCTCCCGAGTAGACCTCCTCATAACCGGTGTATGCGGCTCTGCCTCATCCTGTGGTGCTGTAACACCCATGTCCAGTAACTCTTCTAACTCTACGAATTCCTTTTTCTCGGCCTTATTTTCCTACACACTATCCTTATGCATCACTTTTTCATTGAAGACTACGTCCTTGCTTCTGATAATTTTTTTGTTTTCTGTATCCCAGAACCTGTAGCCAAAATCATGCTGCCCATAGCCTATAAACGTGCACCTCCTGGACTTCGCATCCAGTTTGTTTCTGTGCTTTGCATTAATGTGAACATATGAAGTGCAACCGAACACTCTGAGATGTGCAAGGTTCACTTCCTTCCCAGTCCACGCTTCTTCTGGTAGCCCACCATCCAATGGTGCTGAGGGACTTCTATTGATGAGATATGCGGCAGTATTCACAGCATCTGCCCAAAAGGTCTTGGGTAACCCTCCATGTAACCTCATGCTCTTGGCGCACTCAAGGATGGTCCTGTTAATGCGCTCAGCCACACCATTCTGCTGTAGTGTCCCTGAAATCATTTTCTGATGTTTGATTCCATTTGCTGCACAATACTCCTCAAACCTCTTATCACAATACTCTCCCCCATTGTCAGATCTAAGACACTTTACTGTTTTACCTGTCTCATTTTCTACCATATCTTTCCACTTCTTAAATACATCAAATACATTAGATTTATGTTTTAAGAAGTAGACCCACAGTTTTCTACTAGCATCATCAATAAAGTTAACAAAATAACGTGAGCCACCAAGAGATAATACCTATGTCGGTCCCCACACATCAGTGTCTACAAGCTCCAACAGATGTATCTTTGGAGCGCGTCCCATCTTCTTGAAGCTTACCCTCTTCTGCTTGCCATACACGAAGTCCTCACAAAATTCCAAGTCAATAGACTTCAGCCCTGGTAGCTTCCCTTTTGACAATAACACTTTCATCCATTTCTCACTCATATGTCCCAGCCTCTGATGCCATAACTGCCCATTCACTCCAGTTGATGTGACTGCGAGTGAACTATACGATCCTGAAGTCACGTACAAAGTACCTTCCTTTTTGCCTCGAGATATTACCAAGGCACCTTTTGTGATCTTCCAGGAGTCACTGGTGAATGTCGTCACATAACCGGTATCGGCCAACTGTCCCACTAAGATCAGATTACGTTTCAAACTTGGTACATATCTGACATCCTTCAATTTCAAGACTGTTCCGTCTTTCTGATTTACATGAACATCCCCCTTTCCAACAATATTGCACGGCTCATCATCACCTAGGTAGACTCTCTCAAAGTCACCTGACACATAATCACGCAGAACTTCCTTACACGAAGTAGCATGAAATGAAGCACCCGAGTCTATAACCCAAGACTCATTCCTCGCATTAAGAGATAAGATCAATGCCTCTGTGTTGCTCTCCTCAGATAGATTCACTGAATCCTTCCCGTCTTGAGAGCTTCCTTCTTATTTTTTGATCACCCTGCAATCACGTTTCATGTGCCCCTTCTTGCCGCAATGCCAACACCCGTCTTTATCTTTCGGTCCATTAGACTTCTTCCTCGACTTAGAACGCCCGTGTTGTAACACCCCGGATTTTTGCCAACCTAGAGATAGACGTCCTTAGGTAATGGGTCAAATCCTAACACCTTAGTAACTTGTCAAAACTCAATCCCAAAGTCCCAAGTCCCCTTTCAACCCATTTCCTTCAAAATCTCCTATTTCATCTTTCACCACTTGTTCTTTAGATGTTTTGAGTACTTTCATATTAGGCATGAATCCTATAGTTTAGGTAATGAAGAACAATACTTTTGAAATCCGTACAAAGACCCGAGTATCACTTCAGACAGAAATCATATAAGACTAAATCCTTGAGAAATTAGATGAGTTTAACTAAGTACTAAACTAGATTAGTTGTGAAATCCGTTTGAATCACTTTAAATATGATCTGCAAGAACCAAAACTTGTAGAATCATCGACGCTACATTACCCTAAAATCTAAGATCAATTTCATTACCCGGCTGCTCTCGGGAGCACATTGAAACTCCGTATCAGATCTGGACCGCACATCGAAAGTCCGATGACCATGAGATTAAGCGTTTAGGACCGCCTTGCTGGGCTTGATAACCATCTCGGAAATTAAATCCAAATAGTGTCCCGCGGCTATTTGCCTGAGCCGGGAGTGAAGTGTGTGAGAAACATGGATATTTTAGAAATAAATATTTAAATGTAAGTAATCTGAGACTTGTCACTTGCGGGCCTGATGTAAGCAATCAGACCGTCAGAATCTGACCCAATTACACCCTCGGATCAGGGGAAAATTTTCATACATGGTAGTGCACTTGTGGCCCTGATCGATGGACGAGGACTGTTGAATTGAAACTGGTCTGCCACGGTAGATCTGTCAAGCTGATCAGACTGAAGCTTAACTCGACCTAGATCCATAGTCAGTGAGCTTAAGTCCGACCTTTGGCTCTCCAGAAGTGCTCCGTTGAGATGGAACAGTCCGTATTTGGACATAACTTAAGTATACCTTGGCCCTGGGTCTAATTTGGTGAGTTCTGGGCCTATATAAGGACCTTCCCTCATCTCTCATTCCATACGAATTTGTGAAAACCTAGGAGAGAAAAGAGAGAAAAGAGAGAAAGTGTGAGAGTAGTGGGAGCATCTTCCTGATACTCCATCTCACTGCTATACGTGCTTAGCCATCACATTCTAATCGCTCTTCTGGCGATTCTGAAAACTCTAACCCTAACTTGTTCTAGGGTTTCAAAGGTTGTCAGTTGTGAAATAGCTGACTTAATTCTTGCTATAAGTTGATATAGCATAGTTGAAGAAGACTTAGCATTTCTATCAAATTTGTTATGCTTCTACAGCGTAAGGTGCGGACTTTAAACGTATAGGTTATGGTTTTCAAGGCTTTCAATGTTAGATAATGATATATTACTGATGTGGATGCTATTACACATGTACAAAGTGTTGTCCGTTTCATTTTTTAGATATACGATAACTATGTTGAATATACTGTATTCCTCATATTTGTAGAAAATACTATATATGTATAAAATACGGATTTATGCTTGCCATGATTAATTGCTGTCAATGTATGCTAGATGTATGTGTATCAACTTCTGGGTGAACAGATTAGCCTAATATATGTTATATCAACATACGTTGCGTATGTTATATTGTGTAGCCTAAGTGTTTGTGAAAATGACCGAATGAGTATAGAATTCGCATTCGTGCTCGCCATGACTAATTGTCATGGATATATGATTGTTGTATAGGCGATACTCCTTTGACGAAAGGATTTGCCCTAAATCATGCCCGGCCAATATACGCTATATCTGTTAAAGCGTGTAGCCCAAGCGTTTGTGGAAACGAATGAATGAATATGGAACTTGGATTCATGCTTGTCATGACTATCCGTCGTGGATGCACGCGTGTTAAAAATGGGGCAACTCCCTAGTGAAAGGATTTGTCCTAATACCTATGTGATCAACATCTAAAGTGTTTGTTGAAATGTCTGAATGAGTAAATAGTAGCAAATTGTAATGTATAAGGGTGTTGAGATATGTTTCTCAACTCCTTTAACTATGTGTATGCTTTCCTCCATGTACCGTTTATTATAGTGTCTGTTTATCTATGTGATGCATATGTATCAATCCATATTTAAGTTGTATTCCATAAAATGTAAAAATAAAGCCGTGAAGGGTGATGGTGGAGTGGTGTAACGATTCCGTGCAACAACCCTGACAACCCTAAGCGGACAGTATCAGACTTTGATTGTGTGATTTGAAATCTTGATCAATTATTGCTTTAACTATCTATACTTGAATGTGATTGGGGCTATTGTATAGTCCAGACAATCGGTAACAGGCCTTGAGTTCGTGGCTGAGATTCATTCGCCACGAAGGATGTGTTTGATGAACCCGAGCCGTACGTCGGTTGTCGGCAGTGGTTAGGCCACACGGAGTGCTTACGCACTTCATGTCGATCCACTTGATGTGCGCTCGTGCTAGTCGAGCTTGTCAAGTAACCCTATTGGTCATTGTATGTTCACCATGTTTGGACGCTACTGCTTGAACCTAAGGTACCGAACTCACCAGTGGAATCCCGTTAACCTTGGTACCTCGATCCGCTAAGACTCATGAGCCGGGCATGGTGGTATGGGACACCGTAGTTGAGCTGTCGGCCTACGCTGGGGCTACAAGCCTCCCCGTAGTGACCAGTGAGCAACCCAGACTCGTGAGCTGAATACGGTGGTATGGGACATTGTATTCAATCTGTCGGCCTACACTGTTTTGATGGGTGATGGGGGAGTGGTGTAACGAGTGCGTGTAACAGCCCTGACATCCCTAACCATGCCCGATGTAGTGACCTCGAGCATACTTTGAATCTGCGGTGAGGCGACGAGTCTTCCGTAGTAACAGAGTATAAACTAGGCCTGTATTGATAAGGTGATAGGGGACGGTGCAACGAGTGCGTGTAATAGCCCTAACAGCTCTTTACAACGACCTAGAACCGCAACATCGTACGAGATTATCTAGGACTGACGACCCTAAAATGGATCATTGTTTGGAAATGATATAAGGGAGGTACCTTAGTTTTCCAATACTGTTGTATGAAAAGGACTAATAACAACTCGGTAATCATGATCATAACATAGCACTGCATGTGCCTCGAAGATGTGGAGCACTGAGGGATGAACGCATGCCGCAGACCTAAGATGGTGTCGCATGAGGGAGGTTTGACAAGGGCATGCATCATGACTATATTTCATACTTGCATTAACAAGATTATTTAGGATTGTTTGATTGTACTACTTTATCATTATTGGTTGACTGAATTGATAACATGTTAACCTATGTTTTACTGTTCCACTGAGTTGATCACTCACTCCCACGTTACGGGATGGTGTTGTACACACCAACCAGACTTTGTTTGAGTTTCAGATGATGGCGATGCTTGTGAAGTGAAGCCGGACTTTTATGATGATGAGGAGGATTTCTCCTTTATGCTGTTTTCAGATGGATTCATGTGAGTCGTGTCCTGATCGACGAGGATTTCTGGGATGTTGACTAGATGACATTACATCTTTTGTATATTGTGGAAATTTACATGTAATTATCTAACCTGGTAACATTATCACACTCTGGAGACTTACCACAGTTTATATATTTTATATATCTATCACAGTCTTCCGCTTGCTTAAACTACTCGTCTCTGGAGTATGATATGCTGTTTTGGCTTAATCTCATTCATGTTTCATATACTAATACAGACAACATTCAATCATCAGCATATATGTTGCATAAGTGATGTTTTGAAATTTGGGAGCTGAGCTTCTGCTCGTCCCCCGATTTTCAGGGCGTTAAAAGATGGTATCAAAGTATGATTTGGATTAAACCGGACCTGGGTTATGGTCACACAACGTACGCTGACGCATTTCGACATAGGAGGGTGCGAGAAAAATGTAGAAACAGTCATATGTGTCCCGACTTCGCCAATTGGCGAAGTTCACTGAAATCGGTCGTTTTGTTTGAGTCTGTACTCGACCGTGATCGCACTAGTCAAGCCCGAAACGCTTCTAGACCATCAAACAACGGGTCTAGACCACAAATTACCACATCCCAGCCATTAGAAATCGGTAAATTAAATATGTATCAGGAACTTCCCGAAACGACTCAAAACGGAGTCATGGGCCTACCCACTCAAATCCGGAGGGACCCAGGGTGGGACCCAGACCTTTTTGGGGCATAGGGGCACGAGGACCTCGTCCAAGTGGCGAGGCATCGCCACTTTGTCCAGAGGGTGGCGAGGCCCTCGCCAGGTCGGCGAGGCCTCGCCGGTCAGTGGGCTCGGCTAGGCGGGCAGCTCGGGTCGATGGTGTTTGGGGGCTAGGGTAACCCCCTGGTGTGTGGGCAGTCGACTAAAACCCTCCCAAACTAGTACCTCCTTCACAAACCACCCCTCTAACCTCTCATTTTCTCCAAAAGTTTCTGTTTTCTCTCTCAAACCTTCCCTCCATTTACCTATTTTGTCATTTTCTATCAAAACACACATACCTCCATCATTTACAACAATTCCTACCCCCATGGAAATCCCATCTTACACTCTCCAACACAAGGCTCATTTTCTAAAGCCTACAAAATTAATTTTAATCCCATCCCTCCCTCCTTCCAAATATGCCATTTTCAAATCCCGAGGTGGGATTAGCAATGAAATCCATTTAATACAACTTAATACCTTGACCAAACAATCCCTTAGAGTTTTGGACCTAGAGTTGGTACTCTTAGATTTTGCAAACAAATCTGGCAGTATAGGGAATCCAACAAATTAATAATGTGAACCATAGGACCTTCTTAGCTAGTGTGAGCATGTGTGTAGTGCTCGAGTGTAGTTAAATTCAAGTTCAGGCAACTCAATCCCAATCAGAGAACGTTTGACCCTAAGCGATAAACAATTTCTTGTATTAGAAAGGGTATGAAATCATCTAGCGTATAAGCATAGACTTTGGATTACAACTATTGGTTGGTTATAATAAGGAATGTAAAACACTGATTATGTTAAGACAATTGAAAGATAGATTTAGTTAGTTGACTTGATTAGGTTGGAGCGAGACCCCATTCCTTTGTTGAATCCCCTTGGTACTCACAGGCTCGTTTAATAACTCTTAGGAAGGTTGTTTGACGTAGAAACTATTCATGCTCATAGAAAACTTATATATCCCTTGGATTTAATGTTAGGTCAAATCAATACAACCCTTAGAATTGCCTTCCCAAAGACTTATTATAATCGGGAACACGGAGTAGAGGAACTATATATATAAGCGAGGTATTCGCTGTTTGAGTTGAATTCTCAATCCTGATAGTTACCAATGAACTCTATGATCTGATCAAGCAGAAGGTCGGGATCAGCTAGGATTAAGAACTGATACGACAATTTTTTGTCCTAGCTAGGCAGAAGGTCCATGTATCCGACTCTTAGATCTCGAACCACAGACCATTCTGGAATGCATAACGTGCATATGAACTTAGAAGGATAGTCTGTCCGTTAACCTATTTGTCCAGATTCTTTATGTACTAAGAGTGTATAGATTGTCTTACAGTATTTAACTAGACATGATTAAAGAGGTAAGTCAGAACCATGGCAAAGGTCCTTCCCTGGTATAGTTAGGCATCTTACCACAAAATCACACTCGTCCCTGGAATCAACCACAACACCCATCATTTTTACTCCTTTCTATGACCATAGGTACCAATGTCATAATACACATCATCGATGAAAAGGAGACCAATGTATTGATGATCGCTTCCCATTTCATACCAAAGATAGGTCAAATTTTAACTCGTTCTGACATACAGATCGATGTACAAATTCTTGAACCCTAAGAGTAGAAACAATTTTAAGGGGGGTAGGAAGGTTATGAATGTGGTCGAAGTTAGGTAGGTATACTCGTCTACCCACTCTTAGGTGCAACGAGAACTTGGTGGGCCCATAGCCCACTGGCCCATGATCAAATGGAATTGCTCCAGACTATACGTAAAGATAGGTCACTAAATAGGATCTGAATCTCACTTGGAATGTCAGTAATGAAGTCATCGAAGGAAATCAATTAGGGTTCAAGTATTAAACTAATTCGTATTAAAGAAAGGGCCTAATAATGAGTACGGGTTTAACTACTACCATAGACATGAATTAAGATGAGGACTCTCCTAGACCAAGACCAAAAGGGCAACCTTATAAATAGGAAACTTGAGCCTTTCAATGGTGAGAATTCCCTAAGTTTTAAGTGATCAGATTACGGAGTTACTGAAATAGAAACTGCGAAGCATTCGTGGCTTGACCCAATTCTCAATCCTGGGCGATTACCAATGGACTCACTGCTTTGACCGAGCAGAAGACCGGGATCTACCAGGACTAGGAAGGGATACGATGAGCCTTCTACCCGGGTCAGGTAGATGATCGATGTATCGGGATCAAGCCCATTACAACTGTCTCTCCGTGTTTGTCAACTATGGAAAATAAATATCTTACTTTAAATAGTTGAGAATCACCATCAAGACTTCAAATAAATGAAGAAATAACTTGTAGCAAACCGTTAAGATATAAGTAAGAGATAAAGAAATAAGTTTTTAAGGGGGGTAGAGACTAAAATGTACCAAACTCGCATGGACAATATACACCCTACCACATATATAAACTTGAACTTAATGAACCTTAGGCAAATGAAATAATAGAATCCTTACTTATTACCCTTAGGCAATTTTGGGGACGAAATTAGTTTTTAAGGGGGGTAGATTGTAACACCCCGGATTTTTGCCAACCTAGAGATAGACGTCCTTAGGCAATGGTCAAATCCTAACACCTTATTAACTTGTCAAAACTCAATCCCAAAGTCCCAAGTCCCCTTTCAACCCACTTCCTTCAAAATCTCCTATTTCACCTATCACCACGTTGTTCTTTAGATGTTTCTGAGTACTTTCATATTAGGCATGAATCCTATAGTTTAGGTAATGAAGAACAATACTTTCGAAATCCGTACAAAAACCCGAGTATCACCTCAGGCAGAAATCATACAAGACTAAATCCTTTAGAAATTAGATGAGTTTAACTAAGTGCTAAACTAGATTAGCTGTGAAATCCGTTTGAATCACTTTAAATACGATCTGCAAGACCCAAAACTTGTAGAATCATCGACGCTACATTACCCTAAAATCTAGGATCAATCTCATTACCCGGCTGCTCTCGGGAGCACATTGAAACTCCGTATCAGATCTGGACCGCACATCGAAAGTCCGATGACCACGAGATTAAGCGTTTAGGACCGCCTTGCTGGGCTTGATAACCATCTCGAAAATCAAATCCAGATAGTGTCCCGGGGCTATTCGCCTGAGCCCAGAGTGAAGTGTGTGAGAAACGTGGATATCTTATAAATAAATATCTAAATGTAAGTAATCTGAGACTTGTCACTTGCGGGCCTGATGTAAGCAATCAGACTGTAGAATTTGACCCAATTACACCCTCGGATCAGGGGAAATTTCCCATACATGGCAGTGCACTTGTGGCCCTGATCAATGGACGAGGACTGTTGAATTGAAAATAGTCTGCCACGGTAGATCTGTCAAGCTGATCGGACTGAAAGCTTAACTCGACCTAGATCCATAGTTAGTGAGCTTAAGTCTGACCTTTGGCTCAAGGGGGGGCTCCAGAAGTGCTCGCTGAGACGAAACAGTCCGTATTTGGACATAACCTAAGTATACCTTGGCCCTGGGTCTAATTTGGCGAGTTCTGGGCCTATATAAGGACCTTAAACCCTCACTCTCTCATTCCATACGAATTTGAGAAAACCTAGGAGAGAAAAGAGAGAAAAGAGAGAAAGTGTGAGAGTAGTGGGAGCATCTTCCTGATACTCTATCCCACTGCTATACGTGCTTAGCCATCACCTTCTAATCGCTCTTCTGGCGATTCTGACATCATTCTTAGGTAAGAAAACTCTAACCCTGACTTGTTCTAGGTTTTCAAAGGTTGTAAGTTGCGAAATAGCTGACTTAATTCTTGCTATAAGTTGATATAGCATCGTTGAAGAAGACTTAGCATTTCTATCAAATTCGTTATGCTTCTACGGTGTAAGGTGCGGACTTTAAACGTATAGGTTATGGTTTTCAAGGCTTTCAATGTCAGATAATGATATATTACTGATGTGGATGCTATTACACATGTACAAAGTGCTGTCCGTTTCGTTTTTCAGATATACGATAAATATGTTGAATATACCATATTCCTCGTATTTGTAGAAAATACCGTTTATGTATAAAATACGGAGTTATGCTTGTCATGATTAATTGTTGTCCATGTATGCTAGATACATGTGTATCAACTTCTAGGTGAACGGATTAGCCTAATATATGTTATATCAACATACGTTGCGTATGTTATATTGTGTAGCCTAAGTGTTTATGAAAATGACCGAATGAGTATAGAATTCGCATTCGTGCTCTCCATGACTAATTGTCATGGATATATGATTATTGTATAAGTGATACTCCTTTGACGAAAGGATTTGCCCTAAATTATGCCCCGACCAATATACACTATATCTATTAAAGCGTGTAGCCCAAGCGTTTGTGGAAGTGAATGGATGAATATGGAACTTGGATTCATGCTTGTCATGACTATCCGTCGTGGATGCACGTGTGTTATAAATGGGGCAACTCCCTAGTGAAAGGATTTGTCCTAATACCTATGTGATCAACATCTAAAGTGTTTGTTGAAATGTCTGAATGAGTAAATAGTAGCAAATTGTAATGTATAAGGGTGTTGAGATATGTTTCTCAACTCCTTTAACTATGTGTATGCTTTCTCCATGTACCGTTTATTATAGTGTCTGTTTATCTATGTGATGCATATGTATCAATCCATGTTTAAGTTGTATTCCATAAAATGTAAAAATAAAGCCATGAAGGGTGATGGGGGAGTGGTGTAACGATTTTGTGCAACAGCCCTGGCAGCCCTAAGCGGACAATATCAGACTTTGATTGTGTGATTTGAAATCTTGATCCATTATTGCTTTAACTATCTATACTTGAATGTGATTGGGGCTATTGTATAGTCCAGACAATCGGTAACAGGCCTTGAGTTTGTGGCTGAGATTCATTTGCCACAAAGGATGTATTTGACGAACCCGAGCCATACGTCGGTTGTCGGCAGTGGTTAGGCCACACAGAGTGCTTACGCACTTCATGTCGATCCACTTGATGTGCGCTCGTGCTAGTCGAGCTCGTCAAGTAACCGATTGGTCATTGTATGTTCACCATGTTTGGACGCTACTGCTTGAACCTAAGGTACCGAACTCACCAGTGGAATCCGTTAACCTTGGTACCTTGATCCGCTAAGACTCATGAGCCGGGCATGGTGGTATGGGACACCGTGGTCGAGCGGTCGGCCTACGCTGGGGCTACAAGCCTCCCCGTAGTGACCAGTGAGCAACCCAGACTCATAAGCCAAATACAGTGGTATGGGATATTGTATTCGAGCTGTCGGCCTACGCTGTTTTGATGGGTGATGGGGGAGTGGTGTAACGAGTGCGTGTAACAGCCCTGACAGCCCTAACCGTGCCCAGTGTAGTGACCTCGAGCATACTTTGAATCTGCGGTGAGGCGACGAGTCTTCCCATAGTAACAGAGTATAAACTAGGCCTGTATTGATAAGGTGATGGGGAGCGGTGCAATGAGTGCGTGCAATTGCCCTAGCAGCCCTTTACAGTGACCTAGAACCACAACATCGTATGAGATTACCACAACATCGTATGAGATTATCTAGGACTAACGACCCTAAAATGGATCATTGTTTGGGAATGATATAAGGGAGGTACCTTAGTTTCCTAATACTGCTGTATGAAAAGGACTAATAACAACTCGGTAATCATGATCATAACATAGCACTGCATGTGCCTCGAAGATGTGGAGCACTGAGGGATGAACGCATGCCGCGGACGTAAGATGGTGTCGCATGAGGGAGGTTTGGCAAGGGCATGCATCATGATGCATTTCATACTTGCATTAACAAGAGTATTTAGGATTGTTTGATTGTACTGCTTTATCATTGCTGCTTGACTGAATTGATAACATGTTAACCTATGCTTTACTGTTCCACTGAGTTGATCACTCACTCCCACGTTACGGGACGGTGTTGTACACACCAACCAGACTTTGTTTGAGTTTCAGATGATGGTGATGCTTGCGAAGTAGAGCCGGACTTTTATGATGATGAGGAGGATTTCTCCTTTATGCTGTTTTCAGCAGATTCATGTGAGTCGTGTCCTGATCGACGGAGATTTCTGGGATGTTGACTAGATGACATTACACCTTTTGTATATTGTAGAAATTTACATGTAATTATCTAACCTGGTAACATTATCACACTTTGGAGACTTACCACAGTTTATATATTTTATATATCTATCACAGTCTTTCGCTTGCTTAAACTACTCGTCTCTAGAGTATGATTGTAACATCCCGGATTTTTGCCAACCTGGAATTAGACGTCCTTAGGCAATGGGTCGATCCTAACACCTTATTAACTTGTCAGAACTTAATCCCAAAGTCTAAAACCGCTTTTGAACCCATTTCCTTCACAAATCCCACCCTTCACCACCTTGTTCTTTCAATTTAGGTGATGAAGAACAATCCTTAAACTAAACATTACTGCAAAGGATAAGTACCACCTCAGACAGAAATTACTCAGGACTAAATCCTATAGAAATTAGGCGAGAAATAGCTAGTGTTAAACTAGAGTACCTGTGAAATTAGCACCAATCACTTTAAATATGATCTGCAAGACCCAAAACTTGTAGAATCATTGACGCTAGGTTACCCTAAAATCTAGGATCAAGCTCATTACCCGGCTGCTCTCGGGAGCATCTCGAAACTCCGTATCAGATCTGGACCGCACGTCGGAAGTCCGATTAACACGAAGTTAAGGAATTAGGACCGCCTTGCTGGGCTTGACAACCATCTCGAAAATAAAATCCAGATAGTGTTCCAGCGCTATTCGCTTGAGCTCGGAGTGAAGAGTGTGAGAAATGTGAAATTAATTCAAAATAAAATAGAAATTTATGAAATCTGGCACCTCTCGCTTGCGGATCAGTATTAAGCAACCAGACCGTCAGAATCAGACCAAATTACATCCTCGGATCAGGAATATTTCCCCAAACATATCCATGTACTCGGAATCTCCGATCGAGATCCGCTGACCATTGAACTGAAACTGGTCCGCCATTTACGATCTGGAATCCCGATCGAAATGAAAGCTTAACTAAACGTAGATCTAGTGTTAGTGAGCTTAAGTCCGACCTTTGCTTAAGAAGGCCCGCTAGAAGTCCTCTGTTGAGCTGAAACTGACCCGCTTTGGTTATAACCTAAGTGTACCTTGACCTGGAGTCTATTTAGGTGAGTTTTTAGGTTATATAAGACCTTAGAACCCTCTCTCTCACAGCCATACGAATTTGAGAGAAACCCTAGAGAGAGAAGAGAGAAAAGAGAGAGAAAGTGTGGGAGAATCTCCCTGCCATGCTTCCCTGCCGCTCCACGAGTTCCACCACTCCGTTCTAATCGCTTTCCTGGCGATTCCGGCTCCGTTTCTATGTAAGAAACCCTAACCCTAATCTGATTTGGGGTTTTGATAGTTGTAGGTTATGAAATAGCTAACCCATTTCAATTTATAGGTTACCAAACTGCCGAATACGAAAGCTTAGCAAACCTATCGGATCCGTTACGATTCTACGACAAAAGGTGCGGACTTTAGGTGTATAGGTTATGGTTGTCAACGCTTTCAATGTCAGATAATGATAGATTCATGATCTGCATGCAATTGCACATGTACAAAGTGTTGTCTGTTTTCCGTTTCGATTAAAGATGAAGACTATGGAATTTTACATACTCTAGGTATTTGTAGAAAGTACCGTATACGTATAAATTTTGGAAACGTGTTTGCCATGATTATTTGCTGTATTGATATATTATATATGGATAAACTACTTGTTTGGCGAAAGGACTCTCCCTAATACATGTTTTTGCTAATATACACTATATATGTTAAAATAGTGTATTCTAAGTGTTTGTGAAAATGACTGAATGAGTATAGAATTCTCATTCGTGCTCGCCATGACTAATTGTCATGGATATATGATTGTTGTATTGACGACACCCCTTTTATGAAAGAATTTTCCCTAAATCACGCCACGGCCGATATACACTATATATGCTAAAATGTGTAGCCCAAGTGTTTGTGGAACTGACTGAATGAACATGGAACTTGGATTCCTGCTTGCCACGACTATCCGCCATGGGTGCACGTGTTATAATTGGGGCAACTCCCTAGTGAAAGGATTTGGCCTAATACCTATGTGATCAACATATGTCATGCATGTTGATGTATGTAGTCTAAGTGCTTGTTGAAACGTTTGAATGAGTAGTAGTTAGTAAATTGTAATGTATAAGGGTGTTGAGATATGATTCTCAACTCCTTTAACTATGTGTATGATTTCCTTGGATATCTGTGTGATTAGGAATTTAATATATACAAACTCATGCTTGTGTTGTGCTTCATAACTTGCTCAACTGATTTATGATTTTATCTATGTAATGCATATGTTAAATTCATGTTTACGTTGTATGATCCGTCATGGGTGATGGGGGAGTGGAGCAACAAGTGCGTGCAACAGCCCTGGCAGCCCTAAACGGATAATATCAGACTTTGATTGTATGATTTGAACCTTGATCCATTACTGGTTTAACTATCTACAATTGAATATGATTGGGGCTATGATTATAGTCTAGGCAATCGGTAACGGGATTAATTAGTGGCTGTGATTCAATTACCACGTGAGATGTGTTCGACGAACCCGAGTCGTACTTCGGTTGGCGATAGTGATTGGCCACACGAAGTACTTATGCGCTTCATATCGTTCAACTTGTTGTGCGCTCGAGCTAGCCGAGCTCGTCAAGTAACCCGATCTGTCTAATGTATATTCACCATGTTTGGACGCTACTGCTTGAACCTAGGGTACCAAACTTACCAGTGAAATCCCCTTTAACCATGGTACCTCGATTCGCTAAGACTCATGAGCCGGGCATGGTGGTATGGGACACCGTGGTCGAGCTGTCGGCCTACGTTGGGGCCACGTGCCTCCCCATAGTGACCATTAGTAACCAGACTCGTGAGCCGAATATAGTGGTATGGAACACTGTATTCGAGCTGTCGACACCTACGGCAAGAGCCGAATATGGTGAGACCTGTATTCGTGCTGACGGGCGACGAACCCTTCGTAGTGTCTTCGAGTATACTCTAAGGTCTGTGATTGGCGATGAGCCCTTCGCAGCAACTAGAGCATGAGTTGAGCCGAGAACAGTGAGACCTGTATTCGAGCTGAGGGTCAGCGATTGAACCGAGTATGGTGAGACCTGTATTCGAGCTGACGACAAGCAATTGAGCCACATACGGTGAGATCTGTATCCGTGCTGACGGGTGACGAGCCCTTTGCGATGCTTTCGTGATGCCTCTCGAACCATAATATCGTATGTGATTATCTAGGTCTGATGACCCTAGAATGGATCATGTTTGGGAATGATACAAGGGAGGTACCTTAGTTTCCCAATACTGCTGTTTGAAATGTACTAATAACAATTCGGTAATCATACTCATCATCGCATTGCATGTGCCTGGAAGATGTGGAGCACTGAGAGATGAAAGCATGCCGCGAACGTAAGATGGTGTCGCACGAGGGTGTGTGTGGTGAGGGCATACATCATGACTGCATCATACTTGCATTAATAAGAGTATTTAGAATTGTTTGATTGTACTGTTTATCATTACTGCTTGACTAAGTTGATAACATGTTAACCTATGCTTTATTGTTCCACTGAGTTGATCACTCACTCCCATGTTACGGGACGGTGTTCCGAACACCCACCAGACTTTGTCTGATTGCAGATGGCGACGCTACTCCTGAGGCGGAGCGGACCTTTATGATGATAATGATGCTCGTTCGTATATGCTGTATGCTGATGGCTTCAAGTGAGCCATGTCTTGATCGACGGGGTTACAGGGACGTTGACTAGAGGACCTTATACATTTGGTATATTTTAGTATTGTACTTGTAAATAGTTTAACCTGGTAATGTTATCACACTCTGGAGACTCACCACAGTTTATATATTTTATTTATCTATCACAGTCTTCCGCTTGCTAATTCACTTCTCTCTGGAGTATGATATGCTGTTTTGGCTTAATCTCACTCATGTTCACTACATTAATACAGATAACATTCAATCATCATTCATTTTGTTGCATATGTGATGCGTTGGAACTCGGGAGTTGAGTTTATGCTCGACCCCCGATTTTCAGGGCGTTACAAGATGGTATCAGAGCATGATTTTAATTAAACCGGACCTGAGTTATGTTCCCACGATGTACTCTAACGCCTTTTGACATAGGAGGGTGTGAGAACAATGTAAAAACAGTCTTAGGCATCCCTGTTCCGTCCAACGGCTAGTTCACTGAAAACGAACGTTGAAATCGAGTCTGTATTCAACCATGATCACACGGGTCGACCTTAAAACATCCCTAGGCCGTCTATTGATGAGTCTAGATCACAATCCACCTCATCCCAACCGTTGAAAATCGGTAGAATACAGGACAAACATGATGAGGATAACTACTCTGAATCTCGGAGCTTCTCTGGACTCCTCACAGAGACTTCTCGAATCTTCGAGAAAGGAAAGTAGAAAATAGAAATAAATTCTAATAAATTCAAAATTGATTAATGAATGACTAAAAAAAATGAGTTCACAACCCTTTAAATAGGGATACCAAGTAATGGGAAAGAAATCAGAAACAAACTACAACTAAAACTCCTAGAATTCATGACTTACTATAAGGTCGTGATGTCTACTAGTGCGCAAGGTTTTCGGCCAAAAATAGTAAGTGTCCTATTTAGCTTCACCAAACCGTTCTCCTAATTATTCTAAGCTCTTTTCACGTTGGGCGCAACTCCTAAAGCCCAATGGATGAAGAGTAATCAAACTAAAACTACTATTTATAGTAAAGACGAAATTGAAACAAGGAAACGATCATTGATCCAGGGTTTTTTCACAATTTCAGGCTACGCAACCTGGTATTGCAGGGTTGGTTGACTTCGTTAGCTCGTTCTACCCCAAAATCATATATTTTACTTCAGATAACTCATTCCAGATTGTAAGATACGTCCGATTTGACCCGAAAGGACTCGAAAAGGAGTCGGGGACCACACGCGTCAATCCGGGGGGGAACCAAGTGGACCCAGGGAGCATTTGGCACCTTGGGAGGGTGGTGAACACTGCCCTACTGAGGAGGCACCGCGGTTGGTCTAGTGGACCGCGGCGGAACTGCGGTCGACCGTGGTCAGGTTGGGCCAGTCAGATTGGGCCGGTGCTGGTCATGGTCGGTCCGACCCTTAAGCACGTGTGGTACGTGCGAAATTGTGGGGGGACCCCTATTTCACGTCGTTTTGCCCCCTCTCTCTCAAACACCCCTCCAAGCCCTCTTTTCTCTTTACGGTTGCTGTTTTTTTCTCAAACCTCTCTCCCAATCGCCCAATCCCACATTTTCGGGTACAACCCATCCGCATCCATCGTTCACAGCAACACCTACCCTCTACCCTTTCCGTTTTCTCTCATTTGAGCTCCTACACCCCCCATTTGAAGCTCAAATTCGTGTAAGCTCTCTAACCCATCCATTTTCTTCCCTTCCCTTCTTCAAACCCTGCCTTTTGGGCCTTTACAATCCCTGTTGAAGCTCAAGTCCGTGGAGAACCAAAAACTCCAGCCCCCGTTTCCCCTTATCCTCATTTTCCGTGGCTCTGTCCGAGCTTAGTACGGCCACTTTCTCGGGATAATAATAAATGTATGTGTAGGATATGGGCCCTAGATTGGGTGTATCCCATGTTTTCCAACACATGTTTAGAATGTACGCAATTAAAAGTAAATTTCGAGATTTCCTTTCAAATAACACTTAGAAATTCATTATCCTGGGATTTGAAAATCCCATCTCACACTTTCCCACACAAGATTCATTTTCCAAAGCCTATACCATTAATTTTAATCCCCACCCACCCTCCTACCAAACATGTCATTCCCAATCCCGAGGTGGGATTAGCAATGCAGTCCCATTTAAGATAATAGGCCCTAGAGTTTTGGACCTAGAGCGGTGCTCCTAGATTTTGACAGGCCTGACTGTGTAGGAAATCCAACAAATTTATAATGTGAACCTTAGGACCCTCTTAGTTGGGATGAGCACATGTGGAATTATCGAGCGTCAAGTACAGACAACTCAATTCCAATTAGACAACGTGTGACCCTAAGCGATAAAACAATTTCTTATATTATAAAGGGTATAAAATCATCTAGTGTATAAGCATAAACTTTGGATTTCAACTAGTGGTTGGTTATACTAAGGAATGTAAATCACTGATTTCGCTAAGACCATTGAAAGATAGACTTGGTTAGTTGGCTTGATTAGGTTGGAGTGAAATCTCATTCTTTCGTTGAATCCCCTTAATACTTTAGGCTTCTTTAATGACTCTTAGGAAGCTTGTTTGACGTAGAAACTATTCACGCTCAGAGGAAACTTCTATATCCCTCGGATTTAATGATAGGTCAAATCTATACACCCTTTAGAATCGCCTTCTCAAGGACTTAGTACAATCGGGAACACGGAGCAGAGAAACTATATATAAGCGAGGTATTCGCGGTTTGAATCGAATTCTCAATGCTGGTAGTGACCAATGAACTCTATGCTCTGATCAAGCAGAAGGTCGGGATCAACTAGGATTAAGAACTGATACGACAATTTTCTGTCCTGTCTAGGTAGAAGGTCCATGTATCCGGCTCAGACCCACTACACAACTTTCTTCCGCGTTGGCCGAACCACTTGTCACCAAAAGTTTATAATTTCGTCTTTGAAAAGTATTAGGAGTATATAGCCGATAGAGACTTTGTCTTTTAGGCCCAAGGAATTGCCCAAATGGGCAACAGATAGTTAGGAATTAGGTCCCAAATTACATGCCATGTCGGCATACATTTTGTGCACATGAACGTAGAAAGATAGCCTGCCTGTTAAGCTAGACATGATTAAATAGGATAAGTCTGGACCGTGACAAAACTCCTTGGCAGAAGTAGGCATCTTGCCACAAACTCACACCTGTCCCTGAATCAACCACAATACCCATCATCTTCAGCTCCTTTCTATAATCATAGGTACCAACACCATAGTACACATTATCGATGGAAGGAAGACCACTGTATTGGGGGGATCTATCCCATTTCATGTCAAGAATAGGTCTTAAATTATACCTTGTTCCGACATACGGATCAGGACATAGATCTTGAGCCTTGAGGGTGAAAATAAATTTTTAAGGGGGGTAGAACATTATGAGCCCAATCTAGTTAGGTCGGCTAATACACCTCTTTGATCTGGGTGGCGTAGCGAAAGTGTGGTGGACCCTACCCCACTGGCCCAGGATCAAAACTGTGCTCGTTGAATACGAACATTATAGAAGCCCTAGAAAGTTCTACTATGAGAAACCATTTTAGGATGATCTAGTAAGATTTGATTCACCATTTCCTTGGACATAGATAAAACAGGGACTCTCTTAGACTAAGACCTAAAGGGCAACCTTAGACATAGACAATTTGAGCCTTTCAATGATGGACATTCCCTACGTTTCTAGAGTGATCGGACTACGGAGTTACCGAATTATACAATTGCGAAGCATTCGCGGCTTGACCCAATTCTCAATCCTGGGCGACTACCAACGGACTCACTGCTTGACCAAGCAGAAGATCAGGATCTACCAGGATTTGGAAGGGATACGATGAGCCTTCTACCCTGGTCAGGTAGATGATCGATGTATCGGGATCAAGCCCACTACAACCGTCTCTCCGTATTGGTCAAACAATGAAAACAGCTATCTTACTCTAAATTGTTGGGAATCGAAGTCAAGACTCCAAATAGGTAAAGAAATAAATTGTAGCGAACCATCAGGGTATGAGAAATGGATAAAGAAATAAGTTTTAAGGGGGGTAGACTAAAATGAACCAGGCTTCTATATACCCTACCACGCGTAGAAACTCGAAATCAATAAAACTTAGGCAAAAGAAATAATTAAATCTTTTTTATTACCCTTAGGCAATTCCAGGGACGAAATTTTGTTTTAAGGGGGGTAGATTGTAACATCCCGGATTTTTGCCAACCTGAAATTAGACATCCTTAGGCAATGGGTCGATCCTAACAACTTATTAACTTGTCAGAACTTAATCCCAAAGTCTAAAACCGCTTTTGAACCCATTTCCTTCACAAATCCCACCCTTCACCACCTTGTTTTTCAATTTTTCTAAGTACTTTCACATTAGACACTATCTTAAAGTTTAGGTGATGAAGAACAATACTTAAACTAAACATTACTGCAAAGGACTAAGTACCACCTCAGACAGAAATTACTCAGGACTAAATCCTTTAGAAATTAAGCGAGAAATAGCCAGTGTTAAACTAGAGTACCTGTGAAATTAGCACCAATCACTTTAAATATGATCTGCAAGACCCAAAACTTATAGAATCATTGACGCTAGGTTACCCTAAAATCTAGGATCAATCTCATTACCCGGCTGTTCTTGGGAGCATCTCGAAACTCTGTATCAGATCTGGACAGCACGTTGGAAGTTCGATTAACACGAAGTTAAGGAATTAGGACCGCCTTGCTGGGCTTGACAACCATCTCGAAAATCAAATCCAGATAGTGTTCCAGCGCTATTCGCTTGAGCTCGGAGTGAAGAGTGTGAGAAATGTGAAATTAATTCAAAATAAAATAGAAATTTATGAAATCTGGCACCTCTCGCTTGCGGATCAGTATTAAGCAACCAGACGTCAGAATCAGACCAAATTACACCCTTGGATTAGGGACGTTTCCCCAAACATATCCATGTACTTGGAATCTCCGATCGAGATCCGCTGACCGTTGAACTGAAACTGGTCCGCCATTTGCGATCTAGAATCCCGACCTAAACGAAAACTTAACTAAACGTAGATCCAGTGTTAGTGAGCTTAAGTCCGACCTTTGGCTCAAGGAGGCCCGCCAGAAGTCCTCTGTTGAGTTGAAACTGACCCGCTTTGGTTATAACCTAAGTGTACCTTGACCTGGAGTCTATTTCGGTGAGTTTTTAGGTTATATAAGACCTTAGAACCCTCTCTCTCACAGCCATACGAATTTGAGAGAAACCCTAGAGAGAGAAGAGAGAAAAGAGAGAGAAAGTGTGGGAGATGTGGGAGAATCTCCCTGCCATGCTTCCCTGCCGCTCCACGAGTTCCACCACTCCGTTCTAATCGCTTTCCCGGCGATTCCGGCTCCATTTCTAGGTAAGAAACCCTAACCCTAATCTGATTTAGGATTTTGATAGTTGTAGGTTATGAAATAGCTAACCTATTTCAATCTATAGGTTACCAAACTGCCGAATACGAAAGCTTAGCAAACCTATCAGATCCGTTACGATTCTACGACAAAAGGTGCGGACTTTAGGTGTATAGGTTATGGTTGTCAATGCCTTCAATGTCAGATAATGATAGATTCATGATCTGCATGCAATTGCACATGTACAAAGTGTTGTCTGTTTTCCATTTCGATTAAAGATGAAGAATATGAAATTTTACTCTAGGTATTTGTAGAAAGTACCGTATACGTATAAATTATGGAAATGTGTTTGCCATGATTATTTGCTGTATTGATATATTATATATGGATAAAATACTTGTTTGGCGAAAGGACTCGCCCTAATACATGTTTTTGCTAATATACACTATGTATGTTAAAATAGTGTATTCTAAGTGTTTGTGAAAATGACTGAATGAGTATAGAATTCTCATTCGTTCTCGCCATGACTAATTGTCATGGATATATGATTGTTGTATTGACGATACCCCTTTTACGAAAGAATTTTTCATAAATCACGCCACGGCCGATATACGCTATATATGCTAAAATGTGTAGCCCAAGTGTTTGTGGAACTGACTGAATGAACATGGAACTTAGATTCCTGCTTGCCATGACTATCCATTGTGGGTGCGCGTGTTATAATTGGGGCAACTCCCTAGTGAAAGGATTTGGCCTAATACCTATGTGATCAACATTTGTCATGTATGTTGATGTATGTAGTCTAAGTGCTTGTTGAAACGTTTGAATGAGTAGTAGTTAGTAAATTGTAATGTATAAGGGTGTTGAGATATGATTCTCAACTCCTTTGACTATGTGTATGATTTCCTTGGATAGCTATGTGATTAGGAATTTAATATATACAAACTCATGCTTGTGTTGTGCTTCATAACATGCTCAACTGATTGTATGATTTTATCTATGTAATGCATATGTTAAATGCATGTTTACGTTGTATGATCCATCATGGGTGATGGGGGAGTGGAGCAACGAGTGCGTGCAACAGCCCAGGCAGCCCTAAACGGATAATATCAGACTTTGATTGTATGATTTGAACCTTGATCCATTACTGGTTTAACTATCTGCAATTGAATATGATTGGGGCTATGATTATAGTCTAGGCAATCGGTAACGGGATTGAATTAGTGGCTGTGATTCAATTGCCACGTGAGATGTGTTCGACAAACCCGAGTTGTACTTCAGTTGGCGATAGTGATTGGCCACACGAAGTACTTATGCGCTTTATATCATTCAACTTGTTGTGCGCTCAGCTAGCCGAGCTCGTCAAGTAACCCGATCTGTCTAATGTATGTTTACCATGTTTGGACGCTACTGCTTGAACCTAGGGTACCAAACTTACCAGTGAAATCCCCTTTAACCATGGTACCTCGATCCGCTAAGACTCATGAGCCGAGCATGGTGGTATGGGACACCGTGGTCGAGCTGTCGGCCTACGCTGGGGCCATGTGCCTCCCCATAGTGACCATTGAGCAACCAGACTCGTGAGCCGAATACAGTGGTATGGGACACTGTATTCGAGCTGTCGACACCTACGACAAAAGCCGAATATGGTGAGACCTGTATTCGTGCTGACGGGCGACGAACCCTTTGTAGTGTCTTCGAGTATACTCTAAGGTCTATGATTGGCGATGAGCCCTTCGCAGCAACTAGAGCATGAGTTGAGCCGAGAACGGTGAGACCTGTATTCGAGCTGAGGGTCAGCGATTGAGCCAAGTACGGTGAGACCTGTATTCGAGCTGACAGCCAGCAATTAAGCCACATACGGTGAGATCTGTATCCGTGCTGACGGGTGACGAGCCCTTTGCGATGCCTTCGTGATGCCTCTCGAACCATAATATCGTATGAGATTATCTAGGTCTGACAACCCTAGAATGGATCATGTTTGGGAATGATATAAGGGAGGTACCTTAGTTTCCCAATACTGCTGTTTGAAATGGACTAATAACAATTCGGTAATCATACTCATCATCGCATTCCATGTGCCTGGAAGATGTGGAGCACTGAGAGATGAAAGCAGCGAACGTAAGATGGTGTCGCACGAGGGTGTGTGTGGTGAGGGCATACATCATGACCGCATTCATACTTGCATTAATAAGAGTATTTAGAATTGTTTGATTGTACTGCTTTATCATTACTGCTTGACTGAGTTGATAATATGTTAACCTATGCTTTATTGTTCCACTGAGTTGATCACTCACTCCCACATTACGGGACGGTGTTCCGAACACCCACCAGATTTTGTCTGATTGCAGATGGCGACGCTACTCCTGAGACGGAGGCGGACCTTTATGATGATAATGATGCTCATTCGTATATGCTGTATGCTGATGGCTTCAAGTGAGCCGTGTCTTGATCGACGGGGTTACAGGGACGTTGACTAGAAGACCTTATATATTTGGTATATTTAAGTATTGTACTTGTAAATAGTTTAAGCTGGTAATGTTATCAACTCTGGAGACTCACCACAGTTTACATATTTTATTTATCTATCATAGTCTTCCTCTTGCTAATTCACTTCTCTCTGGAGTATGATATGTTGTTTTGGCTTAATCTCACTCATGTTCACTATATTAATGCAGACAATATTCAATCATCATTCATTTTGTTGCATATGTGATGCGTTGAAACTCGGGAGTTGAGTTTATGCTCGACCCCCTATTTTCAAGGCGTTACAATGATATGCTGTTTTGGCTTAATCTCATTCATGTTTCATGTACTAATACAGACAACATTCAATCATCAACATATATGTTGCGTAAGTGATGTTTTGAAACTCGGGAGCTGAGCTTCTGCTCGACCCCCAATTTTCAGGGCGTTACATGTGTTTATTGCCTCCTTTGTTCAACGATCTTCCTCTTGCTTCAACGTTTAGAGCATTCCCTAAATCCCCTGAAACTCCTGATGCCTTCTTTCTAGATTCTTCGCTGAGAATTAGACCGGCCACATCATCAAATTTCAGCTTTGTCGATCCTGAAGAATTGCTCATAGCAATCACCAAACCATACCAACTTTCTGGCAAACTAGATAAGATCAATAATGCCCTAACCTCATCCTCAAAAGCAATGCCAACGGATTCGAACTGGCTCCTGACTATATTGAACTCGTTTAGATGTTCAGCCACGCTCCCACCATCTGACATCTTCATGTTGAATTGTTGTTTCATAAGATGAACCTTGTTGGATGTTAAGGGCTTTTCATACATGGTGGCTAGGGCTTCCATTAATTCTTTTGTCGTTTTTACCTTGGATATATTGAAGGCGACGCTCTTAGACAAAGAGAGTCGGATCGTTCTTAAAGCCTTCCTATCCAATAAAAACCATTCATCATCTGTCATCTTTTCTGGTTTCTTCTCTTTTCCTCCTAGAGGAATATAGAGGTCCTTCTGATACAGATAATCCTCCATCTGCATTTTCCAGAAGGCAAAGTTTGAACCATCAAACTTCTCAATTCTAGTTTTTCCATCTTCCGCCATCGTTCCCAATAGAACTAAACCAATAGCTCTGATACCAGTTGTTGCGCAGCACGCCAACAACGCAGTGAGCCTAAATCCAATCTCAGGCCTCACCCACAAACGATAAATAGGAAGAAATATAAACTAGAAAGGAATAAAAGCATTCAAACAAACCACAAGACAAGATATACGTGGAAAAACCCTAAACTAGGGTAAAAAACCACGGATGCAAAATTCCACTATGAAGAGAAACGAAGATTACAAGGCAATATACTAACCTCTCCCTTGGAAGTACAGAGAAAATCTCTTGCCCACACCTTAGAAATATTTCCCAATATTCACCTTAACCCTAGAAGAACCCTAGGGACCCCAATTTATAGTTTTGGCAACTTCCCTTTCGCATCCCAGTTGCGAAAGGACTTGCGACACGAAATCCGCGAAACTCCTTTCGCATCCCAGTTACGAAAGGACTTGCCACACGAAATCCGCGCAACCTCGACTGGTCGTGGGCGGCCCCAGATGTGGCTCCACTTCTCAACAAGAATGTGGTATTAGAAACAACAATTTCTACTATGCTGAAAAATCAGTCAAAGTCTTCACCATCTTGTGGAGTTTCTGATAAACCAGATGGTCGTCCTTTAAATAACTCCATAAAAGAAAACATTGTTCTTGATTAACTAGTTTTTTATCCAAGGATATGGCTAGTTCTATTGTATGAGATTGGGAGCCTACAACTGAATGAATGGCACTATTCTAGTCTATGCACTTGCTTCACCATAATGGTGGCATCTTAGTAAAGGCACTGGTAAGTGTTAAATATAAACTTGGTTATGGGAAAATATGAGAAATTGTGATCAAAGGCTCTACCTTGCAAAAAAAAAAAAAAAAAAAGAAGTTGCATTTACAATGTTTTTTTTTTTTTTTTTGCAAGGCAAAAGTAAATTAAAGAGTAATTAAGTATAACACTATGGGCTGGTTGGCAACTTTGCAACATTTGTTTGATTGCAATATTTACTTAGATTGGAAATGTTCAATTTTAAATATTTAGCTATCTTTTGGGAACACAATTGGTGCTGAATGGATCTGTTACTAATCATGTGTGTTTTGGTTTCAAGTTTCTGAGTATAAGCTTGTTCCAGATACACTTTACCTCATGATATATTTCATCGACTAGTTTCTCTCTCAAAACTACATTGAAAGACAAAAGCTCCAGCTGCTTGGTGTTACCTGCATGCTAATTGCCTCGTAAGTTCTCTTTTCATCCCAGATTTTGACGAGATCTTTAAGGTTGAATAAGCATCAAAATTGTAGAATTGAACATTTTCATGGGACGCTTGTTAACAACTGAGACCCTTTTCGAGTTACTTGTTCTATTGTTTGCGTGAATGGTTGTGATGAGAAGATATTTTCTTTTGAAATGTGATGGAGTGACTTTAGTGCATTGTAAATCCAATGTGAACTTGCTGCTTATTTCATGTTATTTCTTTCTTTTCGTAGTTTTATCAAGGGAAAAGGATGTAGAGCATAAGGTACATGGAAAAATGAATAAAGAAACAAGAAGCTCCCAAATCTTTACTTTTCTAGTAAAGTTAACTCACTTAAATACCGAAATCATATAATCCCATGCAAACTAGAAAGCTGTCACCATTAAGTTTGACCTAAATGAATTTGCTTAAATATCCATCTGGCTATATTCTGCTTACTCTATCAATTTCATCTGAAGTCGTCGAAACCTTCCTGTAATGGAACAGGTCTAAAACCTCTCTATTTTTGTCATTTTAGACTATTTTTGCGAAATGTTCTGGTTCCATTTCTTTTATACTTTTCTGATTAATATTAGCTTGTATTTTTTTTGTTCATTTTAATTAAAAGAGCTTCCCAATAAAATGGGTGACTTGAAAAATAAAAACTTCCTATATCCTCTTCATGGAAAGGACGGTTTATTTATTTATGTTGATTTTCTCTTTTATGCCTAGCAGTTAGTTGAGCTACCATGTAATAGACAAACATGAAATCAGGGTGGAATTGGTCTGGCTAGCTTGTTTGCTGAGGATCTAATTGTCTGGCTGTCTTGAAAAATGATAGGATCTAATTGATGCAAATCTTTTCTATTAAGATCATATTGGAAAATGATCCTGTAAATTTTGAAGGATCCAATATGCAAATCTTTTTTGTTATGATCATATCTAAGGGAGTTGCTCGCATGTCTGGCTGTTTGCTTGTTTCTTTTTACCAATTGTCTTTATTTGATGGAAGTGGTGTTCATGTATGTAAGGTAGTTGTGCTACACCAAAAATCAGGCCTTTCAAACTCTCAAGTGGGCTCCACCTGTTAGATGGGCTACAAGTTGTCACTGCTCCTCATCAAACGACTTCCGCCAAAGGTTGCTACTCTCATTTGTTAGCAGTTACAGAGGCATAAACTGTGTGCATAGATTTTTTGTTAGCAGTATGTGTGCTGAATGGGTCTGTTACTTGTTTCATGATTATCATTTCATTGTGGTTATACTATAGTTGATTCATGAACTGTTGTTCAATTTAATAATCTTTCTATGCATCCAGGTTGGATATGATATGCTAAAAAACACTTGGCTCATATACTACCTTTATTTCTTCTGTGAAGATTCCACAACAAGCAATCGGGGCAACCATCAACCATCACATTTGCCCAAAAAAAGGGTCTAATGTAAGTTCTAATAGTCCAAATACCCACCATTGTGACTTTGGTGTTGCTTATTATAAGAATATTATATGACATGGTTTTGGCTAATGTGAAATCATGCTTCTATCACGGTGACCATTGTTAGTTTTTTTTTTCCTCATGAAATTGAAAGTACTTTTGGGCAGGGATCCTGCAGAATCAGGATTAAGCTCTAATCTCAATTTTAACAACCCATGCCCTCCATGTCAGATTTGAAGGTGCTAGCAGCTCTTTTCTCCTTTAAATCACAATTTTCAATCATTTAGTTTCTGTTCTTTATTGAAATGCCAATGTTTGTTGTAGGAGAAACAAGAAGTTGTGCTTACACAGATGCATTGAGGTCGGAAAGCCTCGAGCTTGTACAACCCAACTCTCTTACAATCCAACACAGGCCTGGATAGAAGGTGTGAAATATCCAAGCTTTCCATCAGGTGGTTCCCCACTTCTTGATGCCACGGTCCAAAAATCAGGCAAGTCCACTCCATGTAAGGATCACCAAAAGCAAGGGCCCCACACCCTTGGCTTATTATTATTATTATTATTTTTCTTACCAATCTTCATTGCTTCAATATAACAAAGGGTTTCCATAATGTTTGACTTGTATTATATATTTATATTTGGTTGTAAGATGCTTATTCAAAGTGGAAGTAACTACTGTGTGAGTGTGTGGGGGTGTGTGTGCGTGTGTTAAAAAGAAAAAATAAAAAAGTGGAAGTAACTATATAGAGTGTAGGCTCAGGGGTCCACAATGCTTACATGGATGCATGATCAAAGCTGCTCATCAGGTACAAGCCACTATATGGCTTTCCTTGTGCTGAATTCAGGTCCATCCATATTAAGTTGCATGCTAGTTAATGCTTTTGTAAAAAGGCTCATATTGAGTTACATGCTATGATGCTTATGATGCAGTTTTATCCTTGAAGAAAAAGGGAAGAAAAATCTGTCCACATATTTATAAAAAAAATTCCATAGCTATTCTCCTCCATCTGCTAGTTACAGGTATTTATTGGTTCCTTTTATTTTATATCAAATTTTTTTTTTGGTTATTTTATTTTGTTTTGTAAACTTTTGTCTTTGCATTGGTAACTGAAGGTGGAGCATTTGGGGTGGAGCATTGGTAACAGTGGGGGGCTTTGTTGCTTCATATGGGGATGGATATCGACTTCATTCGGTATGGTTGTTTTTGCAGGAAATATTTATGATTGAAATTTTAATTTTTGATAGTGTAACTCAGATTATGAGTGTATATACTATTTTATTACCTAACCTTTATGCATGGCAGGGTGGTACTGACAAAGGTCCTCTATATGGCATGAGTTCTGGTTATTGGGGTGCATTTGAGAAGTCTCCCCTCAGGAGTCGCTGAAGTCCGTTGATTTTTTTTTCCTTCTGCTTTTCCTTGTGTCTCAATCTATAAGTTTTTTGTCCATTATGTAACCTTTCATTCTCAGATCCCCTGTAAATGAGGCTGGTTGTAAATGATTTACATGTTGTGTTTGAATGCTAATTTAATCTTGTAAAGGTCTTTTGATTTAGAAGATTTAGCCTAGCGGAATTTTTAATTGTCTAGATTATTTTTTCTTTTAAATTGTGAATGATTTAACAGTGTTTTTTAATCTCTCATTAGCATTTGTTACAACTTTTTAGCGGCGTTTGTTTTACTTCTACCGGCGTTTGTTGCAAAATTTACCTGCGTTCCTCATTTCTTCTACCGGCGTTTTGTACAGATTTTACCGGTGCTTTATACACCGGCGCTTTTACAGTTTTTAGCGGCAGTCATCAGAGTCGCCGGTAAATGATAATAAGCACCGCTAAAGGCTAACTTTAGCGGTGGCTGCCAAAAATGCCGGTAAAAATGGGCAAACGCTGGGAAACGATACAGCGACGCCCCCCTTTTGCGGCAGCCACCCAACCACCGGTAATTCTTATACCAGCAGTTTTTTGGACTTTTAGGGGCAGTTTTGGCCGCCGATAATGCCTATTTTTCTTGTAGTGAGAAGAAAAGACGGCCAGCTGAGGAAGAAAGAAAAGAAAAAGAAAAGAAAGGAAAGGAAAGGAAAGACAGAGAGAAAGAGAAAGAGGAGTTGGACCCATGGGATGGAGAATGTTGACGGATAATTGGGTCTTTTCCACCATACATGATCCAGAACGTCTACTTCCTAATTAATATATCAAAGTAATTTTTAAGAGCAATAACTATACAAGTTAGGTCCTTGGATGAATAGTAAGAATTGTTGATTTGATATTTTCTTAATTTTCTATGGCTGATTAGCAATTCTTTTCCTCAAAAACTAAAATTTTCTACATGTAGGGTAAGTTATAAGTACTTAATTTTTATTCCATCCAGCTTCCTATGAATTGTGTTGGGGAAAAATCTACAAGTCCATAAGTCGGCTTATGGAATGAACCGCCAGCCTGGGCCCATGGAGCCCCAAGCCTGATAAGGCCTCTACGTCTAGAAATTGAGCAATCTCCGCAATGCAATTGTAAGGACACACAAACAACTTACGAGCTCACACAAGTGGTTGAAATACCGACCTAATCTATAGGTCGGCTAAAGGTCGGTTATGGATCGCCTATAAATCAGCCACATGCAATTACGGATCAACCCTAGATCGATCACAGACTGGCCATAGCTCGGTCATAGATCGGTCATATATCGATCACAAATCGGTCATAGAAAGGTCAGAGCTCGATCATAGATCGATTATACAACGATCACAGAACGATCATAGATCGGCCATAGCTTGATCATAGATTAGTCATAGATCGAGGATATCCTTGGAAAGACCTAAAAGTCTCAACACCCAGGTAAAGGAAACACGAACCTTCATTGGGATCTGACCCAGAGCCGAGCTACCGATTTATAGAATCCTCATGAGATTCAAAGATCTCTCCCCAAATCTTCGGAGATAAGATCAAATCTCGATAATCTCGGGATACTACAATCTCAAGTTCAAGAAGGTGTGCTGCGGAGGGTCTGCTAAAAAACTGCATCAACATTTTGGCGCCGTCTGTGAGAACCGACATAGTTAAGTCGTTCCAGTTCTACCAGTGAACGTTTCAAATCTAGTAATGACAAAAGGAAAGAAGAAAGCCCAATCACCCCCCTCCCATAGCCATTCCGATCACTACTGTGCCTATGCCCGCTCAGGCTCCGCTACCTGTCGAATGTCCTAAATGATAGGAGAGCCATGGGGGCTCTCCACAGCATCAGGCCACCTTGGGTTCGAGCTGGCATGGTCAGCAAGGGCACGGTAGAAATGGTAGAGGGACGCTCTCGAGAGGAAGGTCAGAGATATCAGGGCCGATCTAGGCTACCTGATGCAAATGATGGAAAATTGCAGCCCCAACGTGTTCATGAGCTCGATCACTAAAAGGAGGGATAGTCGAGCTATGTTCGACCATGTGTTAATCCTCCTTAACCCTCTGTCGTGCAGGTCACCTCTCAACCGAGCCTACAACGTGCTCCTCCGAACCTGCTCCATCCCATGTTTTAGGAACTATTCCATTGCCTGCCTCTGACCTACGACATGAGATAGATCGGAGGAGGCGCAACAGGGCCCCAGTCGAAGCCACCGCCGATAGCGAGGAACCTTGGAAAGCTGAACTACAAAGTCTACAGCGACAGATCGCCAACATGAAGCAGACCTACCGAGGCAATATGACTGCCCCAGAAGAGATAGAATCCACATTCATAGTTGACATTATGCAGGCGCGATTGCTGGATAGGTTTCGACTGCCTCAAATCACCCCCTACATAAGGAATGCCGACCCAACAGAGCACATGGAGTCTTTCCGAACCTATATGGAACTTCACAATGTTTCTGATGCGGTCATGTGTCGAGCCTTCTCACTAACTCTAGCCGACGCTGCTTGGCTCTAGTTCAAATAATTAAAACTGAGGTCCATCAAATCATTTTCCGAACTTAGTGAGGCCTTCGTCACTACTTTCATCGGGGGGAAGAAGAGGCTCAAAGCACCAGTCCACCTCATGAACATAGTTTAGAAAGATGGCGAGCTCTTAAAAGATTATATCAAGTGTTTCAATCTGGAAGCATTACAAGTACGGAAACACTCGATGAGACCGTACTAAATGCCATCATGACTGGGCTAAGGACAAGCCATTCCTCTTCTCTCTGGATAAAAATCCTCCTACTATGTTGGCAGAGTTCTTGAACCGATTACAGAGGTACACTAATGCCGAAGAGTCCGGGATCTCACGAGACGCCATTCAAAACAAAAATTCTGCAGCCAAAGAGCAGGCGAAGAAAGAACTAGACTCGACCAACACGAGCAAAAAGTGAAAGGACAATCGTTCCTAGGACGACCATAGGTCGAACAAGCGACCTGATAGTAAGTTCACTACTTACACCCCACTCAATAAACCTCAAGACCAGGTCCTGATGGAAATAAAAGATGAACTCTTCGTTTAATGGCCGAACAAGCTATGAGGCAATCTCGGTCGAAGAAGAAAGAACAAATACTGCTATTTTCATCAGGATCATGGGCATAACACGAGCGACTATTACCACCTCAAACAGGAGATTGAAAGGCTCATCCGGGAGGGTCACCTCGGTGAACACGTAGATCAAAGAGGAAGCTAGGTGACAATTACCGAGGAACAGCCGATCGATAACCAACCAACTGGGGAGATACGCATGATTTTCAGGAGCCACAAAGGCGGGGGCAATTCAAATAATGCCTAAAAAATACATACGAGAAGCATCAGTCGCTTTGAGACGGAAATCATGGTCCTTGACCGACCCTCGAAAGAGAGAAAGCTAGAAAGGTACAGTGTCACCTTCGCCGACGAAGATGCCCGAGGTGTTCACCACCTTCACAACGATGCATTGGTAATTACTGTCACCATAGCTAACCGACGGGTCTTTCGAATTCTCGTCGATACAAGGTCGTCCACAGACATAATTTTCCTCCATGCCTTTAATAAGATGGGCATTGGTCGAGATTTACTCCAACACGTGAAGACTCCCTTGATCGGGTTCTAGGGGGACAAGTTATGATAAAAGGAGCTATCCAACTCCCACTCATGGCTGAAGAGGATCAAAATCAGGCCACAATGATGGTCGACTTCCACGTAGTTGACTAATCATCCGTCTACATTGCCATCCTTAGCCGACCATCGTTATACCTCCTCAGGGCAGCTGTATCGACTTACCACCTCGCCTTGAAGTTTCTAACTGAGCATGGTGTGGGAATCGTCAAGGGCGACCAACAGGACACTCGGCAGTGTTACGCGATGACATTAAGGGCTCCGCGAGAGACAATGACGATCGAATCCTTAGATCCACAAGAGGAATCTCAGGAATGAGGCCGACCCATGGAGGACCTTGCTTCGATCCCTCTGGATAAGTCTGATCCCTATAAGACCGTGCAAATTGGGTCGTCCCTGACACCACCATTGTGAGATAAATTGGTAGCCCTCCTTCGACTCTTTGCCAACGTTTTCGCGTGGTCCCACGAGGACATGTCAAGCATTGATCCCGCCATTATCACACATCGACTGAACATCGACCCGTCCTACCAGCTAGTTTGACAGAAGCAACACCCCCTCGTCCCAGAAAGATATGCAGTGATTGGAGAGGAGGTCGACAAGCTCCTAAGAGCCAACTTCATCGAAGAAGTCTACTACCCGGACTGGGTGGCCAACGTCATATTGGTCAAAAAAGCTAATAGGAAGTGGCATGTCTGTGTTGATTACATAGACTTGAACAAAGCCTGCCCTAAAGACAGCTTCCCTCTTCCCAGGATCGATCAGCTGGTCGACAATATTGTAGGACACGAGCTGCTTAGTTTTATGGATGCATATTCAGGATACAATCCGATTGTAATGCACCCAATAGATAAATCTAAGACCACCTTTGTCACTGACAAAGGTCTTTAGTTTTACCGCGTGATGTCTTTCGGTTTAAAGAATACAACAACGACCTACTAGAGGTTGGTCAACAAGATGTTCGCCTGCCAGATAGGGCGAACCATGGAAGTTTATATCGACGACATGCTCGTCAAGAGCATAAAAGCCACAGACCACATGGTCGACCTAAAGAAGATGTTTCTCATTCTCTAAAAATATCAAATGAAACTAAACCTAAGAAAATACACTTTCGGCGTAAGCTCTGGAAAGTTCCTCAAGTTTTTGGTCAGCCGGTGAGGAATCGAGGCTAATCCCGAGAAGATAAAGGCCCTTCTCGACATGCAGTCTCCAAACATGATCAAAGACATACAGAGGCTAACTGGAAGAATAACTTCTCTCAACCGCTTCGTATCCAGAGCTACTGATAAATGCCTCCCTTTCTTCAAACAGTTGAAGGGGAGAAAATTATTAAATGGACTGAAGAATGTGAGACAGCTTTCCAGCAACTCAAGGAATACCTGGGATCACCGCCGTTACTCTCCAAACCCGAGTGAGGTGAAACTTTGTTGCTGTATCTGGTCGTATCTGATGTAGCGGTCAGCTCGACATTGATAAGGGAATATGAGGTAAAGTAATTGTCGGTCTATTACATCAGCAAAGCATTATTTTCTGCAGAGATGAGATATCCTACTTTGGAAAAATTGGCTCTAGCTTCAATCACATATTCCTGATGCCTGCGGCCATATTTCCAAGCCCACTCGATCGTCGTTCTGACCGACCACCCACTATGCCAAGTCTTGCAACAACTCGAAGCCTTGGGCCAGTTGACGAAGTGGGCGATCGAATTGAGTGAGTTCAACATCAAGTATCAGCCATGAGACGTAATTAAGGGTTAAGTAGTGACCGACTTCATTGTCGAACTGACGCAATCTCCATAGCAAGAACTGACCGACAACCGATCCATGGCCGACCTACCTAGGTTCAGGGTCTCCCCAAAAGATCGGTGGAACAACAACTTGCGGGACCATCTGACCCCCAAGCTCTTCCCGACCCTCCACACTAGACGCTTTATGTTGATGGCTCCTCGAACTCCAAGCAAGTGGGGTAGTCCTGGAGACTCCTGACCATATGTGCATACAGTATACCTTGAGATTTGGATTTCAAGCCTCCAACAATACGGAAGAATATGAAGCCTTGATCATCGGAGTCAAACTAGAGGTAAACATGGGAGCTCGGTATCTAGACGTCTTCAGTGACTCACAATTGATCATCAACCAAATGCCGACGTCTACCAAGGTAAAAAAGAACTTCTCAAAGCCTATCTCTAAAAAGCCAGAAAATTGATCGGAAGTTTCTAGAAGTGCAACATCGCCTTGATTTCATGAGCAGAGAATTCCAAAGCCGACGTGTTGGCGAAGCTCGCTACAACAAATGAGGACGAAATCCGAAGATCCATCCCAATCGAGTTCTTGGCTAAACCGAGCATCGACGAGGCCAACCCTATGCCCGTCCTTCTGGTTAGTTCGGAACCAACATGGATGGATCCGATTATCCAGTACCTCGAGAGCAACAAACTCCCTGAAGACTGAGTGGTGGCCCGACGAATGAAAGTCAAGGCCACCCAATATACTATGCTCAATGGCGTGCTCTACAAGAAAGGATTTTACCTCCCTTACTTAAGGTGTGTCCAACCCGAGGAAGCAAAGTATGTCCTAAGGGAGATCCACGAAGGAATTTGTGGAAATCACTCAGGAGGCCGCTCACTAGTACACAAAGTTATCCTATAAGGATATTACTGGCCAACCATCTAGCATGATGCCTGAAAACTCATCCAAAGATGTGACAAGTGCCAGAGGTTTACGAACATTCCTCGGCAGCCACCAGAAGAGATCACACCAATGGCCGGACCTTAGTCGTTTGCTCAATGTGGGATCAACATCATCGACCTACTCCTTATAGGCAAAGGCCAGACCAAGTTCATTGTAGTAGCAGTCAATTACTTCACCAAGTGGGCAGAAGCCTAACCATTAGTGAAGATAACTGAACAAAATATTATGGATTTCGTTTGGAAAAATATCATATGCAGGTTTGGAATTCCTCGGACTATTGTCTTTGATAATGAGAAACAGTTTAACAACAAGCAAATCAAGAGATGTGCAAGAACCTCAGGATTCGCAACATCTACTCATCGTCATGACATCCACAGGCGAACGGGCAAGTAAAGGTAGTCAACAAGATCATCAAGCACCATCTTCGGACCAAGCTCGAGAATGCTAAAAGAGCGTCTTTCTAAAGTTCTATGGGCTTACCGAACTACTGCTCGGACAACCACTGGAGAAACTCCATTCTCTCTAGCATACGGAGCAGAGGCAGTTACCCCTGTAGAGATCAGGTTACCAACAGCCTGAACTGGCCCATTCGACGAACAAACCAATAGTGAGCTTATGTCCCTCAGTCTCGACCTGCTGGAAGAGCGAAGGGAGCAAGCTCGACTTCAAACCGTTGTTCGCCAGCAATAGGTATCGCGGTTTTACAATGCTCGGGTCAAGATTAGAAGGTTTCGAGTTGAAGATCCGGTTCTTTGAAAGGTATTCTAGAACACCAAAGAAGCAGGAACAGGAGCCTTAGGTCTAAACTGTGAAGGGCCCTAACTGGTATCGCATACAAGCCGACTCGGGTCATACCGACTGGAAGACCTAGGCGGCCAGTTGCTCCCACACTCATGGAACGCCGAGCATCTGAAGATCTATTACCCATAGATGGACCGGAGCGATACTCATTGTTTATACTAGTCAAAGTTATGTCAATAAATCCACCCGTTCTCTGCCCTATCAATATCTGACATATATCCAATCAGAATCACCAAATCTGACCAAGATCCAACTAAGATTCACTCGGCCGCAGCGAATTTGACCAGTGCCAGATTGATGTCTGAGCAATAGCTCGATTTCAATCCGACCAGTAGCAGCAAAGCTAAAGAGACAATTCTAATTGTTCAGTTCAAACAAACAAAGGTTGACAAAAAGGAATGTTTTTCATTGATAAAACCCAAAATGGTTTGATTACAATGGCTTCACATCAACTACAGCATCAAGTTTTGTACATCGGACAATGAACAAAATCTTAAAGAGGAAGACGATGCTGGATGTGCATGAAGTGCTTGAAGCTCGGGCGCCTTGTGTGCTTGAAGTGCATGAAGTTAGAAAGGGGAGAAAATACTTCTATGCAAAAATAACTTTAAGACTCAGGCGCCAGCTCGGGAGCTGCATTAGGGGTCACATCATCGCTCGACCCATCAAAACTCGACTTTGCCTCGTCGAAAGTAGAGAGATCGAGGTCGGGGAAGGAAGCCCTCATGTCCTTCGGACACTCGACGTAGGTCTCTCTCATCATGAACACCTAAAAGGATACGAACTGATGGACGACTCCTCCTAAGCCTTGGGAATGACGCCCTTGGTTTTCGCCTTCAGCTTGTCGAGCTTCGCCTTAGCCTCAAGCAGCTCAGCATGACACTCATTGTGCACACGCTTAGCCTCCCCTAGCTGCATTGCCATCGCAGCCTTCTCAGCTGAAGATGCCTCGAGAGCTGTCTTCGTGATCTCAAGCTTGATATCCAGCTGAGCCACCTTCTGATCCAGCTGAGCCACTTTCTACTTGTCTCCCTCGATCCAATCGCGCATCCAAACAAAATCGACGCGGGATTTCAGCATACACGGAGCAAACTATAGAAGAAAAAGGAGAAAGATGAGTACGAGCAAATTTGAAAGATGGAATTTACTTTGGATGAGATAGTTATCGTCACATGCGCAAGGGTCATCTCAGTCAGAAAGTCAAACAAAGTGACATACTCCACGTCAGAAGTGTGGCGATCGACCCAAGGAAGGATCTCCTCCACAGTTTGATGAAGGCGGCTCCCTCGCCTCTCTCTAGCCTCCGCCCCTTTAAAAGGGTGAGCCTCAGCAAGAAGCTCTGTGGCTCCTTGAGTTCCAACAGGGGCAGGGCAGTCAGGGACCACCGTGCCCACCGCCATGGAGGAGGTCTCCACTTCCCTGCCTTTTCCTTTCTTTAAGGCCTCCCCCTCACCCTGAGGAGGCGCGCGAACCTTAAAGAGAGGGTGAATATAGGGTCGAGCCTCAGGCATCTCTATAGAAAAACAAATGCGTTAGAAAAGGTCTTCAAGTAAAGAAAGTTCTTGAAGTAGTAAAGCTTGGCTAGAGATCTTACCCAAGGTCGTACCTATGAGGGTTGAGTCCAAGCCTGCTTAGAGAAGTCGCTCGAGTTGGAGAAGGACTCTCCAAGATCGCCGACCATTGTCGAGGGCCCGCATATCCCTGATCAGAGCCAATGACCTGGTGCCGAGCAAAGGTGGATGCTTGGGAACAACTGCAGCAAGAGATAAGTGAATAGGGTCAGTTAACAGTGTAAGCTGATCAACGAAGGACGAATTACTGTTGCAGTATGAACATGACTTGGAGAAAGCTCGGGGGATAAAAGACTGTGTTAGTTCTGAGTCGGCCGTCTCCCAGCATCCATAGGCCCAGAACCATAGCACTGGAGGAAGAGGGATCAGTTATCAAAGCTCCATCGATATTTCACCATGCAGAGAAATAGTACCAGTCAGGCTGAAGGGTGTTTAGCTTCACTTGATATAAGTGGAGGAACTTATCCACTAATAGCTCGGGCTGTTCCAGCTCAACCCATAGGACTGTGCAACCGAACAACTCCCTCCACCCGTTCAAAGTTAACTGTCCAGGGGCCAAGCCGAGATAGGCCAGAAGACATCAAACAATTCCCTGAAGTGGGAATCGCAGGCTGCATTGCAGAGCGACCTAAAAAATTGCCACTGCCCGCTCAGGAGGTCAGTCTGGGAGTTCTTTCACCAAAGGAAGCCTGATAATCACAGACTCGAGGACGTGTTACCTGAGCCTGATCCGAACTAGCTCCTCCTCAGTCAAAGTCGAGGGCACTAGGCCCCTTGGATCCTCCTCGCCCGCTCCATCCTCGTCAGGCAGATCACACGCTTTAATGACTTGGTCAGTCGCCGAAGGTACGTTCAATTCCTGCATCCCACACATTGTCTTGTGCCTAGGAGACAGATCTAATGCCCTAGCGGCAGGTGTCGGTCTCTGCACTGTGGGCCATTCTAGTACTCTCCTTGACGATAAATACCAGAAAGTGGCATCCCCCATTACCACCAGTGGCGAAGGTGGGTTCGACACTTCCCTAAGGCAACTACGTGCCCCACTTTCTCCACCGAAAACCCCCTCCCACGAGCTCATAGAACTAGACATGATTAGATGAAAAAATGAAAGGGGGAGGGGGAAAGGAGGCTCACTAGAGTTAAGATTGGTGGGATTTCGACTGGATTGCAGAGAGAACAGTCGTTGGAACACACACAAGGGATAAGGACGGAAGAAAGGGGGAAGAAAACAAAATGCGAAAGAGAGGAGCCCTAAGCGTTAGGGCTCTCCTTATATAGACAGGCCACGTGGCAGTCATTTAATATGTTCATTAACTCTACGCCGTACAACGTCCCATTAGCTACCCCGACTCGACACGTGTCATAACTTGAGCGTCGTTCACCCCTAACATTAAGTACAACGCCACGTGTCGCGACCTCGTTGGACTGTCACCAAAGAGGCAGCTTGACGCCCCACCTGAATTAAAGCCATGTGATGACACGTAATGATTATGGGCTGATGATGGTTCGATTGTCGTGCTAGCCACCATACCTGGCAGTAATGATAACACGACTTAACTTGGTCCATGAATAGCCCGAACTGTCCACGGCCGAGCTTACTTTCTGAACTTCGTTCAAAAAGTAAGGGGGGCTCACTGTTGGGAAAAAATCTACAAGTCCATAAGTCGGCTTATGGAATGGACCAACTCTACTGAACTAGCCTGGGCCCATGAAGACCTGAGCCTGATAAGGTCTCTACGTCTTGTAAGTGCTATGGTTTCTAGCTCCTATGATTATCAAATTTTGTAGTGCTAAAGCCTCTTGGAATCTGCGTCTTGTGTAACGCATCTATATATTCAAGAAAGTGCATCTCATGTACAAGAACAAAGGTTTTTTACTTCAAGAACATCAAATGCAAGATTACATGTTCATGTTTAAGTACAACACCAAGTGTGAAGTCAATCCTTCAAGCTTCAATGGTTCAAGTTTTCAAAGCTTCAAGACAAAGTTCATATAGTTTGAACCTCAAGCTCAACTTCAATTACAATTTCAAGCTTCAAAAGGTCTCAAGTTCAAGCTTCATCATTTGTCAAGATCTCAAGCTTTGTGAACTTCAAAGATTAACTATCAATCGAAGGAAAAGAAGTTTCAATGTTCATACATCATGTATAAGGTATGAAAGACCCTAGATTGACCTTAAGGTAGGTCATTTTGAATACATAATTCAATTGACTCATTTTAAAAGTGCATAGATTATTTCTTGACTAGTCTTAGCACTGACTCGACCAGTCTATGAAATTCCTCGACCAGTCCTAAGTTTGTTTAAAATTTTCATAATTTTTTGTTAAGCCTCGACCAGTCCTTGAGACTGCTCTACTGGTCGTGTGAACAGTGTTCGACCAGTCCTGCAGGCTCGACTCAAAGTCCAACAATTAAATTGGGTTCTGCATGACCAGTCGTGGACAGAACTCGAACGGTCGTGGACGGCCGCTCTGAAATAGCGGTGAAGATCGCTTGAGATGAAGTCGGAATATGTCAAGATGTCCTAGAGGGGGGTGAATAGGACTTTTTAAAGATTTATGAGTTATTTAAAAATCCTATTACTCTAATCCTATTATGTATGCAATTTTCAGGATTACTCAAATGTAACTCTATTGGCTTCCAAGCCAAGTAGAGGATCCAATTACAAACTAATCAAGATATAACAATATGTAACTTAGTCTATGTTGGATGTGACTGTGTGTGTGTGTGTGAGATGTGATCACATATATGAATATGAATGCATTAACATGAATCACACATAAAGAAAAGCAATCACAAACACAGTCCTTTTATAGTGGTTCGACGATAAGTCTACTCCACTCCCGGCTGTCGCACTCAACCCTTGAGTGTACTCAATTTCACTAAGGAGGTTTCCCAGGGTTCACCTCTAACCTAAGGTTTTAAAACAGGTTCACCTTCAACCTTTACATGGAGGTTTCTACTCGGTTCACCTCTAACCTTGGAGTTTTACTGGTTCACTCCTAACCAGATGTTTATGCTCTCCATAGAGCAAGGGTCCACACAACGCACCCGGATTTTAGACCACACAGGTCAAGGACCTACACAAGGACCTAACAGTTTATGCCCTACACAAGAGCAAGGGTCCAACACTATGCACTCAGATTTTAGACTACACAGGTCAAGGACCTACACAAGGACCTAACCGTTTATGCCCTACACAAGAGCAAGCGTCCAACACTATGTACCCACTACGTACACTCCCGCCGGAGGCCTCCTTGAGGACTTCAAAGGGTGAGAACCACTTAAGACCAAGACTTAGGAAGGAATGATCACAAGTGTCCTCTGGACTCTGGATACTTATAGATAAGTTGATGAGTCCCGTTAAGCACAACGTTAAAGATCTCCTCCTCCTTGTTGACGAAGAGTCTTCAGCTCCCTTGATCCGCAACGCAAGATGATATACTGATGCTCAGCTTTAGGTTGGGTCAAGGGTGAGATGAAATCCTACTCTCTAAAGATTTTCCTATAAGGAAGATAGAGTGGTTCCCCTCTTATGCATTCAAGGCATCCCAGCTTAATGATTTGCTATTAAGGTGGTAGCTGAAGGATCCTTGAATGCGAAAGTTCATTCCCCAATCCACTCTATTTAATATCGATGGTAAAAGTGGATTGGAGGATGAACTCCCTAGAGAGAAAGGCTTTAGGTATAGGATAAAAGTTGAAACACACAAAAGCTCTCTCTTTTCTCACTTACAGCAACAAAGAACAAGTCCTCTATATATAGGCAAGAAGTTTCAACGGATATAAAACGGTCACATTTATGACAGAGCTCGATATCATCGAGCAGGTTCGATATCATCGAGCATATACTCTCAATAGCATCGATGGTTTGTTCGATGACTTAGACTCGATGTCATACGCTTTTGAAACTCTTTGCCAATAGGTCGATGAATTGAAACAGTTGTCGATGTCATCGGATTTCGAACTCCGATTCCATCGATGACAGAGTCGATCCCTCGACACATGAAAAATGAGAGAGACTTGACTTTGAAAATATTTCAAGTTTTCATGAATGATCGGGGGAACCGTCGAGGTCATCGGAATTTGAATGTCGATGATATCGAGATCTGAGTCGAGGCATCGATAATTCCAGCAGATTTATCTTTGAACTTACTGGACAGATTATGTCTTAGTTCGATGCAATCAATCTGGTGTCGATATTATCGATATTTGAATATCGATTAAATCGAAGGGCCCCCGATCATAGTTAAAAACATCCTGAAATAACTGCTGTAAGAAATGCGTGTCCACCATCGATATCATCGATGAACCTCCGATCTTATCGATATTTGATTTCAGATCATATCGGACGATCATCGATATATCGAAGAATTTTGAAATTTTCATTAAAAAATAGGGGCGCCGGAAAACTGTCTGTCGATCATATCGAGCCACCTTCGATGTGCTCGAGATTTGAATATCGATGATATCGATATGTGTATCGATACATCGATAATTCGTCCAGATATATTATGAAGTTGCTGGACATATTTAGTGCTTATATCGATGATATCGATATGTGTATCGATACATTGATAAATCCGTCCAGATGAATATTTAGTTGCTGGACACTTTTAGTCCTCTTATCGATCATATCGTTAAGGTATCGAGGACATCGACAGAACAGGTCGATCATATCGAGGGTGCTTCGATAAAATCGACAGGGTGAGAACAACTTAGAGATTTTTCTATTTTTGAAAAAGTTTTCTCACCACAAAAACCCTAAGATGACTATCTTGTTTTAAGGGTTTTAATCACCTGGTGTTTTGGGACATGGGATGTGAGGCTATGATTTACCTTTTGTGAGCTTCCACACATCCGGTCATGGCAGACACTTGGTTTGATCTTCTTTTGATGTCTTGCAGACTTTCTGACCACCCGTTCACAGTAATTGACAAACACGGGCACTTATAAGGGCACTTTCTCCCCCTTCGTCAATTACGTGACAAAATACCCAAAACACCCTAGAATACTTCTAGACACACCCTAAATTGTGTGTACATGTTTTTACACAATTTTACAATGTTTCTACCCATGTACACATTTTAGAAGTATCCGCTCCCCCTTTCTTGCAGCTGCTCCCCCTAACACCTGCAACACATTAGATATACAATTTTCCACTCGGGGTGTTTGAATTATTCTCCCCCTTTTTGTCAGTCATTGGCATAGGTACAGTAAGTGATATTGACTTAAGCTTAAAGTACGTGAGAGAACATGCATACAAGATACAAATGAGTAATGATCAAAGTATTATAAAAAGTCATCTGTGGTCAGAACAGGTGGAAAACAATGATAACAGTAAAGCAATTTAAGCATTAAACACATCATATGCATTCCATCAGATAAACTAGGGGAACTAGATGACCTTAAGGGTATGAATTATATTCAGTCATAACAGAACTAAAACTGCCCCAGACGGCAGTAAAGCCCAAACAAAAAAAAAACTGTTTAGAAAACCACCAAAGATACTGCTCCACACAGCAGTTACAAAAAAAAAAAAAAAAAAAAACAAACCCATATATGGTCACCCAACAACATTCATCAACATTAGCCCATCTGTGGGCATATACACCCAAAAAAAAATGCATATCTTAGAGGGCTGTCATACACACCAGTGATAGCGAAGAACATCCAAAAAGATACTAATGTTCATTCATGGAGATAACAGTGTAATGTGTATGATAGCATGCATGACCAGGCCTTACGGAGCAGAGTGAGATGGCATTGTGTCATCCCTTCGGCATGTCAGCAGATCCACCTGCTGTTGTACAGACTGCTTCACTTTCCGGACGACTCGCTCCAAAACTGTCAACTGCTCACGTACAGAGTGAATATCTCTCTGGATTGCCCCGATTCTGTCCATTTTGAATCTCTTGCATGTCCGTGTATTGACGTAGATGGGGCTGGATCAGGTCGAGATGATTCATCTCCTGTCCTCTCAGTTTCCTCCCAACGAGGATCACCAACACCTTCCTCTTCACATCCTTGAATCCCTTCTTCTTTGTACTCGTGGTACTCCAGGTCCATTTTTTGAATGTTCTTTGCATTAAAGACGTGAACTGGAAGTACAGGATCAGCGGTAGGTGGAAAGCCAATTCTTTGATAGATCCTATTTATAATCCACGGATATGGCAAATGCAGATTTTTGGAGGTATGTATTGTATTAACCAATTGATTGACAATTAGTGTTGGAAGGCAAACCTTTGTTCCATTTGCCACGGAGTATATAATCATGACCATAAGACTAGTGAGATCAGATCGATTAGTACTCCTTGGATACAGATTTGTAGCAAAGATCCCATGCATAACCCGAAAGCGGGGTTCCATGTACCTAGATTTTAAGGCGTTCCCCTGGTACCAGGGAATATCTCTATTGTTGCACAGATACTTGGTTACAATGGAATGAACCTCAGGAAGATCAAGATCTAGGTCGGGAAGTCCTTCTGGTTCCATCTGTACGTTGAGAGTGTCAGCTATTGTGGCAGGGGTGATGAACGCATCATCTCCATCTAGAGAGACCATGAACGAAGGAGGATCAGATACTGGAGAGTGACACCTGCAAGGAAATTGTGTGTTTGCTCGAGTTGACAAGGCCCTCCGAAATCCAGGATGGGCAGTCAACCAACTTCAGCAAATAGGGGTTCTAGATTATATGGGGCTAAGCATGCCCTGTCACTTTTCTCTCATGGATCAGCTTCCGACCGGTGTACTTCGCTAGACGTGAGGCTGCCTAACCAGAGGAGGAGGAGGTACTGGAGAATCAGTTTGGGACCCGCCTCGCGAAGTTTGTCATCTTTGACGCATGGGAATCCCACTTTTCGGGGCCCTCGCTCTTTCTCTAGATGCGAGGACTTTTTGCGTGGTAGTCCTTGAAGATTTCCCCTGTCCGGATGCTATCCCCTTGTCTTTTCCCATATAGACAAAACAAGATTTTGGGAAACACAACAACCACTTGACAATATCGAAAATACCTTAAAGGAGAAATTTACCTCTTGTAGTATAGAAAGGTATTACCCGATTTGGGAAGACATTTTGGTTAGTCAGTTGTGGCTCCAAGTAATTCGATTGAGTGTATCGAACACAGAAGATGAAAAAAAAAATCCCTTTTTCACTCCGCAAACTTTTATCGGGCGTCATCTATCGATAAGATTGATCATTGTTTCGATGATATCGAGAGATTTCTTATCGATACCATCGAGTCTGTCTTCGATGTCAATTTTCAATCCGTAATTCAAGGAGTCATCGATAATATCGACGCACAATCGATTACTCAAGAATGTCATATCGATGCTTATATCGACAATGAAGATTTTTAATTTTCAGCACACAACCAATCTGCCAAGTATACTTTTAGAATTTCTACAAATCAGTAGTATACCTTTCAAAAATTATGTACAATTTCTATACACACCAAAATTACAAACATATATATGTTCATATACAAAAATTTGAGGTCAAGAACCTCAGATGTACTATTTGTGGCTCAGCAAAATTTACATCATTTCAGCAAATATCCAGGTCAGATGTATGACTTGGACTTGTCCTTCCACAGTTGGAATTTTCAGGGTATGTGAAGATTAGTCATAAGACAATTTTATTTTTCTTTTTCTACCCATTTTGAAATAAACTTCTTTCTTCTGTCTTGCATCTTAGGTGGTGATAGATGAGTGTTTTCCCCAGATGGACTCTTAACATTCTGTGTTTCTCTGATGGGTTTGAATTTTCCAATGTGATTTTGTCCAGAGTTATGTGAAGTCCGTCTAGATGTTAGGCATTCAACCTCATAATGACCCATATCACCACATAAATGACATACTGGAGAGATTCTTACATTGCTTCCTGAAGCAGCCGATGATTTAGTTTTTGGTGCTACATTTCCTATTTTCTTCTTAGTTTTCTCATACCCTAGGCCACTTTTATCCTTTCCAGGCCTTCCTATCCCTAACATCCTTTCAAGCTTTTCACCACTCTGAGAGAATTTATAGTTTATTTCAGCAAATTTTCTTGATTTTTCTAAGTCATAGCAGAGTGTGTGATTCTCATTCTTAAGATGCCTATTCTTATCTTCTAATAATTCGATTTGTTTGGTAAGCTTAGATGATTCAGTTTTTAGAGATAGGTTGATTCTTTCCAACTTGTCATTTCTGCATAATATTGCTGTAGATCAATGATTAGATGAGAATTGATCTCCAGTGTTTTATCCAGATCTTTTTGTAGAAGTACCTTCTTGTTTTCCGAGATTCCAAGTTTCTTAAGAATGTTGATGCTATGAGTATAGAGTTGATTGTAAGCATCTTGCAACTTATCTTTTTCTTCTTCATTTTCAGTGTCAGATTCCACATTGTCAGACGGAAATGATTCTGTGGCTTACTGTTCTTTCTCGTTCTCAGATTCAGTGGGAATGATCGAAGCAGTGGAGACCATAAGAATTTTTAGTGATTTCTGATCTTCATTACATTCTGAGTTACTAGATTCTGAATTTGACTCATCTGTATCATCCCACGTGGCGGCCATTGCCTTGCCCTTGGTTTTTTTGTTTGAGCATTCGGTAGATAGATGTCCATACTCTCGACAGGCGTAACATTGTGGTTCTTTGGTCTTTTTGCCAAATTTTCCTGCAGAGAGTTTGTTATCCACCTTTTTACCTCTAGAGGGACGGCCGCGATTCTTTTGAAAGAATCTTCTGAATCTTTGTGCCAGCAAAACCACTTCCTCATCATCATCCTCTTTTTCACTTTCACTGTCCTCATGAGTTGTTTTCTTTCAAGTTTTTAGGACAGTGTTTTTGGATTTTTGGGATTGAGTGTAGTTCAAAAGTTTGTAGGGAACCTACTAGTTCTTCTACTTTCATCTCATCTATGTTCCTACACTCCTCAATTGTTGTCACCTTGGGATTAAACCGTTCTGGTAGGGATCTTAGAATTTTCCTACAAATTTTCGATACTGAAACTTTCTCTCCCAAACCACCAATGGAGTTACAAATGATATTCAGTTTTGTAAAGAACTCCATAAATGTCTCATGCTCTTCCATTCTGAGACTTTCGAACTGTGAAGTCAAGAGTTACAGTTTAGACCTCTTCACAGTACTTGTGCCTTCATGGGTTGTTTCCAATAGATCCCATGCTTCTTTAGATGTACCACACATGCTTATTTGATTGAAAATATCTTGAGACACGACACAGTAGATAGCATTCATAGCCTTGGCTTCAAATGTTTGCCTTTCTTTGTCGAATGTTGTCCACTTTTCTTTGAGTTTGGGCTTTATGATTGTTGTGCCACTATCGAGTACAATTTGTTCAGTAGGTGGCACATATCCACTTTCAACTATGTCCCAAACGTCATGATCCAAAGATCTCAGAAAGTAGTGCATCCTAGCCTTCCAGTATGCATAATTTGAACCGTCAAACACTGGAGGTCTAGTGACCGATGAGCCCTCTACTTTGGCCATATTCCCAACTTCAGTCAAGATCACTCTCTAGGCAGTGAAGCCCTTAAAGAGAGACCCGCTCCGATACCAATTGAAATAGCGGTGAAGACCGCTTGAAACGAAGTCAGAATATGTCAATATGTCCTAGAGGGGGGTGCATAGAACTTTTTAAAGATTTATGAGTTATTTAAAAATCCTATCACTCTAATCCTATTATGTATGCAATTTTCAGGATTACTCAAATGTAACTCTACTGGCTTCCAAGCCAAGTAGAGGATCCAATCACAAACTAATCAAGATATAGCAATATGCAACTTAGTCTATGTTGGATGTGACCGTGTGTGTGTGTGTGTGTGAGATGTGATCACATATATGAATATGAATGCATTAACATGAATCACACATAGAGAAAAGCAATCACAAACACAATCATTTTATAGTGGTTCGACGATAAGTCTACTCCATTCCCGGCTATCGAACTCAACCCTTGAGTGTACCGGATTTCACTAAGGAGGTTTCTCAGGGTTCACCTCTAACCTAAGGTTTTAAAATAGGTTCACCTTTAACCTTTACATGGAGGTTTCTACTCGGTTCACCTCTAACCCTGGAATTTTACTGGTTCACTCCTAACCAGATGTTTATGCTCTCCATAGAGCAAGGGTCCACACAAAGCACCTAGATTTTAGACCACACAGGTCAAGGACCTACACAAGGACCTAACAGTTTATGCCTGACACAAGAGCAAGGGTCCAACACTCTGCACCCGGATTTTAGACCACACAGGTCAAGGACCTACACAAGGACCTAACAGTTTATGCCCTACACAAGAGCAAGGGTCCAACACTATGCACCCACTACGTACACTCCCACCGGAGGCCTCCTTGAGGACTTCAAAGGGTGAGAACCACTTAAGACCAAGACCTAGGAAGGAATGATCACAAGTGTCCTCTGGACTCTGGATACTTACAGATAAGTTGATGAGTCCCGTTAAGCACAACGCTAAAGATCTCCTCCTCCTTGTTAACGAAGAGTCTTTAGCTCCCTTGATCCACAACGCAAGATGATATACGGATGCTCGGCTTCTGGTTGGGTCAAGGGTGAGATGGAATCCTACTCTCTAAAGATTTTCCTATAAGGAAGATAGAGTGGCTCCTCTCTTATGCATTCAAGGCATCCCAGCTTAATGATTTGCCATTAAGGTGGTAGCTGAAGGATCCTTGAATGCGGAAGTTCATTCCCCAATCCACTCTATTTAATATTGATGGTAAGGGTGGATTGGAGGATGAACTCCCTAGAGCGAAAGGCTTTAGGTATATGATAAAAGTTGAAACACACAAAAGCTCTCTCTTTTCTCCCTTACAGCAACAAAGAACAAGTCCTCTATATATAGGCAAGAAGTTTCAACGGATATAAAACGGTCACATTTATGACAGAGTTCGATATCATCGAGCAGGTTCGATATCATCGAGCGTATACTCTCGATAGCATCGATGGTCTGTTCGATGACTCGGACTCGATGTCATACGCTTTTGAAACTCCTTGCCAATAGGTCGATGAATTGAAACAGTTGTCGATGTCATCGGATTTCGAACTCCGATTCCATCGATGACTGGGTCGATCCCTCGACACATGAAAAATGAGAGAGACTTGACTTTGAAAATATTTCAAGTTTTCATGAATGATCGGGGGAACTGTCGAGTCATCAGAATTTGAATGTCGATAATATCGAGATTGAGACGAGGCATCGATAATTCTAACAGATTTATCTTTGAACTTGCTGGACAAATTATGGCTTAGTTTGATGCAATCGATTTGGTGTCGATATCATCGATATTTGAATATCGATTAAATCGAAGGGCCCCCGATCATAGTTAAAAACATCCTGAAATAACTGCTGTAAGAAATGCGTGTCCACCATCAATATCATCGATGAACCTCCGATCTTATCGATATTTGATTTCAGATCATATCGGACGATCATCGATATATCGAAGAATTTTGAGATTTTCATTAAAAAACAGGGGCGCCGAAAAACTGTCTGTCGATCATATCGAGCCACCTTCGATGTGCTCGAGATTTGAATATCGATGATATCGATATGTGTATCGATACATTGATAATTCGTCCAGATATATTATGAAGTTGCTGGACATATTTAGTGCTTATATCGATGATATCGATATGTGTATCGATACATCGATAAATCGGTCCAGTTGAATATTTAGTTGCTGGACACTTTTAGTCCTCTTATCGATCATATCGTTAAGGTATCGAGGACATCGACAGAACAGGTCGATCATATCGAGGGTTCTTCATGAAAATCGACAGGGTGAGAAAGACTTAGAGATTTTTCTATTTTTGAAAAAGTTTTCTCACCACAAAAACCCTAAGATGTCTATCTTGTTTTAAGGGTTTTAATCACCTGGTGTTTTGGGATATGGGATGTGAGGCTATGATTTACCTTTTGTGAGCTTCCACACATCCGGTCGAGGCAAACACTTGGCTTGATCTTCTTTTGATGTCCTACAGACTGTCTGACCACCCGTTCACAGTAATTGACAAACAAGGGCACTTATATGGGCACTTTCACGCTCGACCAGTCGAGCAGGTCCTATGACCAATCGTGGAACGACTTTATCTTATCGCACCCAAATTTTTAAAAGTTTGTTGGTCCTACGACCAGTCGTACCGACCTCAGGACTAGTCGTGACTGTGATTTTTGCACTTATAAATAAAGCCCGAATTTCAGAGTTTTATAATTCAATTCATGATAAATCAATACACCACTCTGAGAGATAAGTTAGTGATATTCTTAAGCTATTTAGTGCTCATTTTATATTCTCTTTAATTACCTTTCTTTTCATTTGATTTTATATTCTGCATTCCAATTTTATTTGAAAGAGGGATTGAAGTATTTCCATTTGTTGGATCAAAATCAAATCAAGCTTGCCCAAGATGATTTAATTTAAAATCAATTTAGAACCTAGAACCATTTCACAAGTGAGTGTGAACATTGAACTGCTACATTGAACTTCTACCCCGATTTGGTTCTTCCGGGCTACATCAAAAGGAGAATATCCAGGTATTTTACAATTTTGTAAATTCTATTTTTTTGGTTTAATTGAGATTGTGCCAGAAACATCTCTCTGTTTTTAGTTTGTCTGAGGTGATCCAGAAAACTCAGAGTGTGGGGTTTTTTTAATTATGTAAGCCCACTTGAAAGACACAATTGTGAAGGTTTTGGGTGAACCTTGAAAAACCTATCTTCATAGTGAACGATAATATCCACTGTGTGAGGATATTAGGAGTGGAGTAGTTGTGTGGCTGTTGTTTAACAGTTGGTGTACACACAAGCGAACCACTATCGAACCACTATAATTCTTTGTGTTTGGTGGATGTGTGGTTTATTTTCTTTATCATTTATGATTTAAGATTGTGGGATGTATTTGTGGATGTAAATGTTGTAATCTTTACATTTCAACATTGTGTGGTGAATGTTGTAATTGATTAGTTTCTATTTCTTTCATATCCTCTTCAGTTTGAGTTTTTGATACTCACCCACGTTCTAGTAAGGTTGTCCTGCTATATACCATTGGTTTTTGGTGTCAGGTTGTCCTTAGAACCAAGTTTTTATCAACCTCTCAATACTAGATTTTTGAGGTTGTTATTTCCTTTGGTTATTTGCAATTCATTTGGCTATCTTATTATTTAAATTTCACTTTTATTTTTTAATTTGGCATAGTCCTATTCACCCCCTCCCCCTTTCTAGGACTCTTAGCTCGGCCTTTTCAAGTGGTATCAGAGCCTAATAGCTCGTTTTAATTTTTATTTCTTTTGGATTAATTTCCTGAGCTAATCGATCTGAGCTATTTGAGTGTCAAATTTTGATAGTCTTTCAGTCACTAGGCCTCCACCATTTGATTGCTCCAATTATGCCTATTGGAAAGCCATGATGAAATTTTCTTAAAATCCATAGATGAGAGCATGTGGCAAGCCACAATGATTGATTGGTCCCCTTCTACCATTGAAGTGATTGGTACCGACGGATCCAAAACTATGAAAGTCACACCTTATTTTTCTTGGACCACTCTTCAGAAAAGTGAGAGTAGTGCCAATGTAAAAGCACTAAATGCAATCACTTGTACACTATCACCGGATAAATTCAAAAGAATTATATCCTGTGATACTGCAAAGCAAGCCTAGGATATTTTAGAAATGACACGCGAGGGAACAACAATTGTCAAGAAATCTAAAGCCCAAATCCTCACAACCAAATTTGAGGAAATATGTATGGAAGAAAGTGAAACTTTCATGTACTTTTATACTAGATTAAATGACATTGTCAACTCTATGTGGGGTCTCGGTGATAAAATCCCAGAAAGTAAAGTTTGTGCAAAGATACTACGCTCACTACCTGAAGGTTCAATTCAAAGGTGACTGCAATCCAGGAACTTCGTGATATGGATAATATGACAGTAGAAGAATTATTTGGCTCATTACAGACCTATGAGTTAAACTTTAAAGATCCTAAAGGTAAATCCATCTCCCTTAAATCTTCTAAAAGTATTTCTCAAGAAAATTGTAGTAATTCTGATTTAGAAAATTCTGAAGATGATATGACCCTTTTAGCTAAAAAGTTTTATAAGATTTTCAAAAGTAAAAAGAGGGTTGATTTTTAAAAATCTAATGATAAGAAAAGATCTAAATCTAAAACTTGGAAATCTTTAAAAGACAGTCAATGTTACAACTGTCATGAATATGGGCATTTAACAAACAAGTGTCCTAAAAAGGACAAACATAAAAGGAAAGGAATGTTGGCTACCTGGGATGAATCTTCCTGCTCCGAAGCCTCTTATGAGTCAGAAGATTTTGAAACCGAGTCGGGTAATGAAGTCAAAGCCCTTATGACTCTACCCAAGTTCACTTTTTCAGATAATGATGATTCAACTAGTGAAGAAAATCTGAATAGTGATCATGAAAATGAAGATGATCTTCAAGATGCTTATAATGCCTTATATAAGGAAAGTTGTAAAATTGCTGTAAAACTAAAACTTCACAAAGAAAAGTTTTCAAAACTTAAAGAAAATTTTGATAATCTTGTTTTAGAAAAATCACACATTTCAGATTGTTTTGAAAAAACTAAATGTGATTTAGATTTCAATACCTCCCTTATTGATAATCTAAAATCTGAAAATGAAAAACTAAAACTTGAAGTCTCTTCACTTTTGAGTCTGAAAGACACATGGAGGTATGACCAAGGTGATCCTAAGTTAGAAAAACTCTTATTCGGATCTAGAAAATGTGGCGATCGATCTGGATTGGGCTATGACAAAAGTATTCCTCCCAAACATAAGAATACACCTCCTAAGTTTGTGAAAGGAGAGTCTTCAAACTCAAAAGGGAAAAATCAAAATTATCCTAAAAATACTAAAACGTTTCAATCCTTAAAACCTAAAAGCAATCATATAAACTATAAAAATTATAATCGTGATCCTTTAGCTGAGAAAATTGTTGATTTACTTAAGAAGCTCTTAAATTTTAACTCAATGAGTCGGTCTTATAACAACTACAAATATAAGAAGACCAACTATACTCCTAAACCCAATACGGTAATGAAATGGGTTCCTAAAGTTACCTACTTGGTTGTCCACACTGCTTTTAAAGCTACAAGCCATTCAAAATGGTACCTAGACAATGGATGCTCCAGACACATGACGGCGACAAAGGTCTGTTCACTAATCTTAAAGATATGACAGATGGTTCAGTCACATTCAGTGATGGTAGCAACTGCAGGATTGTTGGCCAATGTATGGTTAAACTCTTTAACCTCCCTTTATTTGAGAATGTTTTATATGTAGAAGGGTTAAAACACAACTTATTAAGAATCTCTCAAATATGCGATAATAATCATAACGTAAAATTTACTAACCTAGGGTGTGAGATTTTAAATAAAAGTGGTTCTGTAATATTAACTGGTCGCAAAACTTCTGAAAACTGTTACATAGTGAGTGATCCAACTCATCTAATTTATCGTGCTACATGGTCCATACCGATGAGACCGAGTTATGGCTTAAACTCCTTAGACATGTACACTACCGCAACTTATATAGATTGAGTAAAAGAGAGTTAGAAAGATGCTTACCCAAAATACAGAAAATAAATAAAATATGTGGCGAATGCCAATTGGCAAGCAAACTAGGAGTTTTCACAGAAAGGTGGACTTCAATGCCACATCTAAACCGCTCGAACTCCTCCATATGGATCTTATTGGACAACTAGAATGGAGAGTCGAGGTGGCAAGAAGTACATACTGGTAATTGTAGGTGACTTTACTAGATATACTTAGGTAGTCTTCTTAAGAGACAAATCAGAAACTCTCGATGAAGTAAAAAAGGTACTTAGACATATCCAAACTAAAAAGAGTCTCAAGTCTGTAAGATCCATAGTGATCATGGATCAGAATTTGAGAATAGCAGTTTTGAGAAGTTTTGCAGTGATCAGGGAATATCACATGAATTCTCTGCACCCAAAACACCACAACAAAATGGTATAGTAGAAAGAAAAAATAGAGTGCTTCAAGAAATGACAAATGTAATGTTAAATAGTATGAAGCTCCCTAAAAATCTTTGGGCCGAAGCCGTAAATACTGCGTGTTATATAATTAACCATGTTTATACTAGAAAATCAAATAGTAAAATGGCTTATCAAATGTGGTTTGATAAGAAGCCTACTGTCAAATACTTTCGTGTTTTTGGCAACAAGTGCTACGTTTTACGTGAATGAGAAAATCTGGGTAAGTTTGACACTAAAAGTGATGAAGGGATATTTTTAGGGTATGCTCTAAATAGTCGAGCATATTGGGTTCTTAATAAGAGAACCGATGTAATTCAAGAATCCATTAATGTGGTTATTGACGATCACTTGAATACACCTGTTTCAAGTTTAGAAAATGATGAAGTACTTCTAATTGATAAACCAGATACTTCATCAAATTAAAATTACTCTGAACTGATGACTGTTAAAGACCATTCAACTAATCAAATTCTTGGAAACCCTCTCACTGGTGTGCGCACTCGTAAACAACTATAAGATATGTGTAACTATGTGTGCTTTACATCTCAGATAGAACCGGCTAATGTAAAAGAAAATCTTATTGACGAAAACTGGATAGTTGCGATGCAAGAAGAGCTTAATCAATTTGTTAGAAATGATGTTTGGAACTTAGTTCCAAGACCCAAAGATAAACACATTATTGGAACAAAGTGAATTTTAAAAAATAATTCTAATGAACTTGGTAATATTATTAGAAACAAGGCTAGGCTGGTTGTACAAGGGTACACTCAAATTGAAGGCATCGATTATGATGAGACCTTTGCCCCAGTAGTTCATCTTGAATCAATCAGACTATTTATAACCATTGCATGCTTTAGAAAGTTCAAAATATACCAAATGGAAGAGTGCTTTCTTAAATGGCGATTTGCACGAAGAAGTGTATGTTGAACAAACCAATGGGTTTTGAAGACCCTAAAAATACTAATCATGTCTATCGCTTGAAAAAGGCACTCTATGGTTTAAAATAAGCTCCCAGGGCATGGTACGAAAATTTGACTAAGTTTCTACTAAGTTATAAATTTATAATGGGAAGTGTTGATAAGACATTGTTTGTAAAGAAACATAATGATCACATTTTAATAGTGTAAATTTATGTTGATGATATTATTTATGGATCTACCTGTGCTAACACGACTGTTGAGTTTGCAGATCTTATGAAGTCTAAGTTCGAAATGAGCATGGTTGGGGAATTGAATTATTTCATAGGGTTGCAAGTAAAACATCAACCTGATGGTTTCTTTATCTCTCAAACCAAATATGCTCTGAACTTAGTTAAGAAGTTCGGATTTGAGAATGGGAAAATTTTTGATACTCCTATGAGTACGACTTTAAAACTCTCAAAGGACTCTACAGGTAAGAGTGTGGATTCTAAATTGTATCACAGTATGATAGGTAGTTTGCTGTATTTAACTGCGAGCCGACCTGATATTATATTTAGCATAGGAATTTACGTTAGATATCAATCTGACCCTAAAGAGTCACATTTAATTGTTGTTAAGCACATTTTGGGATATGTCGCTAGTTCAGCTAATCTTGGTCTTTGGTATCCACATGATACTAGTGTTCAATTAGCTGGTTACACTGATGCTGATTGGGCTGGTAACATTGATGATAGAAAATCAACCAGTGGTGGTTGTTTCTATGTAGGGAACTGTTTAGTTTCTTGGTTAAGTAAGAAACAAAGTTCTGTATAGCTCTCAACTGCTGAGGTTGAATACATTGCAGCAGGAAATGCATGTACTAAGCTTGCGTGGATGAAAAGAATGTTAACTGATTACGGAATTATGCAAGATACTATTGATTTATATTGTGATTATTCAAGCACAATTAATATCTCTAAAAATCCAATCCAACATTCACGAACCAAGCATATTGACATTAGATATCACTACATTCATGAATTAGTGGAAGACAAGACTATTTCTTTGGAATACATTCCTACCAAGACTCAACTTGCTGACATATTCACAAAACCGCTCGACAAAAGCAGGTTTTCTAAATTGAAATTTGATCTTGGTATGTACAATTTGAATTGATTATTCATGCATTTCTGTATCATGATGTATATATATTTGTTATTTTATATATTTAAAATTTTAAATTTTATGAAAAATGTATATTTTGGGTTGTGCACGACCAGTCAAGTATATACTCGACCAGTCGTGGCATAACCGGTCGAGCATGTACTCGACCAGTCATGTAGCGTGGGTTGGTGCGTTATTTGGGGAAAAATCCTTTTTTCTTCATTTTGGGTTTCTTCTCCAACGGATCCTAGGTCGACCGGTCGAACCCAACTCCTAGTTCTTCAAGGTTAGTGCTTTATTTACATTTTCCTTGTAAATTCAAGTTCTTATCACTTCTTTTTCATCATTGGTGTGATTTATTTCTTGATTCGTAGTGGTTTTTGGAGTTTTCTACTCCAAAATCTGTTTTTGTGAAAACCCACTCTACTTCTTTTGCAACCACTTAGTTCCTTGATTTCTTGGTTGCAAATGGAAGGTAGAGATAAAAAGAAAACTTCCTGAGGTCCTTCAACGTCTAGGTCGACACCTATTACAGTGCGCCACCTTCGGTCACCCGAAGATGATCCCTCTTATGTGAGGGATATTAGGTTACGCAATGTCATAGTTGAATGACCTGTTCATGTTGAACATCTACCTCCATTTGAAATCCTTCATCTCCTCCAATCTGTAGGTTAGGATAACATTCTACATTGGGGTGGGCTGCCATACCGATCCATTGCGCAAGCTATGTATGAATGTATTTATGATTTTTCAACTGAAAATCTAACATTTATTATTGAAATAAAGAAGGTCCAGCTGAAGTAGACCGACATCTGATCTCTGGTCTAATGGACATACCTGTCAATGATGAAGGTATTCCTATTAGCACTCTAGTGGCTAAACCATCTGAATCTGAGAAGCATATGCTTACTAGAGCTTTGTGCAATATAAATGCTGAATGAAATACTTCTAGAAATGCGCTTGCCTTAAAGTATTTGTTATCCAGATACAGAATCCTTCATAGGATTTTTATTTCAAATGTTCATCCCCTTTCTGGTAATAAAACCAAACTCACTACTTTCATGGTTTGGATTCTTCATTCCATCATCTCTGGTACTTCTGTATATCTTCCTTCTTTAATTTGTCATTGTATCATTCAATTCTGTCTCCATCCAGGACATAGTGACATTCCTTTCGTGTATCTTATGACTATGTTGGCCACCCATATTTTAGTGGCTATGCCTGTTGGAGAAGCTCTCATTCAATATCTAATCTTCAACAACTCCAATATAAATAAAATAAATCTGAGGTTGGCCGCGGGCCAAGTCATGTGGGTGTTGGTGGAGCTGATGCAGTGAATGAAGAGGAAGGTGATTTACCTCCAGATGACATTAACGTGGATAATATTTTTGAAGAGATCGAATCTGATTTGGCAGATGATCCTGATTATCAGTGGTCTGATTTTGATGCGCGTTTGTGCTCGCTTAAGGAGAAGGTAGAGAACATGAATGTGTCCCATGATTTACAATTCAAATATATGTGCAAGTATCTTAGGCGTTTGAACAAGGGACTTCATAAACTTGATCCTACCATACCTGCTCCTTCTTCGGGTTCTGATTAGTATTTGCTTATCTTGGTTTGTAATATCTTTTATGATACTTGGCTTTCTTTTGTCTTATGGGGTTGAATTGGTTGAACTTGGTTTAATTTGGTTGAACATGGTAGATTATGCTTGAACAATGCATACTTATGGTTTTATTATATTGACTATCTTGTTCATTTATTCCTTACTCTTCTTATTCTTCCTTCTTTATCTACTTCCTGTTCCATTTATTGGTTCCTTCCTTTATCATCTTGTGACAAAAAGGGGGTGAATTTTATCATGTTGCTTGTGTGGATTGGCATGTTGTGAATTGTAGATTGTGGATAATTGTGTGGATGATTATGGATAGGTAGCCATTAGCCATCATCCATTATTTGAATGGGGGAGTAAGTAAGGGGGAGTATTGTTGGAGGAATTGATGTGATGCGATTTATTTTAACCTGTTTATAACTGGTGCATGATTCTTTGTTTGTATAATACTTATGTTATTATGAAGTGTCTTTTGTCACAAATTTGACAACGTGGGAGATTGTAAGTGCTATGGTTTCTAGCTCTATGATTGTCAAATTTTGTAGTGTCAAAACCTCTTGGAATCTGTCTTGTGTAGCTCATCTATATATTCAAGAAAGTGCATCTCATGTACAAGAACAAAAGTTTTTTACTTTAAGAACGTCAAATGCAAGATTACATGTTCATGTTTAAGTACAACACCAAGTGTGAAGTCAATCCTTCAAGCTTCAATGGTTCAAGTTTTCAAAGCTTCAAGACAAAGTTCATATACTTTAAACCTCAATCTCAAGCTTCAATTACAATTTCAAGCTTCAAAAGGTCTCAAGTTCAAGCTTCATCATTTGTCAAGATCTCAAGCTTCGTGAACTTCAAAGATTAACTATCAACCGAAGGAGAAGAAGTTTCAATGTTCATACATTATGTATAAGGTATGAAAGACCCTAGATTAACCTTAGGGTAGGTCATTTTGAATACATAATTTAATTGGCTCATTTTATAAGTGCATAGACTATTTCTCGACTAGTCTTGGACTATGTTCGACTAGTCCTAGTATTGGCTTGACCAGTCCAAGAAATTCCTCGACCAGTCCTCAGTTTGTTTAAAATTTTGAGAATTTCTTATTAAGCCTCGACCAGTCCTGGAGACTGCTCGACCGATCGTGTGAATAGTGCTCGACCTGTGTTCGACCAGTCCTGCAGGCTCGACTCAAAGTCCAGTAACTAAATTGGGTTCCACACGACCAGTCATGGATAGGACTCGACCGGTCGTGGAGGCCACTCGACCGGTCGAGCAAGTCCTACGACCAGTCGTGGAATGATTTATCTTATTGCTCCCAAATTTTCAAAAGTTTGCTGGTCGTACGACCAGTCGTACCAACCTCAAGACCAGTCATGACTGCGATTTCTGCACTTATAAATAGAGCACGAATTTCAGAGTTTTATAATTCAATTCAAGCTAAATCAATACACCACTCTGAGAGATAAGTTACTGACATTCTTAAGCTATTTAGTGCTCATTTTATATTCTCTTTAATTAGCTTTCTTTGCATTTGATTTTGTATTCTGCATTCCAATTTTATTTGAAAGAGGGATTAAAGTATTCCCATTTCTTGGAATCAAAATCAAATCAAGCTAGCCCAAGGTGATTTAATTTAAAATCAATTTTGTAAGTGCAATTGTTATTTGCCTCTTTGGTTGTCAAATTTTGTGGTGCAAAAACACAATCTATGTGTGGTGCCAAAAACACATTCTATGTCTTGTGTAGCTTGTGGATTTGTATGTTCAAGTTACTACATCAATGCTAGAAGCTAAGAACGGTGATCTACTTCAAGTTTAAGTTCTTTGACTACTTCTGCAAGCTTCAATGATCAACATATTTCAAGAGCTACAACAGAAGATAAGTTCTTGTTCAAGTCTCAAGTACAACTCAAGACTATAGTACAAGATGAATTCCCAGCTTAAGATGATCTCAAGTTCAAGCTATATCAGAGATTTCAAGTTTCACAATCTTCAAAGGTCAACCATCTTTATAAGAAGTGAAGACTCAATGACCATACTGCACATTTAAGAGAATCCTCTCCTAAGTTTGTAAAAGGAGAATCCTCTAACTCAAAAGAGAAAAGTTCAATTCAAAAGTTTTCTAAAAATGTTAAAACTTTTCAATCTTTCAAAACTAAAAGTAACCATATCAATTACAAAAATCAAAACTGAAACCCTTTAGCTGAGAAAATAGTTGATCTACTTAAGGAGCTCTTAAAATCTAACTTAGTGGGTCAGTCCTACAACAACTACAAACATAAGAAGACCAAATATACTCCTAAACCCAAAACTATTATGAAATGGATTCCTAAGGTTACCTGCTTGGTTGCCCACACTGCATTCAAAGCGACAAGCCATACAAAGTGGTACCTAGATAGTGGGTGCTCCAGGCATATGACAAGCAACAAGGCTTTATTCACTGACCTTAAAGATATGACTGATGGGTCAGTCACATTTGGTGATGGTAGCAACTGCAAGATTATTGGCCAAGGTATGGTTCGACTCTATAATCTTCCCTTATTTAAAAATAATATTTTATATGTTGAGGGACTAAAACACAACCTGTTAAGCAAATCTCAAATATGCGATAACAATCATAGCGTGAACTTTTCTAATCGAGGTTGTGAAATTTTAAACAAAAAGGGTTCAGTAATATTAATTGGTCGCAGGACTTCTGAAAACTGCTATATTGTAAGCGATGGTAGCTCATCTAATCAATCGTGCTACATGGTCCATACCGATGAGATAGAATTATGGCATAAACACCTTGGACATGTACACTACCGTAATCTATACAAATTGAGCAAATGAGAACTAATAAGAGGTCTACCTAAACTTCAAAAAGTAGACAAAATATGTGGCGAATGCCAGATTGGCAAACAAGCTAGAATGGCCCATAAAAAGGTGAACTCTAATGCCACATCAAAACCGCTCGAACTTCTCCACATAGACCTTGTAGGACCTACCAGGACAGAGTGTTGAGGTGGTAAAAAATACATACTGGTAATCGTGGATGATTTTACCTGATTCACTTGGGTAGCCTTCTTAAGGGATAAATCAGAAACTCTTGACGAAGTAAAAAGGATTCTCAAACGGATCTAAACTGAAAAAAGTTCTCAAGTTAGTAAGATCCGTAGTGATCATGGATCTGAGTTCGAGAATAGCAGTTTTGAGAAATTCTGTAGCGATAAGGGAATATCGCATGAATTCTCTGCGCCCAAAACACCACAACAAAATGGAACTGTTGAGAGGAAAAATAGAGTGCTTCAAGAAATGGGAAATGTAATGTTGAATAGTATGAAGCTCCCTAGAAATCTTTGGGCTGAAGCCATAAATACTGCGTGCTATATTATCAACCGAGTTTATATTTGTAAATCTAATAATAAAATTGCTTATGAAATGTGGTTCGATAAAAAGCCCACTGTCAAATACTTTCGAGTTTTTGGGAGCAAGTGCTATATTTTACGTGACTGTGAAAATCTGGGGAAGTTTGACACTAAAAGTGATGAAGATATCTTATTAGGGTATTCTTTAAACACTCGTGCATATCGAGTATTGAACAAAAGGACCGGTGTTATTCAAGAGTCCATCAATGTGGTCATTGACAATCACTTGAATACACCTGCCCCGAGTTCAGATAATGATGTTCTTTTAATTGACAAACCAGATACTTCATCAAATCAAACTAATTCTGAACTGAGGACTGTTAAAGATCATCCAACCACTCAAATTCTTGGAAAACCTTTCACTGGTGTGCACACTCGTAGACAAATAGAAGACATATGCAATTACGTGTGCTTTACATCCCAGATTGAACCGGCAAACGTAAAAGAAGCGCTTTCTGACAAAAACTAGATAGTTGCTATATAGGAAGAACTTAACCAATTTGTGAGAAATGATGTTTGGTATCTTGTTCCTAGAGCTAAAGATAAACACATTATAGGAACTAAGTGATTTTTAAAAATAAGTATGATGAACTTGGTAATATTATTCGAAACAAGGGAAGACTAGTTGTACAAGGGTACACTCAAATAGAAGGGATTGATTACGATGAAACTTTTGCCCCAGTAGCTCGTCTTGAATCAATCAGACTATTCATATCCATTGCGTGCTTTAGAAAATTCAAAATTTATCAAATGGATGTAAAGAGTCCCTTCTTAAATGGTGATCTACATGAAGAAGTGTATGTGGAACAACCAATGGGTTTTGAAGACCCTAAGAGCACTGATCATGTCTATCACCTTAAAAAGGCTCTCTACGGTTTGAAACAAGCTCCCAGGGCATGGTATGAAAAATTGACTAAGTTTTCACTTTTAGACTCAAATTTTCCTAAGTGATCTCTCTCTCAAAATATAACATTTGCTACCAAAGACTCGAAAATATTTCACGCTCGGCAGTTTTCCATACCATAGTTCGTATGGGGTTTTGTCTAGGCCTGCTCTAAGATATACTCTATTTATGATGTAGCAAGCGGTGTTGACAGCTTCTGCCCAAAAACTTTTAGCCATATCCTTTCCATTTAGCATAACTGACCCCATTTCCTGTAGTACTCGATTTTTTCTTTCAACGACTCCATTTTGTTGTGGGGTTTTTGGGGTTGAGAATTCATGATGAATCCCTTTCTCATTGCAGTATTTTTCAAATTTTTCATTTTCAAATTCCCCACCATGATCACTTCTGATGCGATTGATCCCATATCCTTTTTCATTTTGGAGTCGTTTTGCCAGAATCACAAATTCCTCAAAAGCATTTGATTTTTCTCGAAGAAATGCGACCCAAGTAAATCTGGTGTAGTCATCTACTATCACCAGAAAATATCTTCTCTGCCCATGACTTTCCACTTTTGTTGGTCCAACTAGATCCATATGTAGCAGATCCAAAGGTTTTGTTGTTGCTATGGAGGTTGTTTTCTTGTGTCCAACCTTTATCTGTTTTCCCTTTAAACATTCTCCATAGACAACTTTTTCTTCTTTTCTAATTTTGGAAAGTCCCCTAACCAGATTCTTTAAACTGAGCTTTGCTAAATTTCGGTAGTGGACATGTCCCAACCTTTGGTGCAATAGTTTGGATTCATTTTTCACAGTCCATGTTACACTTTGTGGATAGCCCCTTCTCTCTTGTACTTTCAATGACATAACAGTTATCACTAGTACGTAAACCTTTTATGAGAGATTTTCCTGTATGATCCAAAATTCTACATACATCCTCTGAGAAAGTGACAAGGTGTTCTTTGTCACAGATTTGAGAAATACTCAAGAGATTATGTTTCAGGCCTTCTACACAGAGTACGTGTTTGATCTTTGGAAGGCCTGGTACTACTATAGTTCCTTGTCCAATTATCTTGGCTGAGCTTCCATCACCAAATGTGACAGATCCCCCATCAAAGTTTGAGTACTCACAAAAATGTGATTGGTCACCAGTCATGTGTCTGGAACATCCACTGTCCAGATACCACTTTGAACTATTTACAACTTTCAGAGCTGTATGGATTACTAGACAACTATTCTGGTTTGTTACACTCTCTTGGACATTTTTTAACATGATTCCAACTTCAGTCAAGATCCCTCTCTAAGCGATGAAGCCCTTAAAGAGAGAGCTGGCTCTGATACCAATTGAAATAGCGGTGAAGAGCGCTTAAGTTGAAGTTGGAATATGTCAATATGTCCTAGAGGGGGGTGAATAGGACTTTTTAAAGATTTATAAGTTATTAAAAATCCTATCACTCTAATCCTATTAAGTATGCAATTTTTTAGGATTACTCAAACGTAACTCTACTGCCTTCCAAGCCCAATAGAGGATCCAATCATAAACTATGAAGGAAGTAAACAGTTATACAAACTAGTTTATGATGAGTATGACTGTGTAAGTGTGTGAGGTGTGATCTCAAGTATATGAATATGAAAATATTAACATAGAAAACACACATAGAGGAATAACAATCCCAAACACAATCATTTTTATAGTGGTTCGACTACGTGTCCACTCCACTCCCGGCTGTCGTACTCAACCCTTGAGTGTACCGGATTTCACTAAGGAGGTTTCCCAGGGTTCACCTCTAACCTAAGGTTCTAAAACAGGTTCACCTTCAACCTTTACAGAGGTTTTACGCGGTTCACTTCAAACCCAGAGTTTTACTGGTTCACTCCTAACCAGATGTTTATGCTCACCATAGAGCAAGGGTCCACACAACGCACCCAGATTTTAGACCACATAGGTCAAGGACCTACATAAGGACCTAACAGTTTATGCCCTACACAAGAGCAAGGGTCCACCCTGTGCACCCACTACGTACACTCCCGCCGGAGGCCTCCTTGAGGACTTCAAAGGATGAGAACCACTTAAGACCAAGACCTAGAAAGGAATGATCACAAGTATCCTCTAGACTCTAGATACTTACAGATAAGTTGATGAGTCTCATTCAGCGTAATGCCAAAGATCTCCTCCTCCTTGTTGACGAAGAGTCTTCAGCTCCCTTAATCCGCAACACAAGATGATATGCCAATGCTTGGCTTCGGGTTGGGTCAAGGGTGAGATGGAATCCTACTCTCTAAAGATTTTCCTATAAGGAAGATAGAGTGGTTCCTCTCTTATGCATTCAAGGCATCCCAGGTTAATGATTTTCCATTAAGGTGGTAGCTGAAGGATTCTTGAATGCGAAAGTTCATTCCCCAATCCACTTTATTTAATATCGATCGTAAGGGTGGATTGGAGGATGAACTCCCTAGAGAGAAAGGCTTTAGGTATAGGATAAAAGTTAAAACACACAAAAGCTCTCTCTTTTCTCTCTTACAGCAACAAAGAACAAGTCCTCTATATATAGGCAAGAAGTTTCAACGGATATAAAACGGTCACATTTATGACAGAGTTCGATATCATCGAGCAGGTTCGATATCATCGAGCGTATACTCTCGATAGCATCGATGGTCTGCTCGATGACTCGGACTCGATGTCCTACGCTTTTGAAACTCTTTGCCAATAGGTCGATGAATCGAAATAGTTGTCGATGTCATCGAATTTCAAACTCTGATTCCATCGATGACTGGATCGATCCCTCGACACATGAAAAATGAGAGAGACTTGACTTTGAAAATATTTCAGGTTTTCATGAATGATCGGGGGAACCGTCGAGGTCATCAGAATTTAATGTCGATGATATCGAGATCAGAGTCGAGGCATCGATAATTCCAGCAGATTTGTCTTTGAACTTGCTGGACAAATTATGGCTTAGTTCGATGCAATCGATCTGGTGTCGATATCATCGATATTTGAATATCGATTAAATCGAAGGGCCCCCGATCATAGTTAACAAACATCCTGAAATATCTGCTGTAAGAAGAGTGCGCCCACCATCGATATCATTGATGAACCTCCGATCTTATCGATATTTGAATTCAGATCATATCGAGAGGTCATCGATATATCGAAGAATTTTGAGATTTTCATTAAAAAATAGGGGCGCCGAAAACCGTCTGTCGATCATATCGAGCCACCTTCGATGTGCTCGAGATTTGAATATCGATGATATCGATATGTGTATCGATACCTCGATAACTCGTCTAGATATATTATGAAGTTGCTGGACATATTTAGTATTTATATCGATGATATCGATATGTGTATCGATACATCGATAAATCCGTCCAGATGAATATTTGGTTACTGGACACTTTTAGTCCTCTTATCAATCATATCGTTAAGGTATCGAGGACATCGACAGAACAGGTCGATCATATCGAGGGTGCTTCGATAAAATCGACAGGGCGAGAAAAACTTAGAGATTTTCCTGTTTTGCCAAAAGTTTTCTCACCATAAAACCCTAAGATGTCTATCTTGTTTTAAGGGTTTTAATCACCTGGTGTTTTGGGACATGGGATGTGAGACTATGATTTACCTATTGTGAGCTTCCACACATCCGGTCGAGGTAGACGCTTGAATTGTTCTTCCTATCGATCTCTGTAGCCAGTCTGACTCACCATTCATATAACTTGACAAACTAGGGCACAAGTAGGTGCACTTTCATGGGCCACTTCTCATGAAGCCTTGTCCTGAAGGATGCTTTGTGCGCCACTCTCCATGGAGCCTTGTCCTGAAGACAGGCTTTGTACGTCACTTCTCATGGAACCTTGTCCTGAAGAGAGGCTTTATGCACCACTTTATATGGAGGGAGGTTGTGCGCTCCCACCTTCATAGGGAGGTTGTGCGATCCCACCTTTATAGAAAGGGTGTGCACTCCCACTTTCAAGAGAGGTTTGCACTCCACCTTGGTTAAAGCTTGTGCACTCCTACCTTCAGACATATGATCTCTACACCTATTGGATGTCTATGAATACCTCTCTCCCATCTTCATTTGGAGAGGGTAGTAAGAGAGAGAAATGAGAAAGAGAAGTGAGAGAAGGTAGAAGTTGGAGACTCTCAAGGAGCTCCCAGAGGAGAGAGAAAAGTGGAGTATGATGGAAGATCCGCACAACAGAAAGGTGGCACAATAGAATTATAGCACAACCTAAGTTTGAGAAGCATCCGTTGTTTCCTCAGTTGCGCACCCGTACAATCTAAGTTCGTGAAGTTTTTAGATTCTCCTAAATTGTGCACCAGTGTTCTTACCCAGAATGTCCCTTCCTTGATCAAGTGCGCCAGTTATAAAGGGAAAGTAAAGGAAATGTGAAGCATAGAGAGAGAGAGCTACAGGAGTGGAAGGAGGATCAATGCCTATCGCGCAGCCAAATCAAGGGCTTTAAGTCCGCACAACACATCTACTTTTGCGATGAACATTAAAAGCATCGAAATGCTGCTAAAATTTACATTGAATTGCCATTAAACTGCTTTCTCTTTCATTCCTTGCATTAATTCATTGTACTCTGTTTTTAGAATCAAGGGAAACATGAGGATGCTAATGAACTCAGAATAAATAGAAAATTTTGTGATCATGGTTCTCTCATCCTTTCTTTGTTATCATTGAATGAATTCCCCCAAATCAAATGCATTTGTTTCTTGTCGAAACACATCTAAAGCTTTGTCTTTGTTCCTTAACAAATAGACTCTAGTGAACCTAGAGTAGTCATCTACAAAAGTTATATATGTAATATCTTTTTCCACCTCCTGACATGTGATTTCTAAAATTACCTAAGTCACTGAGTATCAACTCTAATAGAACAGATGATCATTCTATTCGTTTAAAGCATTTCTAATGAATTTTAATTCTACAATGTTTCATATTTATCAAATTCTTCATTAGATATTTTAGGTAATAAACCTAATCTTTTCATTTTCTTCAAAGATACTACATTCACATGACCTAATCTACTATGTTATAGATAAAAGGGTTCAACGATATAAATAGAACTGGATATCTTCTTATTATTATCATTGGATACATTTATAATAAATAAACCATCACTACAGTATCCCTTACCAACAAAAGTTTCATTCTTAGTCATTACAAGCTTATCTGAATCAAATACTAACTTGACACCAGCCTTATTGAGGAGCGAACCAGAGACCAAGTTTCTTCTAATGTCAAGCACATGTAGGACATCATTTAATAACAGAGTCTTTCCAGAAGTGAGTTTCATATGTACTTTCCCAACAACTAGAGATGTTCTACCATTATCCACAAACACCTGTTCATCATCTCCTGATACTTGGTAGGAGGTAAACATGCTACGATCCTTGCACACCTGCCTAATTGCACCAGTGTCTAGCACCCGCTTCAAGTCCTGTATAAAAAAAAACTTCTGACACCACAGCTACTATCATATCAGACTCATTACCTATTTCTATAAGATTAGCCCATGGCTTATCTTTGTTTTTCTTAAGGCTACAAGTTTTAATGTGATGTCCGGGCTTTCCACAATTATAGCAATTTTCCTTTTTCTTGAATTGATTGTTTGCATTCTTCTTTTCGACACTGCATTCATTAGCATAATATCCAGGTTTGCCGCAGTTAAGACATTTGTCATTTTTCTTATTTTTATTTTTCTGACTTAATTTCACAAAATTCGCCTTTGAATCTATCTCATTTCCATTTCCTTTTTTATCCCTGTTTTTATTAGTCTCCTCTATTCATATGTGTACGATAGTAGTTTCCAATGAAACGCCGTTCTTTTTATGTTTCATTTTATTCTTATACTCTTTCCAGGAGGTTGGTAGTTTTTCTATCAGCTCTCTTGGCACAAACGCTTCATCCAACTTAATTCCTTCTTACGATAGTTCATGAACTAGATTTTGAAAATCATGAATCGGATTTGTGACAGGTTTATCATCTGTCATTTCATAATGAAAGAAATTAGCGATTGCAGGTTTCTTAGCACCCGCATCTTCCAAAATGTACTTATTTTATAAAGTAGTCCATATGTCTTTAGCAAACTCATAAGAAGCATACACGTCATATAGTTCGTTGGACAAAGAGTTTAGAATATAATTTTTAAAATTATTTTCATCTACCACTTCGGTTTGATTTGCTGGATCTATAGTAAATGATTCAGATAAAATGTATGAAACTTTAAGGGTGGTCAGTGCGAACATCAATTTTTGTTTCCACCGTTTAAAGCATTGTCCAGTGAATGGTTTGATTTTGACTAACTCAGTAGAGGCATTAACTGTTACAGTAGCCATATTCTATGTAATTCAAAATTTGATTTCAAGATTGTTGGAATATTTGGTTGAATTAAATAGACTATTAAAAGATTAAGAACCAAAAAAGAAAATAAATTTTGAGAAAGTGGACTTATTAGATTGAGTCGAGGTGTGACATGAGTCACTCGGCTTGAAATTGAATTTGATCCCCTTGGACAGCGTCCCAAGTGCAACAGGTTTACAGAGCAATCGACCTCCATGATACAATGACTATGACTCGGTCCTAGCGTTGCACTCATTGTACGCGAGCTCGAACCACTTGCAGTTTAACTTGAAAGTACTGAGTTGACTCAGCAACAAACTCAACAAAATTCATAAACCAGAATTAAAACAACAGAGAGAGTTTTTAGAAGAGGAGAATAAAATAAATTTTATAAACCCAAAAGTGGTGCATTAAGCACCCTTTAGAAAGGGTTAGGTCCGTTGGGTTTAAACCCAACAGGTGTGACCAACCGAACAGACACATCTCTCTAGTTTAAAATGAAAAGACGCAAGTACAAGTACACTATCGTAAATAAAGTCCAGTGAGTACCCATACACTCACACCCACGTAAGTACACTCACACTCGCACTCACACTCACACCCGCACCCGAGCCTAGCCCAGCCCGTCCCGTCCCACGGACACTGACTAGGTCTCGGCACGGCTCGGCTTAGCTCGGTGCACGCGCGTGTAGCCAATGGCATAAATTAGAGCTATTGGCATAACGCCCCCCCCCCCCCCCCCCCCCCCCTATAGGACTGAATTCACATGCCCTAAGGCAAAAAGCCTATCATATATATAATAAGATTTTCTTTGGGAAATCCAATGTGGGACCAAACCCACAACCTAAAACATAAAAAAATTTCAAATTTAAATATAAAATTTGAAACAAATACAACACATGAATCATATCAATGGCTTGACTCATAGAATTTTGAGTGGAGGAAAACCTGAAGTGGATATAGAAAATCAACATTAAATCTCATAGAAATAGAAATTTTTATTTATCATGTTTAGATAGGTGGAATACTCTTTTTCCCTGTGGAAATTAAATTCTCTTCAACAGATGTGAAGTCTTCTACTATTTCTGAAAGCAAAGTTAACTGTGGAAATCAATTTTTAATTTTCATGGTCTTCTTTAAAAAAATGGAGATTTCCATTTCTTAAAAAAAACTTATTCTGCGGAGTTTTCCACATTAAAAAAAAAAAAAAAGAAAGAAAAGAGAGAGAGCTCTCACTTTTTACCATTGACCTAACCATATTTCCATGAAAATCATCTATGTTAAAACATAAATTATTTTCCACATATTTCCTCAATCTAAACAAGGAGAATAATTTTTGTTGTTTGGTTTGAAGTGTAATTTTCGATAAAGAACAAGGAAACCAAAGCAGTCAGCTCACAAGCTTTCGTGGCCCTGAAAATCGACAATATACTTTTCCCACAAAAACTGAGGAAAAATAGAACTTAGTAAAGTTTTAAAGTGAAGTTCCATGGGAGTCATACTCCATGCATGCAAATCCAGCCTTGGTATTATTAGAAGGCAAGAAAAATGTTTTTTCTCAGCTAATAAGATGCCATTTAAGAAACCCGATGATAAATGAGATTGAATTACAAATAAAATAAAATATATTCATACATGTAAGGATAATTGAAGGTGATTCAAGGACATTAATAAGACCTTCTTAAGTAATGTAGTTCAAGCTATTGGGCTGGTGGGCTTATGGGCTTTCCTTTCTCCCTTAGCTTTTCCATGGCCTGTTCCATTGCCTCTTTCCTTCTCTTGCTTGCCAGAATTTTGGCCTGTACACCACTCACATTCAGGTCCTTCTTCTCCATTGGGGGAGGCGTTGGAGGCCTCCGAGCAGCTGCACTCGCACTCTTGCCTACTACCAAGGATCCTACAATGCCGCCCGTCAACCCGCTAACAAGGGCCCTAACACCATAAAAAATTAAAAATAATAAAATAATTAAAAGGAAACACAGATAAATTTCACATTGGATAATTAAATTCTTGTGAGAAATTCTAAGTAAGACATGGGCCATTCACAAGCTATGGAGTGTCATGAACATCCTTTAGCCCAAAATACAAGTTGTCCTCTTACCTAAGTAGGACACGTATGCCTTGAATGTATGTTTGCACATTGTTCTTCATCTGATTGTGCAATGTTGGGTTTTTATAAAATAAGAAAAAGAAAATGTTGATTTTTTTTTCAAGCTCATAAAGGAAAATGTAGGAGAAGGGTTGTGGCTTTTGATGATTGTTAGTGACCATTCATTTTATGAATGGTGATGCCTTTTTGGTGAATAGAGCATCATTTAATTTTTGAATTAATCGTGAAGAGATACCATTAATAGTGGAAGGAAGCCATTGCTGAAGAGGCATGACCTTGAAAAGTTATGTATACATGAAAGGGCATATGCCTTTTCATGAAAGTAGCTCTTTAATGTCCGTTGAGACTTTATATAAACCTATCTTTAGGTCAATCCGAATTATAACAACAATTCCAACAATTTCTTCTTCTCCATTTTTTTTTACTCTTTTTTTTTTTTTTTTTTGAAAAGTTGCAATTTTTCAAGCGGTAAACTACAAACGGTTTTTCAGGCAGTAAACTGCAAACAGTTTTTAGGGTGTAAAATGTAACAGTATATAGGTCAAGGGTGTACGCTGCAAAAGCGTGTTCGGGGTATGATTTTTTAATTTTGTAAGCCAAAGCCTACATTTCTCTAGTTTTGGAGAAGAGGCTTATTGTATCCTTGAGGCGGATTTTTTGTAACCCTCTTACAAACTGGTTTAATCACCTATAGGGTGTGAATATCGCTTTAAAGATAACAACATCATAATGTGCATTAAGCCTATCTTTAAGTGAGTGTTTTTTTAATCTTTTCGCCTCTACTCTTACAATTTTAATGTGATATTATGGCCTCTTTTATGGGTCATCCTGACTTTAATGGCAATTGATGGTGCATCTCTTCCTCACATCAGTTAAGTTGGATCGCGTGCTCACTCAAAATCTTCCTGCATTGCCTTCCAATAATGATACAATGGAACAAGCTCAAAAGTGACAGGATTGGGAGCGTAACAACTTTTTAATATAAGGGTCACATCTTCAACACTCTTTTTGACTCGTTGTGTGTCATTTACCTCCAAAAGAAGAGTACTAAGGAATTGTGGCAAGCGCTACTCACCAAATACACATCAAAGGATGAAGGAAACAAAAAATTCCTTATAAGTATTTTGAATTCAAAATGTTGGATGAAAAACTGTCATTGACCAAGTCCATAAGTGATAGGACATCATCCAACAGATCGTTGTTGATGGCACTAATGTTGATGAATCCTTTCAAGTATTCATAATTATATCCAAACTCCACCTAAATGGAAGGATACTAGGAAATCTTTAAAACAGAAAAAGAAGAAAATGTGTTTATAGGTTCTCCTGATGTTTCTTTGAATAGAAGATGAATTTAGGCTCCCTGATAAAAAGGAAGAACAATGGGAGGGCCTGAATAACACTAACATAATTGAGAATAGTGTGAATTAGGAATCAGAGAAGCTATCTTTTAAGAAATTGTTAATACACTAAGTTGTGCACCTTGTTTGTCGATCATGTGAGTCCATGTGTCATGTAATCGGTTGTACCCTTGAAAGTTAAAGACCAAAGACACGAGAGGACGCGACGCATAAAGGAAGTGAAGAGCAAGTAAATGGGGTGCCTTAGTGACCCTAACCTTGAGCCAAAATAACCCTTGAACTTCTAAATGATCCTTGCCTTAATAGGAAAATCTTGTGTGATCATCATTTAGCCTTAACAGCCTAATTGGAACATGAGAAGATAGACTATAGAGGTCCTGAGCTGCTAGAAATCAAACTGCCCAAACCAAGAGTTTCTTTGTTGTGCTCAAGCCAAGCTCGATCAATCGAGTCGATCAACCGAACATGAAAAAAAACATCCAACAAGCACTAGCTTAAATATGATTTAGTTCAAGCACTCATGGCACGATCTCGATCGATTGAGGAATCTTTGATTCCTCTCGAGTGATTGAGCTCGATTGATCGAACATGGCTAAAACAGTCTAGCGAGTTCACTGGACCATTTTCGGCCTAGTTCAATCAATCAAGCCTAGCCATTAGAGATCTATTGGAACCTTTTTGTTTTATATATTGCATTTGGATCTTTGGTAAAATGATGTGTTTTGGCATTTTAAAGACCTTAGTATATCCCAAGCTCTACCAAACCACTAGGCTCTATCCCAATGAGATTAATGCTCTCATCTTAGTTATTATTCACTCTAATGAGCATTCCAAGCTCCTATAGAAGAATATCATGATCTTAAGCCTTCTCTAGAGTTTAGACACATATTCTATTGGCAAATCCTAGTGTCTATCAACCTCTAAAGTGTCCATCAAGGAGAATCTCATAGGACTTTAACTTTTCATTAGTTGTAGGAGATTCCACCCCAACTCTCATCACCTTGGTCACCTCAATGGAGCATTGCATGCAAGGTGTTTGATCTTGGAGTTGAAGAATTGGTAACACATTGGCATCAACGATCGAGAGAGTAATTGAGGCGTTAATTCAAGCACGGAAGAGCTTTGAAGAAGCAACTCAAGCACGATGCATCAAAGGGGCTCAATTCGATAAGGGTCAATTAATGAATCCATACTCTCTTTCCTTGTGTAGGATTGAGGGTAAGAGTTTGCAACTCAAACTTGATAGGTTCTTATATAGATCTTAGGCTTTTATGTATGGTAGAATTCACCGAACATGGGTGTGTATGTGTTAGTTTCAATGGGAGCCTCCGGTGGGAGTAAACATGTCCTTGGACTATGACTAAGGTTGTAGGTTAACCGATAGAAAACTAACTAAAATCTCTTATGAGAGCTTCCGGTGGGAGTGTACACTTGATAGGTTCTTGTGTAGGACCACATCCCTGTGTAGGACCACAGTCCTGGTATAGGATTATAAAGGTTAAAGGTGAACCTATTTTAAAACCTCCGATAGTGAACTCTGTTACACTCATGAGTTGACTGCGTCCGCTAGTTATGGAGTAAAGAAATTGAACTACTATACATGCTTGTGTTTCGGATTATATTTTGAGCACATTTCTAATTATGATTGGGGATTTAATTTAATGAATTATATGTATGCATAATTAGAAAAATACTAGGATTTGATAGTTAGCACATCCCACACACACTTGTATATTATCTTATTTACAAACTAGTTAATATGATTTGTAGTCTAAGTGATTGGACCCTCTATTGGCTTGGAACCTTAGAGTTGATTGTTTTAGTTTAAATTGGCATATTAGTTTAAGTAATTCTGTGTTTATTAATAAATATTTTATTTGGTCCTAATCCCCCCTCCACCCCCGACATTGCCTTCATTCCATATCTTCGTTAAGCTTTCACGTATAGTTGTGGTATCAGAGTAGGGTAGCTCTTAAAGGGCTAAATTGCCTTGATTTGATTCGATATGCCTTGAAATGATGTCTACGTATAAAGAAAGGGTAAGGTCACCCAAGAACATGAACATATCTGTAAATCTAGTTTGGGTAAGCCTATTGGGGACAATAAATGGTTTAAACTTGATAGTCACATCTTTCCTCTACCCCTCCAATAATCCAAATGTACTTGTCTACTTCTGCAAGTAGACTAAGAGCTTCTCCTTTGTGTTATGATTGTGGAGTGTTCGACACCTTAAATTTGAATGTGTAATCTTAAAAAGTGTCCAATCCACCTCACTCTCAAACCAAAGTGGTAAATTCTTCATAAGAAATTGGCACACAAATGGAGAAACATCCCTAAAGGATAGCAGAAAAAGAAGAAAGTTTTCAACCCTTCCTAAAAAAATCAATCGAATGAAGGTGTTGTTGAAGCTAATTGCTTAACTTAATGAAAAAGCCAAGTCAATACTAATCAAGGGCAATGTTAGTAAGGGTAGGACTCACATAGTTAAATCACCTACCAAACATATTTCTCTAGCTAAGAATTCACCTAAGGGAGATTAATCTAGGAAAATCATTCCCCCTCCATAACATAGTTCGGGTCTTGAGAAATTCACATCCAAGTGAGTTATGAAGAGGGATAGGTGACCTTAAAAGGTTTATGAGGGCTTAAATGTAAATCAAAGGATTAAGCCTCAATTGTATATAGGAAAATCTGATGATTTTAGCTTCATTTTATACTTAATTGGTATATTCATGGATTATAGCATCATTTATTTTGATAGTTTAAGCATTAAAGTTGCTTAGTTTTGACATTATATGTTTTTAGCTTAGATTATCATTGGTAATTCTTATTTTAATTGATATATCTTTTGAAGTATCATAATAAGCATGCTCCATGTTTTAATGTTTATATGCACCATATTCCCTTGTTATTATATGTGCCTTATAATTGGTAAATCCATGACTTATAGAGTTGTTCTGTGCTATGTTTTTATTAGTATATCTACTAGGATTTACTCTTTATTAAATACTAACAAAAATGGGGAGAAAAATTAAGTCCCACCAAAACAAGTGTATTATGTTTTTTCAGGATTCGGTTGTTGTTACTGGGATTGATATAGATAGGGGGAGCAATTATGGGGGAGTAATGCAAGTGTTATGTGTCTTAGTATATTAAGTTGTAAATCTATTTATTGGACATGTAATATTTATAGTTGTTTTGGTATGTCATTGTTATAGACCATGACTTTATTTATGTTAGGTTCTTATCACGTAATTGAAAAAGGAGGAGATTGCTAGTGCATTGATTTGTACACATTGTTTGTCAATCACGTGAGTCCATGTGTCATGTAATTGGTTTAGCCCTTGGAAGTAGAAGACTGAAGACACAAGAGGATGTAGAGCATCAAGGAAGTGAAGAACAAGTAAATGGGAGCTTTGATGACCCTAACCTTGGCCCAAAACAACCCTTAAACCTCTAAATGATACTTGCCTTAATAGAAAAACCTCATATGATCATCCCTTAGCCTTAGGTGCCTAATTGGAACATGATAAGATAAGTTATAGGGGTCCCGAGATGTTTGGAATCAAACTATCCAAACCAGTAGTCTCTTTGTTGTGCTTGATCAAAGCTCGATCAATCGAACATGGCTAAAAACATCAAGCAAGCACTAGCCTAAATATGATTTAGTTCGAGTGATCAAGCTCGATCAATCGAACGTATCCAAAATAGTCCAGCGAGATCATGGACCACTTTCGGCCTAGCTCGTTCAATCAAGCCTAGCCATTAAAGATCCATTGGAGCCTTTTCGTTATATTTATTGAATTCGAATCTTTGGACAAATGATAGATTTTGGTATTTTAGAGACCTTAGTGTATCTTAAGCTCTACTAAACTACCTAAGCTCTATCCCAACGAGATGCGTGCTCTCTTCTTAGTGATTATTCACTCTAATGAGCATTCCAAGCTCATATATAAAAAGATCATGATCTTGAGCCTTCTTTAGAGTTAGACATCGATTCTATTAGCAAATCTTAGTGTTTATCAACCTCTAGAGTGTCCATCAAGGAGAATCCTTTAGGAGTTCAACTTTTCATTAGTTATAGGAGATTCTATCCAACTCCCATCACCTTGGTCTCCTTAATGGAGCATCGTATGCAGGGTATTTGATCTTGAAATGAAGCATTGACAATGCATCGGCATCAATGATTGGAGGAGTAATTGAGGAGATAATTCAAACATGGGAGAGTTTTGAAGAAACAACTCAAGTACAGTGCATCAAAGGAGCTCAATTCAATAAGTGTCAATTTGTGAGTCCATGCTCTATTTCCTTGTGTAGGATTGAGTGTAAGAATTTGTTACCCAAACTTGATAGGTTCTTCTATAGGACGTACGCTCTTGTGTAGGGCTGAATTCACTAAACATGGGTGTGTATGTGTTAGTCTCTTTGATAGCCTCTGGTGGGAATAAATGTAGGTCCTTGGACTAGGATTGATGTTATTGGTTATCTTATAGAAAACTAATTAAAGTCTCTTGCAGGAGCCTCCAATGGGAGTGTACGATATATAGGTTCTTGTGTAGGACCATAGTCCTTGTATAAGGCTATAAAGGTTAGAGGTGAATCTAATATAAAACCTCCGATAGTGAAATCTGGTATATTTATGGGTTGAATGTGTCCACCAAGAGTAGAGTAAGGAAATTGAACCACTATACATGCTTGTGTTCGGTATTATCTTTTGAGCACATTTCTAATTATAATTGCAGATTCAATTTGATGAATTATATATATACATGGTTAGATGAATGTTAGGATTTTTATAGTTAGCTCATCCCACACACACATGTACGCTATCTTGTTTATAGACTAGTTGCTTCATTAGAATATAATTTGTAGTTTATGTGATTGGACCCTCTATTGGCTTGGAAGCCTTAGAGTTAATTGTCTTACTTTAAATTAGCATATTAGAATCAGTAAGCAGTTTTGTGTTTATTGTAAATATTTTATTTGGCCCCAATCACCCCCCCCCTCTCTCTCTCTAGGACATAACCTTCATTCCATAGCTACGTCAAGGTTCCGTGTATGGTTGTGGTATCCTATTCCATGAGTAATTTCAGAAAGATGTTTGACTTAAACCTAATAACCAAGGATTCAAAAAGAACATATACAAGAAGTGTCCATGATTCTTTTGAAAATCCCCAACCACTTTTAGAATAACTACAGAAAATATAAATAAAGAATGTAAGAAAAGAAAATGCAAGTCAATTGACAAAAGATATGAATTGGCAGTCTTCATCTCTAAATTTAACATGGTGAATGAGGATGTTGAACGGTGGATAAACTCTAGAGCTACCAAACATATTTGTAAAAATCGCAACAAGTTCAATTCCTATGAAATAATGGGGGATAATCAAGAACTATATATGGGAAACGCATCCACGTTTGATTGCTAATTTGATGGTTCCCAAAAGCATACGTGACATTTAATCTTTTCACAGTCACGCGGGATTTTTTAGGAGGTTCATTAAGGATTTCATTCAAATCTTTAGACCATTGAGTAATGTCCTTCAAAAGGATGTTCCATTCGAGTGGACTGGCTTATCCCAAGAGGCCTTTACAAACCTAAAGGGTATGTTGACAACCACATCGAGCATGCAGCCACCTGATTGGAGCATTCCTTTTGAAATCATGTGTAATGCTAGCGACTATGCTATTGAGGTTGTGTTAAGCCAAAGGAATGATAAGAAACTATGTGTTATCTATTAGGCAAGTCGAACATTGAATGGTGCCCAGATAAATTACACCACCAGAGAAAAGGAACTCCTTGCCATAGTCTTTACTCTAGACAAATTTAGGACCTGCTTGATTGAATCAAAAATTATAATTTTCACTAACCATATAACGCTCAAGTATCTTCTCTCAAAGAATGATGTTAAGCCCCATCTTTTAAGATGGATCCTCCTACTCTAAGAATTCGACTTAGAGATACTGACAAGAAAGGAGTAGAGAATGTAGTATCGGACCACTTGTCTCAGCTAGTCCTTTCGGATTGCATTGAGAGGTCACCATTCAAATACATTTTCCTGGATGAATAATTATTTTTTGCCAACAATTACAATGGTACGGTGACATAGATAATTATCTTTTGACAGGTAAATTGCCAATCCATTAGACATCACAAGATAAGAAGAGATTTTTTGCTGAGATACGTAGCTTTTTTGGGATGACACTTATTTATTAAAATATTGCCTAGACCAAATCATTAGAAAATGTATTGCGAACAATGAACAATATAGTGTTATCTCCTTTTGCCACTCACAAGCTTGTGGAGGTTATTTTTCAGCAAAGAAAACCACCACTAAGATTCTTTAATGTGGTTTCTAGTAGATGACTTTCTTTAAATATACCCATAAGTTTTGTAAAGCATGTAAGAAGTGAAAAAACGGGTAGAATGTCCCAAAGAAATATGATACCTGAAAATCTGATCTTAATTGTCAATTTTTATTATTATTGGAGTATTGATTTCATAGGACCTTTTCCTTCATCTTTTGCACATCATTACATTCTTCTATCTGTTGATTATGTTTCCAAATGGGTGAAGGAGTACCTTGTAGAACTAATGACCACAAAATAGTTCTATGGTTTTTAAAAGTAAATATTTTGTCGAGATTTAGAACGCCGAGATCTATAATCAACAGTGGTGGTTCACACTTCTATAATAGGCCATTTGATAACTTAATGAGAAAATATGGCAATACACATAAAGTAGTGACACCCTATCATTCAAAGACAAGTGGCCAAGGTAAAGTTTCCAATAGGGAGATTAAACGGATTTTAGAGAAAACTTTAAATCTAGAATGTAAGGATTGGTCTTTAAGGTTAACTGACGCATTTTGGGCTTGTAGGACTACATTTAAAACCCTTATTGGAATGTCTCCCTATATACTTGTCTTTGGGAAAGCTTATCACTTACCGGTGGAATCGGAACATAAGGCATACTGGGCCATAAGCAAGTTTAATTTTGACATCGAAAATGCTAGCATGCTACATAAACCCCGGCTTGTAGAGTTAGAATAAATAAGGAAAGATGTGTATGACAACACGAGAATATATAAGGAGAAGATGAAAGTGTTCCATGAAAAGAACATTTTTAGAAAAATGTTTGAGCTAAATCATAAAGTCCTCTTATATAATTCTTATCTCCATCTATTTTCTGGAAACTATGATTTAGGCGGACTTGCCCTTTCATAGTAAAGAATGTGTATCCTTACGGAGCCATGGAAGTTGTTAATCCTGAAAACTATAATGTGTTTAGGGTAAATGGTCAGAGATTAAAACCGTTTGTAGAGAAATTTCCTCCAGAGGACATGTACATATCTCTGGAAGATCCAATTGTACTAGGATTGATCTCCTACTTTGACCGAGATCATTTTCCTTACTTTTCTAGGATTTAGTTTTCTTTGGTAGAGTAGAATATTTTGTTTGTAATTTTTAATTGATGAAGCCCCAACCTTTGAAGTTCACTCCAGTATATGTCATTCTTCACGTACTTGTTTCCAGCTACTCGTAATTTTTATTGCTCTCATGTTGCTTATATTGCATATATTTCATACATTGAGGGCAATGTAGAATTTAAGTTGAAGGTGGGTTTCCATGGTTTCCATTGAAATTTGAGTTGAATTTTTTATTTTTTATTTTAAAAAAGAAAGAAAGAAGATTTATGTAATCTTAGGTGTTTTTAGAAGATAAATTTGAGAGTTATTATTGAGAATTTTTTAAGCCTAGATTTTTCTTAATAAATTTTAAGATTGAGTTTAGTTTAATAATTCTTAGTTGAAAAGTTTGAACATTGATTGAGTCATGAATATAACATGTCACATCATAGCTTACACATTAGACTTTAGTGGGATATTGAACTATTGACTTGATGATTGTTGAGAATATTAGGAACCAAGCCTAAGGAAATTTCCCATCGTGTTTATATGATAAGTGAAATACAAAGAAAAATACCTAGCTAAAAAATAGCTATTGAAAAGGGCTACATATTAAATTGTCCATGAAAAGATTAAAAAAAAAAAAACAGGGGGGGGGGGGGGGGGGGGGGGGGGGGGGGGAATGAATGAAAAGAAAAAATAAATTAAAAATGAGAAAAAAGTGAAAGTCGTTGATGGAAAAATCAAGAGCGGGAAGAATTGAGTGTTGAACCATAAGGTAAGTTCTTATTTAGTCTTTGATTGATTTGATTATTCCTTTCATTACCATTGTGACATCTAAGTGGAAGAATTGGATATGTGGTGGTGTTAAGTCTAGGTTACATGTTGCATTCATGAAACTCAAAGTTGGGATTTATTCAAGTATATTATTATTATTTTGAACTTAATTGAGATACTTATTAAGGTAGAGCTTAGGTGAATGATATGCTTGGTTTGGTTCTCTATGGATTGGATTGGTTTGAAATTATTTGAGATTACGAGATTGACTCTTTTGAGCATTTGTTTTTGGATTTGGAATCTTTCACATGTTTTGCGCGAGACTAGAAAAATGCTAGTTGGAGAGTGTGATCAAGCCTAAGCATTGTATATTTATCCTCTCAATTCAATTAGTTTCTATGCATTTAAGTGCTAAAATGATTTACTAACATATTTTTTTGTATATGCAAGGGAATTTGGAAGACAGAGACGAAATCATGCTTAAGGAGAATTAAATCTCAAAGATTAATCAAGCGAAGACTTGGATATTTGGAGGTCATCATTAAAAAAATTACGTACCAAAGATCTAAGAAAACCAAGAACAAATGATGGAAAAAAGACTGGAAATATCATAAAGTGCAATAACATAAATAACAGATTGTTCGGTCCCAGCTGAGTTTGGATCAGTCCGATTGAAAGTGCACAGAACAGTCCATAAAGAAATTCTAGTTTTCAGAGATAATTCGACTTGACAATTAATCCAAATAAAGCTAGTTTTGGTGCCACCGAAAGAGGGTTCAGTCTGACGTGAGGGATACAAAGACTTCAAAAGGAATTTAAAGAAACTCGGCTACAACCAAGAAGCAAATTCAGTGTGAGTGAAGTGATGTTCAGTTCGACCGAAGGCTACAGTTAGTGTGACTGAAGCATAACAAAGTGTGAATTTTTTAAGTCAGTTCAAAGTCGGTGCGACCGACGTGTAATAAAGTGAGAATTTTTTAACTTGGCTCAAAGTTGGTGCAAATTAAGCCTATTTAAGTGGATATTTTAAGATTTTCTAAGAACGAATTAGGGCTTGGGAAAGAGACCTAGAGGTAGTGGAGCTTCTAAGGAATCGTCATTCCTTCTCAATCCTTCGGTTTTAGTTTATTTTCTTAGTTTTCTTTTGTTTTTGTTGAAGATGTTAGTCATGTTTGGCTAATCTCTTAGCTGAGATTAAGGGGTGAACCTTTTGATAGTATTCATTTTTCAATCAAAGTTTAAGGTTTTATATTGAATTGTGATTGGATGTGATTGAATTTGTAGATTGGATTCTCCAATCTATAAAATTGATTAATCTATTGTCGTCTCTTAGTACATTAGATGCTTTCGATTCCCTACGATGTGATTACCCATATCTTCATGAGAGATCAAGCCTATCGTGATCCTAATTTATGTTGGATATTTATGATTGATTTTACTGCGTTATCTTCTAACCAGAACTGATTGAAATCTAGTTCTATTTGAGTTATCAACTCAAGAAGATGAATTAAGTTCAATGTTTATTGATTGGGCATCCCCGAATTCTTAGTTATTTTTATTAATTGTTTTAAAACCCTTCTACTTCGTTGGATTAAAAACCCAAACCAACCATTATCGTTAGATTAGTTTTTAGTGTATTTTCACCAAAGTCCCTATGGATAAAACTCGGTCTTACCTAGTTATTACTACATCGCATCTCTATACTTGGGGTTGTCAACTCTTGAGTTCGAAGAACCTAGAATGACCAAGATGATAAAAGCAGGTACATCTTTCATACTCGACTTCTACCTTCTGCTAATAGAATGCAATAGAGAAAACATGACAGAAGAAATCATGTTGGTATGTAACATAGAAAATGATCCTGTAATACCTGATTGCCCATAGATCTTAGGATGCTTCTTTTTGAAAGGAAGTTATAAATTATGAAATAGATTCTATATTGCAAAATAGGACATGGAAAGTAGTGGAACTATCCACGGGATCAAAACCAATAGGATATAAATGAATTTTCAAAAGAAAACTAATACTAAATGGGACCATAAAAAGGTGTAAAGCCATATTAGTGGCTAAAGGTGTTGAGTATGAAATATTGCATATTTCCTCCTATTTATACCTTGGTTTTATAAACATGATAATCCTTAATCGATTTAATTATGCATGTTTTCATGTGCGAGGTGATTTCGAGAGCTTAAAGGTGAAATTGATGTCAAAAGGAAGATTTATGATCAAAAGATTACTAAATGAAGATTTGGAGATTTGAAAGTCATTAATGAAGAATTCACATGCCAAAGATCCAAGAAAACTAAGTGAAGAATGAAGAGAATCAAAGATTTAAAGTGAAGAAAAGGAATTCTGAAATTGTCATGAAAACAAACATATTCTTGGAATTGTCCTCAAAAGGCATATTCTGAAACTCGGAGTTTATTTTCAAAAACTGCGCAAAGTGCGTAAATTTGAGGCGGTTTAAAATTCAAGCATATTTTGAAAAACTGCACAAAGTGCGTAAATTTGAGGCAGTTTCTAGATTTTTCCAACTTGGTGAGAAAGTTGGAGTTGCACAACTATAAATAGGACTCCCTAGGATGCTCCAAAGCATCTTCTAGGGTTTGGAAAGGTCTCAAAGAGCATACACAAGGGTGGAGAAGCCGCTAAAGAGTTTTTCTTTTTCCCTAGTTTATTTTTCATGCTTTATTTAAGAGATTTGGTTTCAATCATGTGTATGGTTGGATAAACCTCTTAGGTAGGGCTAAGAGGTGAAGTTTGTAGCATGTTTGGATATTTATTTTACTTTGATTCTTACTCTTATGGAACTTCATTGATTTCTAGTTTGATATTAAGGGAATATTTTCAGTTTTTTATGATTTATTGTGACTCAAATTACAATAAATGTTATGATAGCTTCGGATATCTTCTTTTCTTGTTTTGAGATAGTGAGATAGGTAAATTCCGTTGTTCACCATCGTCTCCTGGGCATGGTAGGGTGATGGAATCCCTTCCAATATCACAATTCCCCTCCATTGAGAATTAGGTCAATGAAAAGTTCATATTTGATTTAAATTACTTTATCTTCCAATTGGATAGGATAAGACTCTAATTCCAATTATGTTCCTTGAATCAAGTAAGGTAGCATCTTGATAGCTATAAGTGGGTAGCATCTTGATAGCTATAAGCGGATCCTTGGCACCCTAGTTTCCACCTTTAATTGATTGTTTAAACATTATTCACAATTACTCTCTTTTATTCTAAAATTCAGATTTAGATCTTTTTCTATTTCTAGTTCTAGTTCTTTTCAGAATACATACAAGTTTAGTCCCTGTGGATTCGACCTCGTTTTCATGAGTTATTACTACATCGCAACCCTACACTTGGGGTTGTAAACAAGTTTTTGGCGCCGTTGCTGGGGATTACAGCTACATTTTTTCTGAAATTAATTGGTATTAGAATTAAGTTAAGATTAGAGTTAACTTTTTACATTTTTTTAGGCTATGATTTTTTCTGAAATTATTTTTAGAAACTAACATTGTTTTCTATTTTGTAGGATCTTAATATAGTAATTCTAATATGGTAACCTCTTTCCAATTCTCTTTTTCTTTTCTAGATTTCTTATTTGCTTTAGTTTTCTTTCTTTTAGGTTTTAGTTGTTTGGTGCTTAAGGGTTGTGCGTGTTTCATGCCCAAGTGGGTTCGTGAAAACACTCAACGTCTCCTGAGTGAAGGAGGATTAGACAAAGGGTTACCTATTCATCAAAGGATTAAACACCACTTGAGATCTTCTTAATTAATTGAAGTAATGGCTTCAAATCAACCTCAACCACCAGTTGAGGAAGTTCAAGATGAAAATGAGGTGCATAATGCACCCTCGTCTTGTACTCTACAAGATTATTTACAACTGACGGGAGTGAGCCCACCTTCCTGCATGATATTCCCATTGAATGCAGTGAAATAACGGTGAAGACCACTTTACTTGAAGTAGGAATATGCTAATATGTCTTAAAGGGGGGTGAATAGGACTTTTTAAGAATTTTATAATAATTTAAGATCCTATCACTCTAATCCTAACAACAAGCATATATTAGGATTACTCAAGAGTAACTCTACTGGCTTCCAAGCTTGGTAGAGGATCCAATCACAAACTATTTGAAAGCTGAACAATTTGTAAACTAGTTTATGATGGATATGATTGTGCGTGTGTGTGAGGTGTGATCTCAGATAATCAGATATGAAAGCATTCAAGGAAATCACATAAAAAAATTAAAGACTTTAACAATCTCAAACATAGTCATTTTTATAGTGGTTTGACTACTTGTCTACTCCACTCCCGGCAGATGCACTCAAGCCTTGAGTGTGCCGGATTTCACTAAGGAGGTTTCACAGTGGTTCACCTCAAACCTAAGGTTTTAAATCAGGTTCACCTTCAACCTTTACAACCAACTCCTGGGCTAACTGTTTATCTCCCTGAGCAAGGGTCAACACATATCACCCGATTTTAGGCACACTGCCAAGGATGCACACAAGGAACCTCTGTTTATGCTCCCTGAGAAAGGGTCAACACATAGCACCCAGTTTTAGGCACACTGGCCAAGGATCCACACAAGAAACCTAACCGTTTATGCTCTCCACAGAGCAAGGGTCAACACAACGCACCCACCATGTACACTCCTGCGGGAGGCCTCCTACGAGAGCTTGATAGGGTGAGAAACACCTTAGACCCAATCCTAAAAAGGAATGATCACAAGTGTTCGCTGGACTCTAATAACTTATAAATAAGTGGATGAGTCTCATTCAGCACGTTGACGAAGATCTCCTCCTTATAGATGAAGAATCTTCTGCTTCATTGATCCGTAACTCAGATGATGTACCAATATACGGCTACGGGTTGGGTCAAGGTTAAGATAAAATCCTACTCTGCAAAATATTTTCCTATAAGGAAGATAGAGTGATTCCTATCATCTATGCATTCAAGGCATCCCAACTTAATGATTTGCCATTTAGGTAGTAGCTGGAGGAACCTTGAATGCGGAAGTTCATTCCCCAATCCCCTCTATTGAATGTCAATGATGAGGGTGGATTGGAGGATGAACTTCCTTGAGAGAAAGGGCTTTGGGTATAAGATCTAAGGTTAAACACTCAAAAGCACTCTCTACTTTCTCTATCAGCAACAATAGACAAGTCCTCTTTATATAGGCAAAAGTTTCCAATGGATATAAACCGGTCACATTTATGACAGAGTTCGATATCATCGAGCGGCTTCGATATCATCGAGCGTATACTCTTGATTGTATTAATGGGCCGCTCGATGACACAAACTCAAATGTCATATGCTTTGAAACCTTTTGCCAGCTGGTCGATGGAATTGAAACAAGTATCGATGTCATCGGATTTTGAACTCCAATTTTATCGAAATGAGGTTCGATTCCTCGGCATTTGAAAATGAGAGAGACTTGTCTTGAAATATTTCAGGTTTACACGAATGATCGAGGGACCTTCGAGATCATCGGAATTTAAATGTCGATGATAATGATACCCGTGTCGATGCATCGATAAATCCAACGGATTTCTCTTTAAGCTTGCTGGACAGTTTATGTTCATGTTTGATGCAATCGATGCTGTATTGATATCATCGATATTTGAATATCGATTTAATCGAGTGACCTTCGATCAAAGATAAATTATCCTGAAATATTTTGCTTGATATATGCGAGTCCAAGATCGATATCATCGAAGGCCTTCCGATATCATCAAGATTTGAATTCCAATGATATCGAGGAGGACCTCGATATATCAATGATCTTATGATTTTTCTTAGTAAAAACAGGGACTCGTTTTCTCTGCTGTCGATTTTATCAAGTCAATGTCGATAGACTCGAGTTTCAAATATTGATGTCATCGATAGGGGTATCGATACATCGATAATTCAGTCCAGAAGAATATGTGGTTGCTGGACATCTTGGGTCCTCATTTCGATGGTATCAATTGATCATCGAGGACATCGACAGCGCAGGTCGATCATATCGAGATGTGTATCGATAAGATAGATAAAGCAAGAAAACTTAGAGATTTTCTGATTTTGAAAAAGTTTTCTTAACTTAATAACCCTATGATGTTCTAACTTGTTTTAAGGGTTTACATACCTAGTGTTTTGGGACATGGGATGTGAGGCTTAGATTTACCTATGGCGAGCTTGTATACATCCGGTTGAGGCAGATGCTTTGAATTGATCTTCCTATGAGGCTCTACAGTCTAGCTGACTCAACACTCACGCTAATTGACAAACCAGGGCACTTTCATGCAAGAACTGTGGATATTAAACTAGGTGTAATTCAACTCCTCCTTAAGTTTCATGGACTAGAATCTAAAAGTCTATACTTACATATGAAAGAGTTCGATGAAATCATATCTACATTACACTTTCCAAACGTGTCTGAGGATATAGTTAAACTAAAATTGATTCCTTTGTCTTTGAAAGAAAAGGCTAAGTCGTGGTCACATTCTTTAAGACCAAGGTCCATTGGCATGTGCGCTGAGATGACAAGGGAGTTCCTTAAAAAGTTCTTTCCTATCATAAAACAAATACCTTAAGGAAAGCAATCATGAATTTTATGCAAAAAGGGGATGACACCTTCTTCCAATGTTGGGAGCAATTTAAGGATTTCATAAATTCATGTCCACAACATGACATATAATAAGCTTTTTCTTTGAGGGATTAACCTCACCCATGCGCCAATTTGTGGAGATAATGTATAATGGGGAATTCATGAATAAGGAAGCCGAAGATGGGTGGATTATTTTGATAAACTTGCTGAAAACGCGTAATCATGGAATCCATCTTCAAGAATTACCACTTATAAGCCTACTCAATCAAAGGAAAGGGGAGAAATTTATGTTTTAAAAGAGGAAAATGATATAAATGCAAGAGTGGCCAAAATCACAAGAAAAGTCGAAGTCATGGAACTTAAGAAGGTAGAACTCGAAAAGACTGCGGAAGTTGTTTGTGGTATTTATGCTCATAACATACATACAACTGAGAATTGCCCAACAATTCATGCTTTTCAAGAGATATTGAATGAGCAATCAAATGTCGTGAACAACTACCAAAAACCTTTCAATGGACCCACCTCAAATACATATAACTCAAGCTAGAGGAACCACCCAAACTTCAGTTGGAGGAACGGACAAACAACTACCCCTCAAGGGATCCTTAACCAATTTCTGAATCAAAGGAAACCTCAAGAGGATCAGGTCCTAAAACATATACAAAACCAAGAGCTTTTTAATTAGGGTATGCAGCAAGCCTTTCAAGACCTTACAAACGCCATACAAGGGCTTGAAACAAAAAATTTGATGGGGAGAAAGGGATCCTTCCGACTCAGCCTCTCCCCAACCCAAAACAGCAATATGAAATCAGTGACCCAAGCTCTTCAAAACAGATGGAGCAAGCTAAGTCTATCACCACTCTTAAGAGTGGGAAGACAATTGACAAATCTATTCCAGTGAGGGTTGAAAAACCTAAGAACCCGAAAATATATGAGAATGATAGACCTATCAATGCTCCACATGGGTTAGAACCGGAACCTCAAAGTAAGTCGATTGCGCCATTCCCTCGACGGTTAATTGCACTAAAATCTTTCTCTAAGTCTCAGGATATTCTAGAGGTGCTTAAACAAGTAAGGTCAACATCCCTCTATTGGATGCCGTTAAACAAATCCTGTAAGTGCTGTGAAGTATAAAGCACATTTATTTTTGTCAAAGTTCGATGGACAAAACAACTTCTATTCAAGTTCAAGATGTGTAGATGAAAAGTTCACTTTCAACATTTAAGACATGAAGATGGAAAGTTCACCTTCAAAGTTCAAGATATGAAGATGGAAAGTTCACCTTCAAAGTTTAAGATATGAAGATGGAAAGTTCACCTTCAAGGTTCAAGACATGAAGTTAGAAAGTGCAAGTTCAAAATAAGAAGATGGTTACTTTAAGTCCAAAGTTCTCTATCTCTACTTCTTCCTTTATTCCTTAGTTTTTCATGTTTTCTTTTAGAGACTTTAGTTCAATCATGTCTATGGTTGGCTAAACCTCTTAGTTAGGGCTAAGAGGTGAATCTTGTATCGTGATGGGATGTTTCTATTACTTTGATTCATGTTTATATTGAATTCTCATTGATTTTAGTATGATTATAAGGAATACTTTCAGTTTTTAATGGTTTGTTGTAACTCAAATTACAATGTATCTGCGATAGCTCTGAGTATGTTCTTTTCATGTTTAGGGATTGTGAATCTAAGAAATCCTATTGTTCACCATCGTCCCTTGGGCATGATTGGATGATGGAATCCTCCCTAACTTTCACAATTCTCTCGGATTGATTGTGGGATTTGTAAATCCTGTAGTGAGTCATTGTCTCATGGGCATGGTTTTGTGATGGAATCACATGTAGTTCTCACACTGCTCTTCCATTGAGAATTAGGTCAAAGGAAGTTCAGATTTGATTTTACTAAGATATCTTCCAATTGGATAGGATAGGACTCTGATTCCAATCGTGTGACTTGAATCAAGCATAGATCTCCCTAATCTCTACAAGTGGATCCTTAGAAATCCTAGTTTCCCACTTTTGAATTTCTTAAGTTTTTCATTAAATCTCTCACAATTACTTTCAAATATTCTAGATTTAGATATACATCTTCTTCTACTTCTAGTTCTAGTTGCTTTCAGAATACTCATGAGATTAGTCCCTGTGGATTCGACCTCGGTCTCACCGAGATTATTACTACATCGCATCCCTACACTTAGGGTTGTGAGCCAGTTTTTTGCGCCGTTGACGGGGATTAATGGTTGCATTTTTCTGAGATTAACTAGTTTTGGAATTAGGTTAAGATTAAGGTTTTTTCATTTTTCTATTTTAGGATTAGGGTTTGTTTTCTGTTTTTAGAAACTTTCTAATTATAGGATTTCTTTTACTTTTAGAAACTAACTTACTTTCTAATTCTAGGTTTAGAACTTTCCTAATCAGTTTTTAGAAACTTTCTATTTTCTGTTTTGAGAAACTTTCCTTTTTAGAAACTAGTTTTAATTTATTTTTAGAAACTTTCTAATTTTAGAATTTCCTGTTTTTAGAAAGTGACTTGTTTTATTTTGTTTTGTAGGATTTTAATTAGGAACTTCTAATTTGGGAACTTCTTTTTAATTCCCTCTCTCTTTCTATTTCTAGATTTCTATTTTCCTTTCTCTCTTTCAGGTTTAGGTTAGAATCTGAATTTGAGAGATGAGAGTGTTTCATGCCCAAGTGGGTCCGTGATAATACTCGACGTCTTTTGAGTGAAGGAGGTATGGTTGAGGGGTTATCTATCCATCACATGATTAGACACCACTCGAGATCCTCAAAGTCAATTGAAGTGATGGCTACAAATCAACCGGTTAATTAAACGGGAAGACAACCTCAACCTAGGGTTAAGAAAGTCCAGGATGAGAACGAGGTTCATCAAGTACCCCCGCCTCGTACTTTGCGAGACTATTTACAACCAGCGGGAGTGAGTACACCCTCATGAATGGTTTTTCCAGAAAATACAAGACACATGGATATCAAGTCAAGGGTCATCAAACTCTTTCCAAAATTTTATGGGCTTGAATATGAAAATCCATACTTACACTTGCAAGAGTTTGACGAGATTATAGTCACTCTATACTTTCCAAACGTGTCCAATGACACGGTCAGGCTGAAACTCTTTCATTTTTCTTTGAAAGAGAAAGCTAAGACGTGGTTGCATTCACACATCCTCAATCTATTGGTAGATGGAATGATATGACAAGGGAGTTCATAAAGAAAATTTTCGCATACCATAAGACGAACACCTTAGAAAGTCAATCATGAACTTCGCCCAAAAAGGAAGATGACACATTATTCCAATGTTGGGAGCGGTTCAAAGATTTGTTAGTTCGTGCCCACAACACAGTTTTGAAATGTGGCGCATCACTAACTTCTTCTATGATGGATTGCCATCTTCCGTGTGCCAATTGGTTGAGACAATGTGTAACGAGGAATTCATGAATAAAAATGTCGATAATGTGTGGGACTACTTTAATAAGCTTACTTAAAACACACAATCATGGGACATCTCCCCAAATTCAAGCACCACGTCTCGGTCAACTCAATCCAAGGAGAGGGGCGGAATGTTTCTCCTGAAAGAGGAAGATGATATCAATGTTAAAGTGGCTAATCTTACCAAAAAACTCGAGGCCATGAAATTAAAGAATGATAAGGATAAGGAAACTGTTTGCGATTTTGTGATTGCAATATTCACACAACCGAAAATTGTCCAACAATACCTGCCTTTCAAGAGGTGCTAAATGAGCAATCCAATGCCATGAATAATTACCAAAGGCCTTTTAGTGGATCCATCTCTAACACATATAATCCTAGTTGAAGATATCATCCAAACTTCAGTTGGAGAAACGGACAAACTGCTACACCTCAAGGATTCCTTAATCAAATTCCACATCAAGGGAAACTTCAGGAGGATCTGGTTTTAAAGCATCTTCAAAATTAAGAGCTTTTCAATTAGGATATGTTACAACTCTTTCAAGACCTCACAAAGGCCATACAAGGACTTGAGACTAAAAGTGCGATTGGGAACAAGGGAGTCTTCTAGCTCAACCTCTTCCCAATCCAAAACTGCAAAATGAAGTTAGCGACCCAAGCTCTTCAAATCAGATGGAGCAAGCTAAATCTATCACCACTCTTAGGAGTGGGAAAACCATTGACAAAACCATTCCGGTTAGGGTTGAAAAGCCTAAGGACCTGGAAGAGGACAACAATGATAGATCTAGCCATGCCCCACAAGAATTAGAACTGAAACTTCAAGGGAAGCGATTGCCCCATTTCCCCAACGATTAGTTACACCAAAACCTCTCTCTAACTCTCAGGACATTCTAGAAGTGTTAAAACAAGTGAAGGTCAATATTCCTCTACTTAATGTCGTAAAGTAAATACCTTCATATGCCAAATTTCTGAAAGACTTGTGCACGACTAAAAGACGGCAAAGTATCAAAAATGAATTTTTTTTTTGACAGAAAAAGTGAGTGTTATCCTAAAGCAAGATGTGCCACAAAAGTATAAAGATCTAGGTAACCCAACCATCACTTACGTAATTGGGAACTACCGGATTGAACACGCACTTCTTAACTTAGGATCAAGCGTAAATTTGATCCCATACTTGATCTACAAATATTTAGCTTTGGGTGAATTGAAACCCACCCTAACCACATTACAACTTGCTGACCGCTCAGTTTGTGTACCGAGAGGGGTAATTGAGGATGTGTTGGTCCAGGTTGACAGATTTTACTACCCGATAGATTTTATCGTCCTGGAAACGGAACCCATCAGTAACATGATCACTCAAATTCCCGTCATTCTTAGTCACCCATTCCTTGTCACTTCAAATGCAATCATTAATTACAGGAATGGGGTCATGAGTATATCTTTCAGGAATATGACATTAGAGTTGAATATCTTTTTCAACACAGGCAAACAGTTAGAGGATGATGACGATTTCCACGACATTAACATGATTGACTCTTTCGTGGAAGATAAAACACTTTTGACCTTATCCTCTGACCCTTTAGAGACGTGCCTGGCCCACTCCCATGATTTTGATGATGACATGATTAGGGAGATGGAGGCCATGCTTGATATTGTGCCGGTAATTAAAATTAACCGATGGAGGCCACAATTCAAAGAATTGCCCCAAACTGATATAGTGCCTCTACCGTCTAACCTCAAGGCACCCAAGCCTGACTTAAAAACTTTGCTCTCTTATTTGAAATATGTCTATTTAGGTCAAGATGAGACATACTCAGTGGTGATTTCTTCCTACCTTGAGCAAGAACAGGAGAGTATGCTCATCTCTACTCTCATTGAGCACAAAAGAGCCCTTGGATGGTCGATTGCGGACCTCAAGGGAATTGGCCCTTCGATTTGTACTAACTGCATTTATCTTGAGGATAATGTGAAGGCCTCTCAGCAATCACAACGTAGACTAAATCCAAATATGAAGGAAGTGGTTAAAGCCGAGGTTCTTAAGCTATTGGATGTTGGTATCATATACCTAATATCCGATAGCCAATGGGTGAGTCCAACTCAGGTGGTTCCCAAGAAGTTTGGAATCACCATCGTAGCCAATGCCAATAATGAACTCGTGCCAACCAAAGTTAATATTGGTTGAAGAATGTGCATTGACTACAAGAAGTTGAATACCGTCATGAGGAAGGACCACTTCTCTTTGCCCTTCATCGATCAAATTTTGGAAAAGATAGCTGGTCATTCCTATTACTGTTTCCTTGATGAATATTCAGGCTACAATCAGATCGAGATAGCCCTTGAAGACCAAGAAAAGACCACATTCACATGTCCTTTTGGCACCTTTGCTTACTGAAGGATGTCATTTCGAGCTGTATAATGCCCCCGCAACCTTCCAGTGATGCATAATGAGTATTTGTTCTGACATGGTGGGGCAATATTTAGAGGTCTTCATGGACGACTTCTCGGTCTTTGGTCCATCCTTCAACGAATGCTTGGAGAATTTGAAAAATGTGCTGAAGCGATGTGAGGAAAAGAACTTGGTACTGAATTGGGAAAAGTGCCACTTAATGGCTCGTAAGGGAATTGTCCTTGGACACATCATCTCGTTTAAGGGAATTGAGGTAGATAAGGCTAAAATTGATCTAATCTCTAACCTATCTCCACCCAAGAACATACGAGATGTGCGATCCTTTCTAGGACATACCGGGTTTTACAGAAAATTCATAAAGGACTTTAGTCACCTCTCTCGTCCTCTATGTAATCTACTTCAAAAGGATGCACCATATGAGTGGACTGAGCAATGCCAGGAATCTTTTACTAACTCAAGGGCATGTTAACCACTGCACCTATCATGCAGCCACCCGATTGGAGCCTTCCTTTTGAACTTATGTGCCGTAAGTCCTGTATCCTAGACCGTACCGTTCCGTAGGTTCCCGCAGTCTTCCCGGTCGAATTCCATCAACCTTCGACCCTTAACTGGTATTTGCGCACAACCCTGATTTATACGTCGTCAACTCTAGTTGTCTCAAACCGAGACTTGTACCCTTACGACTGCATCGTCACCGTGGTTCCGATGCCGCGTATCGCGTGCCGATTCGATACTCTGGCCAGGAGATGTGGGCCAGCGTTCGGTTTGAATCTCTACGCCTTGTCACAAGGGAATCACATCCATCAATCAATCAATCAATCCCATCATGTCAAGTACACATCACCTTTCACCCATTCCCAAGCAACCTCAAAGTCAAAAAGTCTCTTACACACCCATGCCTTTCTTACACCAAGCAACCACAAAAGTCAAAAAGCTCTTACATCCATCACTCACCACATCCATCACTCCATCACCCATCACTCTCTCTCTCTCTCTTTACAACCCTCTCTCTTCTTCATTTTCAAAACTCATTTCCAAGCAAGAAAAAAAAAAACCACACGTCCAAGCATTTTTCCAAGAACCTCCATGAGAAAACTTTGTATGTGGCCCACTTCCCACCCTCTCATCTTCCATCTCAACCATCCAAACCTCATCCCTTTCATTGAAGTCGAAGCTTAGGCGGTTACCATTCTGACGAACCAAGAAGGAGTGAACGGTGGGTGATTTTGATCCCACGTTTGCATTTTTTTGTGATTAAAGGGACACATGTAGTGGGACCCACCTTGATGTATATTTTGTATCAAAGAGGGGCCCATAGTGGCTGGGCCCCTCCATCACCTCCGATATTGCCCATGTCTCCCTCTTTCTCTCTCTCTTTCTATGATTGTGGCCCACCTAATGTGTGCATATCATCCATGACATCTACCGGTGGACCCCATCCATGTGGGACACACCATGATGCTTTTATGCCATCCCAACCATCCATAGGGGGGGCACCTTGATGTGGCTAGGGGGTAGCTGCCCGTGGAGTGTGAACTGACGTGGGCCCACCCAGCCCCTTAGATCAGGTGGTGGAACGAGTGAAAGATGCCTCGTTTCAAACACTGGAGGTCTTGGTATCGCACCCTGTGGAGGTGGCTAACATGGAGTGTGCACTAACAGTGGGTGTGGACTGACATGGGGTCCACAGGACCCATCCACATCGTCCACCCTTAATGACGGGGCCCACCATGGTGTGCGTGCTCCCTCCAAACCATCCACCACCCAGGACGGTGGGGCCCACTTTTGTGTGGGGCCCTCCTTGCATGCCAGACCCATAGCTCAACTGGCAGGTAGAGTGGAGATACCTCGCTGCAACACTGAGGTCTTGGTACGATTTCCTAGTAAGGGTGGCCTCCACGTGGGACCCACCTAAGTTTTTGGATGCGGTTGAAACTTGGTCTGACCGTCCATTCAAGTGGGACACCCACGATAGGTGGGCTGGATTTGTGGACCCCATCTTAGTGGGCCTAATAAATTATTATGAATGTTTTCAATGGAGGGTAGCCCTCTTAACTGATGTATCTGGTGCGGCCCACACAAGTCATGGACCGACTTGATTTTTGAGACCTAGGCCCACGTTGGAATGGTGTATTTGACCGATGGGTCAGATGTTTGGCAAACATCAATGGTGTGGCCCACACAGCTCGCTGTACCTTTTCCCATATATACATATATGTGGGCCCTACGTGGGACCCACCTCTGTGGTGTCTCTGCTTGTGTTAGAGAAGGAAAAAAAAATGAAAAGAAAAAGGAAAAGAAAAGAGGAGAGGCAGCCACGTGCTGCTTTCTCTCTCTCTATAGCTCTCTCTCTCTATATCTCGCTCTCTCTCTCTCTCCCTGTAGCGTCAGTGGGCTGTAGGCCGCACATGATGTATGTGTTTTGGCACATGCCATCCATCTATTTTGATGGTGGGGCCCACTGTCATCTGGCGACTACGAGTTCTGTGGGTCCCACCACTATATATATATATACTATATATATTTCATATTATATATTTTATAATATGTAAATGGTGGTGGGCCCTACGTGGGACCCACCTTTGCCCTCCTAGTGCAGCCAGTTGCCATCCAGCGCCATCTAGCTGCTCCTTTATTGGCAGCAGGCCCAACATTAATGTATATCGACACTGCCCACTCTTTGAACGGTGGGGCCCACCATGATGCAAGTGTTGTATCCATGCCGTCCAACCAATTGTGAGATCATTTTACAGTATGGGAAGATAGTGGTGAGTCAGATCTAAAGTTCGAGTGGACCCCATTATTAAATAGTGGACAGTGACATCCACCGTTCAAACTTCTAAGGCCGTGGTGGTTTCCAAATAAGCTGATATTGTTTTCACTTCATTTATCTCTATGTTAACTTATGAATAGGTCGGATCTCAAATATACATTAGGTTGGGCCCAAATGAGGCCCATCAGTGTCGCCCATTCAATATACATGAAGCCCGTTGGTGCGGCCCATGTAATGCCGCATATGTGATGTGGTCCGCTTGACATAGGAGGCCCATTGAGATATATTTAAGGCCCCGGTGCGAGGCCCACCTGATGTGTATTCGAGACCCCATGTGATGTATGTGAGGCCCATGTGCGAGGCCCAATGTAAGGTATGTGCGTGGCCATTACAACGTTATGAATTCCTTATGTATGTCACCCCTTGGGAGCAATGTTGGTTTGACATCCACATTGATGGGCAATGATGGTTAGATGTCCTCATTGTGACCTTCCCTTAGACCTTGTTAGGCCCATTCTCGTCATGGGTTAACCCAAATTAGTGGGCCACATTCGCTGTAGACGAACGACTTCATAACCACGGCCGACACCGATTATCGACCCTGATTATCTGTGCCGATTACCGATGCTGATTTTCGGTGCCGATTGCCGAGGCCGACGCCGACGCCGATTATCGATATCGATTATGAGAATGTGACAACATAGCATCATGATACATGTTCATACGAATCATCTGCATGCTTATGATGAGATGAGTGATTGATCATAGCACATGCCTTTGAACAGATTGTTTATGGGGTCCCTAATGGGCAGAGTTGCCCTACATGAGCACGCGATACGCACAAGATTGTTGCATGACTGGATTGCGTGATTCATGCATTTGCATTGTGTGACATGTGTACTGTACGCCCTAGTGACATCAGGGTCGTAGCCTCCACAGGCGCATCGTGGTTGGCAAGATTGGATACCAAAAATTGTGTTCTATATGGGGTGCTATAGATATTCTTAGGTGAAAGTCCCTAGACCCTTATGGTACCAAGAGGTTGCTCCAACGTCTATACAGAGTGGGTGCATGAGTGCCGATTGCCGATTACCAGACGACCGCACTTTCCACTGTGTCGTGGTCGGTTGGAAGGGGGTGCGGCCTTACCCGCCCGAGAGGAGGGGGCAAAGCTAGGCTGAGTTTGACCAGCTCGAGGAATGGGTCCGCTACTGACGAGCCGAACCCGATATTGGTAGGCGGGTCGTGAGGTCTCTTTCACTTACCTTATTGGCCGCGATGAGGCGGCAATCTGGTTTAGAGTGTACTAGACCCTGGTGATATTCAGATTTGAGCTGTATTGATATGTGGACCTAGATGAGGATTCACATGCTTGAGTTGCATCTCGCATTGCATGGCCTTGGTATGGCTGACATCATTCATGCCTTACATCGCATAGCCTTGGTACGACTAACAGTATTCATGGATTCACCAGTATGTTTCGCATTACTCTGATACTGCATAACTACATTACTACCTTGCGCACACACTTTCACCACCCTCTAAGCTTTCTATAAGCTTATGTACGACCGTTGCGTGCAGGTGACGTTGGGACATAGTAGCGTTGAGGCAAGAGCACAGAGCAGATCATTTTGGAGTTTTTTGTCCATTATCATTGTATTTCCCTTTATGCTCATTGTACTGGTAAAGTTTTTTATCATAGTGGAAATGTGATGGAGCTTTTGGTTGTTGTTTGTGGGTTATGCCTTTGGTTATGCTTACTACGAATCAAACTGATGTTGAAAATCCTCCTTATAGCATTCCAGGATCGGAACCTGACGAATGGGCACTGGGAGCTGAGAATGGGGTTCTACGGAGGCTGTTGGTGCCGGATTCGGCGATCGAAGATTTTGTGAACCTGGTTTCTGAGTTTGGGGCATAACAGAAGTTGGTATCAGAGCATAACTCGGGTATAACTAAGAACAATATTACATGTCTGCTATGAGTTCAGGATGATTGAGTCCCAAGTCCGGATAGCTTAGTGATCTTTTATTACCGACCCTTAACGTGTGTGCCTTCGAGAGCTTTCAAGTTGATTGTAACATCCCGGATTTTTGCCAACTTGGGATTAGACGTCCTTAGGCAATGGATCGATCCTAAGACCTTATCAACTTGTCAAAACTCAATCCCACAGTCTAAAATCGCTCCTTAACCCATTTCCTTCACAAATCCCACCCTTCACCACCTTGTTCCTTAAATTTTCTAAGTACTTTCACCATAGACACTATCTTAAACTAGCTAAGTAGTATAACTTGGATCACTTTATATACAAACTACAAAGGACTAAGTACCACCTCAGACAGAGATCTTACAGGACTAAATCCTTTAGAAATTTGGCGAGATTTAGCTAGTGTTAAACTAGAGTGCCTGTGAAATTAGCACCAATCACTTTAAATACGATCTGCAAGACCCAAAACTTGTAGAAGCATCGATGCTACAGTACCCTATAATCTAGGATCAATCTCATAACCCGGTTGCTCTCGGGAGCATCTCGAAACTCCGTATCGGATCTGGACCGCACGTCGGAAGTCCGATTAACACGAAGTTAAGGAACTAGGACCGCCTCGCTGGGCTTGACAACCATCTCGGAAATCAGGTCCAGCCGATGTCCCACGGCCATTCGTTTGGATCCGGAGCGAGGGAGTGTGAAAAACACTATTCTCTTTACAAAATAAATATCTGGAATAGTGATCTGGCACCATTCACTTGCGCATCAGTATTAAGCAACCAGACAGTCAGAATCAGACCAAATTACACCCTCGGATTAAGAAAAATTTCAGGAACATTTACATGTACTTGGAATTTCGGATCGTGGCCCACTGACCGTTGAACTGAAAGTGGTCCGCCACATGCGATCTAGGAATTCGATCGAGTCGAAAATGTAATCCCACATAGATCCATGTGTGGAGAGCTTAAGTCTGACGTTTGGCTCAAGGAGGGCTACCAGAACCTCTCTTTTGAGCTGGAAAAGTGTCGAAATACCTATATTAGCAGTAACCCTTGAACCTGAGTCTATTTTGGAGAGGTTTTAGGCTATATAAGGGCCTTAGAACAGCCCCTCTCACAGCCATACGAATTTGAGATTGAGGGAGAGAAAAGAGAGAGAAAGTGTGGGAGCAGTGGGAGTTTATCCCTGCCGCTATTCCCTGCCGGTATACGAGCTACACCGCTTCGTTCTAATCGCTTTCCAGGCGATTTCAGCCCCGTTTTTAGGTAAGAAACCCTAACCCTAATCTGTTTTAGAGTTGTAAGGGTTGTAGGTTATGAAATAGCTAACCTATTTCGTTCTATAGGTTACCAAACTGCCGAATACGGAAGCTTAGCAAACCTATCGACTCCGTTACGATTCTACGACAAAAGGTGCTGACTTTAGGTGTATAGGTTATGGTTTTCAAAGCTTTTAATGTCAGATAATGATAGATTCATGATCTGCATGCAATTGCACATGTACAAAGTGCTGTCTGTTTTCCGTTTCGATTAAAGATGAAAATATGAAATTCTACATACTCTAGGTATTTGTAGAAAGTACGGTATACGTATAAATTTTGGAAATATGCTTGACATGATTATTTGTTGTATGAATATATTATATATGGATAAATTACTTGTTTGGCGAAAGGACTCGCCCTAATACAAGTTCTGCTCATATACACTATGTATGTTGAAATTGTGTAGTGTAGAAAATACCATATACGTATATATTTTGGAAGTGTGTCGGACATGATTATTTGTAGTATGAATATATGATATGTGAATAAAATACTTATTTGGCGAAAGGATTCGCCCTAATACATGTTTGCTAACATACACTAAGTATGTTGAATAGTGTATTCTAAGTGTTTGGAAAAATGATTGAATGAGTATAGAATTCTCATTCGTGCTCGCCATGACTAATTGTCATGGATAATTGATTGTTATATTGGCGATATCCCTTTGACGAAAGGATTTGCCCTAAATCACGCCACGGCCAATATACACTATACATGTTAAATTGTGTGGCCCAAGCGTTTGTGGAAATGACTGAATGAATGTGGAACTTGGATTCCTACTTGCCATGACTACCCGTCGTGGGTGTATGTGTGTTATGATTGGGGTAACTCCCTAGTGAAAGGATTTGGCCTTATACCAATGTGGTCAACATATGTCATGTATGTTGATACATGTATTATAAAGTGTTTGTTGAAATGTCTGAATGAGTAGTAGTTAGTAAATTGTAATGTTTAAGGGTGTTGAGATATGATTCACAGCTCCTTTAACTATGTGTATGATTTCCTTGGATAGCTGTGTGATTAGGAATTGAATGTGTACAGACTCATGCTTGTGTTGTGCTTCATAACATGCTCAACTGCTTTTATGATTTTATCTATGTAATGCATATGTTGAACTTATATTTACGTTGTATGATCCGTCATGGGTGATGGGGGAGCGGAGCAACGAGTGCGTGCAACAGCCCTGGCAGCCCTAAACGGATAATATCGGATCTTGATTGTATGAGTTGAATCTTGATCCATTACTGCTTTATCTATCTGCAATTGATTGGGTTTGGGGCTATGATTATGGCCCAGGCAATCGGTAACGGGATTGAATTCGTGGCTGAGATTAATTTGCCACGTGGGATGTGTTCGACGAACTCGAGTCGTACGTTGCCTGTCGGCAGTGGCTAGGCCACACGAAGTTGTTTATGCACTTCATGTCGTGCAGCTCAACGGGCGAACATGCTAGTCGAGCTCGTCAAGTAACCCGATCTGCCTTATGCATGTTCACCCTGTTTGGACGCTCCTGCTTGAACCTAGGGTACCAAACTTACCAGTGAAACCCCTTTTAACCATGGTACCTCGATCCGCTAAGACGCATGAGCCGGGCATGGTGGTATGGGACACCGTGGTCGAGCTGTCGGCCTACGCTGGGGCCATGTGCCTCCCCGTAGTGACCATTGCGCAACCAGACTCGTGAGCCGAATATGGTGGTATGAGACACTGTATTCGAGCTGTCGATACTTACGGCGAGAGCCGAGTATGGTGAGACCTGTACTCGTGCTGACGGGCGACGAGTCCTCTGTAGTATCTTCGAGTATACTCCAAGGGCTGTGATTGGCGACGAGTCTTTCACAGCAACTAGAGTATGAGTGGAGCCGAGTACGGTAAGACCTGTACTCGAGCTGACGGCTAGTGATTGAGCCAAGTACGGTGAGACCTGTACTCGAGCTGACGGTCAGCAATTGAGCCACATACAGTGAGACTTGTATCCGTGCTGACGGGTGACAAGCCCTTTGTGATGCCTTCACTATGCCTCTCAAACCATAATATCGTATGAGATTAACTAGGATTGACGACCTGTTGAGTTTCAGTGATGGCGATGCTTGTGAAGCAGAGCCGGACTACTTCTATGATGATAGGGGAATTCTCCTATCTGTATCTCTCTAGCAGGTCAATGAAGACCTGATATTGTATTGACGGGGCTATGGTACTTGGGACAGGAGACATTACACCTTCCTCACATTTGTATATTTTAAAACTTACTTGTAATTATTTAACTTGGTAATGTTATCACACTCTGGAGACTCATCATAGTTTATATATTTTATCTATCTATCACAGTCTTCCGCTTGCAAATTTAACTATCTCTGGAGTATGATATGCTGTTTTGGCTTAATCTCACTCATGTTCAATGCACGAATACAGTCAACATTCAATCATCATTAATTTTGTTGCATAAGTGATGTTCTGGAACTCGGGAGTTGAGTTTATGCTCGACCCCCGATTTTCAGGGCGTTACATTGATAGGTACATTCGCTCTTCCTATAAGACAAGATGCCCAGGAAGGTGACCCGATCGACTCCCCCACCACCACCTGAGACTCCCGCATTACCACCGACGATCCCCGCTCCACCACCAGAGATTCCTACTACCCAGCCTATGGATGCGGCTCCTCCACCAGAGACCAATGCGGATCCGACCGTATCTGTGAGTGCCTCCAAGTTACAGCAGATGTTACAAGCTGTGATGGCCACACTTCAGGGGCAGGGCAGACACCCCATCGTTTCTCCAGTCCAGGCAGAGCAGGAGCGCGCGAGTTCCCTCCTTCGAGAGTTTCAACGGCTCTATCCCCCACGTTTCTAGGGTGAGCCAGACCCGACGGCAGCCGAGAGATGGCGCGCCGATGTGGAGAAGATATTTGATACGATGGGATGCACGACCAAGCAGCGAGTCCGATTAGCCGTATTTCTTCTCCATGGTGAAGCTGAGCACTGATGGACATTAGTCTCTTGAGCAGCGGGCGCTGATTTTATATGGACCTGGGAGGATTTTATGGATCGGTTTAACCGACAGTATTTCCCTTATCACATCCGACGACAGCGAGCATTAGAGTTCGAGGCCTTGGTGCAGGGTGATATGACAGTGGCTCAGTATGCAGCTCGTTTCGTAGCACTGTCCAGATTTGCACCATATCAAGTAGATGATGAGGAACGAAGAGCCCGCCGCTTCGAGGACGACTTGCTTTACGATCTTCGACGCTGTGTTATTGGGCATGAGCTCCCGACTTTCGTAGGAGTGGTTCGGAAAGCCCAGATTTTTTAGGCTGAGTGGGCCGGTTCTCAGTCTGATCGTGGTCAGAGCAAAGGCCGAAAGAGGCATGCTCCTTCCGGTGACTCGCAGTAGCAGAGGCGCACGGGTCGCCCAGTCTTCCGAGCGCTAGCAGCACCTCCAGCGCCACCTCCGAGGTAGTTCACCGGCACCTGTTTTGGGTGCGGTGCGACGGGACACTGTATGTGGGAGTGTCCTCGCCCCCAGCTGCAACAGCAGCCGAGAGGTCCACAACAACCTCCACCGTAGAGCAGCAGAGACCTCCACCACAGCAGCAGCAGAGACCTGCCCAACAGCAGTGACAACAGTCCCCACCACCGAGGCCACCTTAGCAGCAGCATCAGCACTAGCCTCTGAAGCCGCCACCGAAGCAGAGGCAGCAGTTTCGATGGCCTCAACGACCCCAGCAACAACAGTACGCTCAGAGGGGACAGGCACCTCCCCAGCTGGCTTAGGCTAGATTCTACGCGGCCTAGTAGGATCCTCAGTCATCTGGAGGAGTCGTTGAGGGTATACTTCCAGTTTTTGCATGCATTGCTTGAGTCTTATTTGATTCCGGTGCTTCGTACTCTTTTATGTCCGAGGGATTCTGTCGTTCGACTGGACTGCCGACAGAGTCTGCTCGAGAGGGGTTGACCGTATTGACGCCTTTGGGGAAGATTACAACATTAGGCCGCTTCTGTTCATCTTGCCCCATGCTAGTGGAAGAGATTTTCTTACCTGCCGACTTGTACGTGTTGCCGATGTCGAATTTTGACGTTATATTAGGCATGGATTGGCTTGTTGAGTATCACATCATATTAGACTGTTCTGCGAGGACCGTCATATTCTGTATACCAGGCTTGCCGCAGGTTTCAGTTCGTTACAGAGCCCCGGGGAGAGCCATTGTCCTGCTTGATGTCCTGCGCCGTTGAGGAGTCTGTTGCCGCTTGTATTGATCAGATGCTAATTGTTTCCGATTTTCTCGATGTGTTTTAGGAGATTTTGGGATTACCGCCTCACCGACTCACCGAGTTTCAGATTGATCTCGTGCCTGGTACCTCGCCTATTTCGAAGGCCCCGTATCGTATGGTACCGTTGGAGTTGCGGGAACTGCAGAAGCAGTTGGACGAGTTGCGCGAGTTGGACTTTATCCGTCCGAGCAGTTCGCCTTGGGGAGCGCCGGTACTCTTCGTGAAGAAGAAGGATGGCTCGTTGAGGCTTTGCGTAGACTACTGCGAGTTCAACAAGGTCACGATCAAGAACAAGTATCTGCTCCCGAGGATCGATGATTTGTTTAATCAGCTGCAGGGTGCACAGTTCTTTTCAAAGATTGACTTACGTTTCGGTTATCATCAGATTCGGGTCCAAGAGGAGGACATTCCGAAGACGGCATTCAGGACGCGTTAAGTCATTTTGAGTTCCAGGTCATGTCCTTCGGACTGACCGATGCACTCGCGGTCTTCATGTAGTTGATGAACGAGGTCTTCCGCCCTTATCTCGATCAGTTTGTTGTAGTCTTCATCAACGACATTCTGATCTATTCGAGGACTCGTGAGGAGCATGAGCAGCATCTGGAGGTTACGCTGCAGACCCTCCGCGCACACTAGCTGTATGCAAAGCTGGAGAAGTACGAGTTCTGCCAAGAGGAGGCGAAGTTCCTCGGTCACATGGTGACGAGGGAGGGCGTCACAGTGGACCCCTCGAAGGTTGAGGCAGTGTGTCAGTGGGGCCATCCCACGACTGCGTCCGAGACAGTTTCCTTGGTTTAACAGGTTATTACCGACGTTTCATTGAGGGCTTCTCCCATATTGCAGCCCCGCTGACCAGGTTAACCTGGAAGGGGGTAAAATTTATTTGGAGTGACGCCTGCCAGTGGGCATTTATGGAGTTGAAGGACCGTCTGACGTCCGCTCCTGTCCTCACTCCTCCCTCTGGGAGTGATGGATTTATTGTATTTATCGATGCCTCGCATATTAGTTTGGGTGTTGTCCTGATGCAGCACGGGAGACCAGTGGCCTTCGCGTCTCGTCAGCTCAAGGTCCATGAGCTGAACTACCCCACGCATGATTTAGAGATGGCTGCAGTTATTTTCGCACTGAAGGTGTGGAGGCACTATCTCTATAAGGTTAGGTTCGAGCTCTTCTCCGACAATAAGAGCTTGAAGTCTCGTAGTCTGAGTTGAACATGAGGCAAAGGCGCTGGATGGAGCTCCTGAAGGACTATGACTTCGATCTTCAGTACCACCCGGGCAAGGCGAACGTGGTGGCAGATGCCCTCAGCCGTCAGCCACAAGGCCTGGTGCCGCATATGATGATTCAGGAGTGGCGGATGCTTGAGGATGTAGCAGAATATGATTTTAAGTTCGGCCTACAGTCTTCTATCGTGCAGTTATCGAGCCTGTCGATTCAACCCTCTCTTGTCATGAGGGTGATCGAGGCTCAGCAGGCTGATGAGTCATTGCAGAGTTATATGGTTGAGGCAACATCTGAGAGTCAGGCAGATTGGCAGATTGGTACAAATAGTGGACTTCGCTTCAGAGGCCGATTATGTGTCCCGAATATTCCCGAGTTACGTAGAGATCTTATGACCGAGGCACATCGATCGCGGTTTTATATCCATCATGGCTCGACGAAGATGTATCGTGACATGAGGCGACAGTATTTTTGGGCGGGGATGAAGCGTCAGATTACCAGTTTTGTGGCAGAGTGTGACACGTGCCAGCGTATCAAGGCCGATCATCAGAGACCCCCTGGTCTATTGCAGCCGTTGAGCGTCCCGATGTGAAAGTGGGAGCACGTGTCGACAGATTTCATTATGGGTTTGCCGAGGACTTAGCGCGGTCATGACGCCATCTGGGTTGTTGTGGATCATTTGAGGAAGTCGGTGCATTTCCTTCCGATTCGTGCGACTTGGCCTTTGGACCGACTTGCGAAGTTATTTGTCAAGGAGATTGTGAGACTACATGGCGTTCCAGTCTCGATCGTTCTGACCGAAACCTGAGGTTCACGTCTCAGTTTTGGGGGAGCTTCCAGAGAACGATGTGGACTGATTTGCAGCTCAGCACCGCGTACCATCCGCAAAACGATGGCCAGACCGAAAGGGTCAACCAAATCCTTGAGGATATGTTTCGGGCCTGCGCGATCGATTTCGGGGGTAGCTGGGATGAGCATCTACGATTGGCTGAGTTCGTATACAATAACAGCTATCAGGCGACCATCGGCATGGTTCCTTTTGAGGAACTATATGGCAGACCATGCAAATCACCGAATTGTTGGACAGAGGTTGGAGAGCGCCGTCTCCTAGGTCCCAAGCTTTTGTAGGAGACGTCAGAGGCTATCGATATCATCAGACAGAGGATGCGCACTGTTCAGAGTCGGCAGAAGAGTTTTGCTGATCGTCGGCGTCGTCCCTTAGAGTTTAATGTAGGGAACCATGTGTATCTCAAGGTCTCGCCCATAAAGGGCGTAGTTCGATTTGGAGCGAAGGGCAAGCGTGCCCCGAGATTCATACGACCTTTTGAGATCACTAGGCGCGTTAGCGTCGTGGCCTATCGGCTTGCCTTGCCATCTCAGTTGTTTGGCGTCCACAAGCATACGGTGATTGTCGACAGTGGTTAGGCCACGCGGAATGTTTGCGCACTCCATGTCTATTAATTCAACGTACGCTCGTACCAACCGAACTTGTTGAACAACCCGATTGGCCTATTGTGTGTTTACCATGTATGGACACTACTGCTTGAATCTAAGGTACCACTTACCATTGTAAAACCCATTTTAATCATGGTACCAAAATCTGCTAAGACTCATGAGTCGGGCATGGTGGTGTATGGGACACCATGGTCGAGCTGTCGGCCTACGCTGGGGTGACAAGCCTCCTCGTAGTGACCAGTGAGCAAACCAAACTCGTGAGCCGAATATGGTGGTGTATGGGACACCGTATTTGAGCTGTCGGCCTACGTTCAGGTGACGAGCCTCCCGTAGTGATCTCGAGTATAAATTAAGCCTACGCCGAGGTGATGAGCCTCCCCGTAGTGACCTCGAGTGTAAACTCTTGAACTTGTCCATCCACTGTTTCCATCAGGGGTGATGCCCTACAACTTGCCTATCGTATGTAAATACCTAGGATTGATGACCCTAGATGGATCCTTGCTTGGGTAAATGACAAAAAGGGAGGTACCTTAGCTTCCTGAATCTACTGAATGAATAAGCCTAATAAATTATTTGGCTAACACAACCATGCAGTGCATCTCATGTGCTTTAGCGAAGAAGCACACTTTTAGGGAGTTTGTCATGCGCGATCGTGAGATGAAGTTGCTGAGGGAGTGCAGGAGAGGGCATACATCATTACAGCATATCATTCCTGCATTAATAAGAGTACTTAGGACATGATTGTTGTACTGTTTTATCATTACTGCTTGACTGAATTGATAACATGTTAACCTTTGCCTTATAGTACCTCCGAGTTGATCACTCACTCCCACTCTGAGACGGTGTTTTAAAACACTAACCAAACTCTGATTTAGGTGTAGGTTAAGCCAAGGCTTTCGTGATGGAGCCAGATTTCATTGACGAGGAGGAGGAGTTCTCCTATGTGCAACTCTCAGGCAGGTTTATGTAAACCTTGCGCTGCTTCGATGGGATTACAGGGATATTGGATTAGTTGGACCTTTACACATTGTATTTTGTAAATTTTGGAACTATACATGTATATATTCAGCTTGGTGACAAATTCATACTCTAGGGATTGAAAAACACTTACGTACTTTGTATATGTATCTCAGTCTTCCGCTTGCTTAATTTAATTATCTCTGGAGTATGATATGTTGTTTTAGTGTAATCTCATTCATGTTTAATGCTCTAATATGGTCAACATTTAAACATCATTATCTATGTTGCATCAGTATGCGACGGATCTCGGGAGTTGAGCTTTGCTCGACCCTCGAAATTCGAGATGTTACAATTAGGTAAATTGAGTAGGTTTAAAAGTAATCCAAGTTTGTATCATTAAAATATTATTTCTAGAGTACTTAGATACTTGAAGAAAATAATTAACCATGGTCTGCATTTTTCTAGTTACCCTAGTGTACTTGAAGGGTATAGTGATGCAGATTAGGTCCCCATTTTTTAAAATCTAAGAAGTAAACTTGCCTATCTCATTCTACTATGGAATCTGAATTCATAGCTTTGATGGCTAGTAATAAAGAAGTAGAGTGGTTGCGAAACCTATTGTTAGAAATACGGCTATTGGTAAAACCTTTACTACTTGTCTCTATCTATTGTGACAATGAAGTGGTACTGTCAAAGGCATATAATAAGACTTATAATGAAAAATTTATACATATTAGTATAAGGCATAGTTTTGTGCGACAACTATTTGGTGATGACATTATAACAATACATTATATGCGGTCCAACCAGAATCTAGCGGACCCCTTCACCAAAGGACTAGCAATGGATGTTGTTAGTAGAATATCAAGAGGAATGAAACTTAAGCCAATTTCACAAACACCAGATGAGGGAAACCAAACCTAAGTTAATGGGTTCAATGGACAAATGACCTAGCAGGAAGCGACTATAGTAGACTATACATTTTCTATTTGTCTCATTCCTACATGTATGTATGGTGTTAGGTACCTATAATGATTAAAATGAGAACGAGCTTCTACTCTTAATGAGTCCTTTCAAGGATGTTATTGTTATAGGGGCATTCATAAAGACTTGTCTATATGAGTATTGGAAGTGGGGCTGCTTCCTGATGTTCAAGAGTTTTGGTTACTCTCATGAACTCATGAATCCAAAATAGAGCACGAAGCCATAATGTGCTACTATTGTAGAACACATGGCAATTGAAAATAAGTGTGTGTGGCATGTCCAATTGTGTCATATAAAATGCTTAGTTCAAGACCATGGTCACTAAGGACTCTGATGTAACTTTGATTTATTTACACTAAATGAGTGAATGTTCAAGTCCATAAGACACCTTCTGCTATGCACATATTTTTCTTACATACTCTAACCTTTTTATTTTGAAAATAATGGGGGATTATTGGGTTTTTTAATTTTTTTTAAAAAACGTTGAGTTTATTTTCAAACTTATAAAAGAAAATGTAGGAAAAGGGTTGTGGCTTTTGGTGATTATTATTGACCATTCATTTATGAATGGTAATGTCTTTTGGTAAATACAGTATCCTTTAATTTTGAATTAAAACTGAAGATATGCCATTAATGGTGGAAGAAAGCCATTGATGAAGAGGCATGATCTTGAAATGTCACGTATACATGAAAAGGCATGTGTCTTTTCATAAAAGATGCTCTTTAATGTCCCTTGAAACTCTATATAAACCCATCTTTGGGTCAATCTGAATAATAACAACAATTCCAATAATTTTTTCTTCTTCTCCATTTTCGTTTTAGGTTTTTTTTTTTTTTTTTTTTTTGTTTAAAGTTACAGTTTTTCATGTGGTAAACTACAAATAGTTTTTTCAAATAGTAAACTACAAATAGTTTTTCAGATGATAAACTGTAATAGCATAAAAGTCAGGGATGTATACTACAAAAGTGTGTTTGGAGTGTGGTTTTTCCATTTTACGGTCCAAAGCCTACATTTCTCTAGTTTTGGAGAAGAGGCTTATTATATACTAGAGGCAGATTTGTTGTAACCCTCTTACAAATTAACTATAGTCACTCGCAGGGTGTGAATATCGCCTTAAAGATAACGAAATCATAACATGCCTTAAACCTATCTTTAAGGGAGTGTTTTTCTATTTTTCCGCCTCTACTCTTATATGCAATTCCCTCAAACAAGTGTATATTGGCATGTGTGGTGTGAGGTCGTTTTTTTCATTTATTATTATTTTATTTTTTTTACTTTCATTTGCCCCGTGGGGTTTCATATCCTTGAGGGAGCAAGAAAATTATTTTCTTACAATATTGTCTACATGTTGTCATTTTAAGATGTACGTTCTTGCCATGTACAAGCCTATCTTAGCATACACATGCGTGGCTACACAAACTTCATGCTATAAGAACATGTTTTTAACTCAAATACAAGATCACTCTAACATACCATACGCCCCTAAATGGAAAAACACCAAGCTCGAAGCTCAAGGGATCGTGTTTGGATGTCTTGAGAACGATCCATCTGGTCCATTCATTAGTTAGTGGACACTGTGAACGTGCCCATACACAAAAAATCAGGGCAGTATATTGATAAAGTGAGCCACACATATACGTTCAATTTGAACCCTTAAATTTTCTTTTCTTTTTCGTTTTTTTTTTTTTTCCTTAAACAAATGCTCATTTTTCCCACGCAAGAGTGATCAGCCTGATCATAGAACGTATTTTCTTATCTTTTTTCTTTTTTCCGTTTACTTTTTTTCACCAGGGCATGTTCGCTGAGTAGGGTACATGATGAATGGTCCGGGTCTCCAACATGAGTTTCATCCAATGGTGGGAACGAAGCCTACCTTTGATGAAGGGTCCTCACCACGGGTCCACCCAAAACATGTTTTAGTGAATATAAGTAGGTGAAAGTGCATCTAAGTATATTGACTTGGATGAACTTAGTAACAACAGTAATCTAGATACACTTTGATGCATTTAAATGCACTCAACTAATACAAAGCTTTGTATTGGATCCAGCATTTTTAACAAAAGAAATGTCGTATTTTTTTATTTTCTTTTAATTAACAGTTGTATATTCATACCTCCTGTCGATCAATCGGACGGCTGATTTGTTATCTTGGGCTTGATCAGAACCCCGGTGACCACTCCATTGTCTTTCAAACCCTAGAATTTGCAATGAGGCATGCTTCTCCGATCTTGCAGAGACGGGTGCCAGAGAAGCTGATGATGGTGCTAAAAAATGGGCCATGGGCATCTATGATGTTAGGTTGGTGACTCAAATGCAACACATATCTTTTAGAGAATATGTATTGGTAGAGTCATGACTCACGCATATGGATAGTGTTTTGGACTAGGATGTAATGGGAAGTAGATTTCCATTGGCTAGTTTTAGATAAGTTTCCAAAGTTCAATGCCGTGCTGGCAGTGGGTGATTGGACGCCCACCATTAAAATCTTTGTGGGGCCATGGAAGTTTTCGTCAGGATAATATTTATGTTTTTCCTTCATTCAGGTGAGGATCACCTTATGGACGGGTTGGATGGCATATAAACATCAAAGTGGACCCAGGAATGTTTCAATGGTAGTTTTCTTTTTTTTCTTTTTTAATTTTAATTTATTTTTATTTTTATTTTTATTTTTACATCTCTAAAGTTTCCCATGGGGTGGGCAAACTTGAGTTTTGGATCATCCTGAAATGTGGCTCATTCCTTAAAATGACCCAGCGAAATGGATGGATGGAGTGGATATAACACAAACATCACTATGGGCCCACACATGTTAGGGTTAGAGGGAAGTCGGGTTCTTTAAGAAAAGGATATTTTAGGAAGTACTGGGCCCCCACCTAGTGGTCATCCGAACCATATGAGCACTGCCGTCGATATACAAGCTCCAAAATCTTCCCAATGGGACCTGTTTGCTCTTCTTTCACCTGTCGCCTGGAAATAAATATGAAGATGTAATACATCAATGGTCCACATTCAGCAGAAAGAAGACCACCAAGCACCACGACGCGGTTTGGCTGGTGACCCCAACACTAGCCTGCTAGCTCGTGTCAAAGCTCAGTGGGCCCCACCATGATGTATGTAGTTTATCCATGCCGTCCATCCATTTTGCCAGCTTATTTTAGGGCATGAGGCCAAAATAAGGCAGATCCAAATATCTAGTGGACCACACCACAAAAAACAGTAGGGAGAATGACATCCTCATTGAAGCCTCCCTAGGGCCCACAGTGATGTTTATTTGCCCCTGTTTATAAGGTTGCAGGACTTGGATGAAGGGAAACTGCAAATATCAGCTTGATATATAACTTCTATGACCCCAAGAAATTTTGGCCCTCCTCAGTTTCCCATGGTGTGGTCCACTTTAGCTTTGAATCTGCCTCATTTGGGGGGGTGGTAGTGCTCGGCGTGATTTATATGTTTTATCTATGCCGTCCATCTATTTTTGACATATCATTTTAGGGAATGAGCCCAAAGAGGAGGCACATCGATGGCTCAAGTGGACCACATCACATGCAGTGATGAGGATTAAACTTTCATCGTTGAAAAGTTTATACGGCCCACTGTGATGTTTATTTGCCATCCAACCTGCTAAAAGGTCACGTAGACCTGTATGAAAATAAAACATAAATATCAGCTAGGTCTGGTGGCCCCAAGAAGTTTTCGACGATTGACTTTAAATCCCCGCTGCTTCATGTAGTGTGGTCCACTTGAGCCTTCCATCTGCCTCCTTTTTAGGCTTATGATAAAGAATGATCTGTCAAAATAGATGGACAGTGTGGATAACATATATAGATCACCGTGGCCCCATAGAGACCTTGACAGGACCTAGCTAGGTTCCTCTGGGGTAGTAGATAATCCGCGCTCATTCTAGGGCTCATAAGCTGGCAACATGGATGGATGGCGTGGATAAACCAAGTACATTAGGGTAGGACCATGGATCTTTGACACGGCTAGCTGGCTGATGTTGGGATCACCAGCCAAACGACCAATGAGTCAAAGGTCCTGCATATAATTAGGCAGTGTATTATATCTATAAAATCCCAAGGCTTTTTGAGTTGGTACAAGTAGGGGTGTACACGGGTCGGGCCGAGTCGAACTGGCCTCAACTCATCCAGGCCCGTTCAACAGGCACACCAGGTCCGAACCCGACCGGGCCTGGTCACCGGGCCAACATCTCCAGCCCGAACCGGGCCCGGGTGAGTTCGGGCCGAGTTCGGGCCAGTTTCGAACCTTCGAGTTCGAGCCAGTTTCGAACCTGAGTTCGGGCCAGTTTCAAACCCTACAGCAAGTTCATGGGAAGAGCTTTGGCAGGTAATCCATGTCTCATTAATTTACAAGGCCCTCGATCAACGGTTTAGATAGTTGAACTATAGACTCCACAAAAAATCTTCTGGCCTGAAACGTTCAATTCCTCCCGGTGACCATACTGCCCAAAACAAATGGGTGACTAGAGAATTTGTTTTAGCCGTTTATTTGTTTTATACCTGTGGCCAACCTAAGGTGTTTACCGGCCTGATTTTCGAATCAGAAGATCTAATTAGTACATCCAACCGGATGGAACTAAGATTTCATTTTTCTAATACATATTAAGACAAGAAATGTGGCACATGTGTTTCACATCTAAGCCAGTCCTTATTGGGTCCCACTTTGAACATCCAATGGCCCAAAAAATAGGATGATAGACTCACCATCAGTCATTATTGCTTTTCCAACTATTGATTCTTCTGGTAGAAATGTGGGCCAACTGATAAGTGGGAACCAGGGCTAGCCCACCTGATGACTGACCCAGATCTTGTACACATGACATTTTGCCATGTTGCAAATCATCTTCACAATCTTCATGAAGAAATGATTTGATACTCTTGCAGAGTGATGGATGAGACATGAGCAGTTAGAAGTTACTTAGAAATTACATATATGGCTTTAAACTTTTCAAATTACAAGAACTAGTTATATATATATATATATATATATATATATATATATATATATATATATATATATATATATATATATAATGAACCGGGTTTCGAACCGAGTCGGGCCGGGTCGGGTTGGGCCGGGGCGAGTCGGGTTTCGGACCGAGTCGGGCCGAACTGGGAGGTATCCGAACTCGGCTTGAACTCAGTTTCGGGCCTAGAAAATTGGCCCGTCCTGACCCGAACTCAGTTTCGGGTCGGGCCGAGTCGGGCTTTTCGGCCCGGGTCGAGCGAGCTAACCGGGCTAGCCCGGTTTGTGTACACCCCTAGGTACAAGTACAGCTATGGTCCTTGCCTCCATTTGGATGAGGTTCACCTTGTATTTAGATCGGGGCCAAAAAAAACAGTCTTAAGTCGTCAAAATTATGTGTGCTTACGTTCCATTCAATCCATGACTCTGGATCCTGCATTGTGATTGGTTTACATTATTATTGGGTTCCACCATGATGTTTATTAGAAATCTAACATGTCCATTCATTTTCCAAGCTTATTTTAGGTTATTCTATAAAACATTAGAAGTATCCAAAACTCAACTGAGCCGTACAAGATGAAACACTGAAAGAAATTCCTACAGTTGAAACCTTCCTAGGTTTTTCACTGGGATGAAGTGAAAACACCAACAAATTATACAGATACAATACTTTTATGGTCATATAAATATTGCGATGGTAGTCACTAAATCCCCACTGTTTCCTCTTGTGTGGCCCATTTGAGTTTTGGATCCACCTTATTTTTGGTCGCATGCCCCAAAATGAGCTGGAAAAATGGATGGACGGGTTGGATTTCTCGCAAACATCCCAGTAAGCCCCCTCCAGAATTCTTGCGCAGGGATTTCCTTTGGAGGCTTTTGCCGGAAGAAGTCGGAAGTAGGCTCTTATCGTACTGAGTAAACTCTGTTAGGCCCACTGTGAATATATGTGGTTAATCCACACTGTCCATCCATTTTTCCAGCTCATTTAAGGGGTTGAAACGAAAATAGAAGCACATAAAAAGCTAAACTAAACCATACCACTGGAAACCGTGGGAATAATGATTTCCACCGTTGAAACCTTGCTAGGCCCCACATTGAAGTTTATTTGTCATCCAAACTGTTCATAAGATAAAAAATATATATGGATGAAGGGAAAACACAAATATAAGCTTGATCCAAAACTTTAGTGGCCCTCAAGAAATTTTCAACTGTGGACGTTCAATTCACACTTTTTCCCTTGGTGTGGTTCATTTGAGATTTGTATATGCTTTATTTTTGGGCTAAATCCCTGAAGTTATCTAGCAAAATGGATGGAAGGAATGGATAAAATATATAAATCTCGGTGGACCCCTAAGAGTTTACTCAGTATGGTTAGCGTACTGAGTTACTACGCAATCCGCTTCCCTGTAAGAAATCCGCGTCCGGAGTTAGGGGTGTACACGAACTGAGCTAGCTCAGTTGGCTCGCTCGACTCAACTCGAAAAAGCTCGACTCGACTCAGATCGAAGCCAAGTTTGAACCGAGTCGAACTGATTTTTGGAGCTCGAAAACGAGTTCGAGCTTGCGCCAGCACGACTCGAGTTGGATCGAATCCAGCTCAAACTTGACTCGACTCGGTTTGAATTGGCTCGACTCGATGCAAGGTATATATACCCTTAAAAAAAAAAAAAAAAAAAAGACCTACTTATCTAGTTACCATTTACTCATTTTCCCTTACCCACATGGCCACCCTCACGAACCCTAACACATTTGGCCATTTCTCTTACCAGGCGCCCCTAAACCCTAACTCATTTTCCTCCCTCTCTCTCTCTCTCTCTCTCTCTCTCTCTCTCTCTCTCTCTCTCTCTCTCTAGTCTGTCCCTCCTCTCTCAGGCACTCACCTCGCCCCGTCTGGCATCACTCATGTGCTCACCTCGCCCTTTTCGGCGCCCCTTGCTACGGCAACTACCCTGTCCGGTCACCACATCAACCGTCCGGTGGTCCTTGCCCTGCCCGGTCGCCCCTGCCCTTGCCGCAACTCACCAGTCTAATCGTTGGTAGCCTATACCACTCCCCATTTTAGCATGATCCAAACCCGCCTTAAAAGTGGGTCGGGTCAGTTGACTCGCTAGCTGATCTAACCCCACTGTGATGTGTGTGAGACATCCACTATATCCATCTTTTGGGCCAAATAATGTCAAAACATAAATCCAAAAAATAAGATTGATCGAAAACTAACGTGGGTCATACCACAGGGGAAAGAGTAAAGTGATGGTGGGGACACTTATCGTTGAGGAATTTTAGGGCTATTTAAAATTTTCAAGCTGGTATTTGGCTTTTCAATTCGTCCTGGTAAGACTATTATTATGGATGGGTTGGATCTCATATAACATCCTAGTGGGCCTCCAGACATCTCAATGGGCCTGGAGATGATTTCAATGGTGAGCGTCTCCATCCCTACTGGTCCTAAAGCTCAAACACGGCTCAAAAGCTTGAGCTTAAACTCAGCTCGAAAGCTCGAAACTGGCTCGAACTCGGCTTGAACGGGTCCGATTGCTGACTGAGCCGAGCCGAGCCGAGTTGGTTGTGCCTAGTGACCGAGCTGAGCCGAGTCGAGTCGAGCTGAGCTAGCTCGACTCGGTTCGGATCGATGTACACCCCTATCCGGAGTCCTACTTGTTGCAAACAAAGGAGGTTTATGTGGAAGCAGATTGGCTGGTGTACCTCACACCAGTTATATAGCTATTGTATTGACGTCAGCAAGTTCCGCGGGTTTTATCATGAGGTATGTATTATATCCAAACTGTCCTTACATTTGGCAAGCTCGTCTTAAGGCTTGAGACGAAAAATAATACAGATCTAACTATCAAATGGACCACAATGCAAAAAGCAGTGGGGGATTGAACATCTACCATTGAAACCCTTTTTGGGGTCACATAAGTTTTGGATCAATATGAAATTTGGTTTTTCTCTTCATTCAAGTCTTTGTGACCTTATGAACAGATTGGATGGAAAATAAATGTTATGGTGGGCCCTATGAATTGTTTAATGGTGAAAATCATTATCTCCGCTTCTATTTGTGGTGTGGTCCAAATGATCTTTGGATATGATTCATTTTTTGGATAATGCTATAAAATGATCCCTAAAAATAGATGAACAGTATAGATATAATAAATACATCACTATGGGGCCCATGTAACTTTGGTCTCCTTTGAACCATTCGTACAACTCGGAGCTCGAGGAGCGTCAGTGCTCGTCTTTGCATGACACATACTTACAACAGCTATCTAGTTGATGTGTGGTACACCAGCCAATCCGCTTCCGGTTTAAGCACAATTTTGCACTTGTTAACTCTCTCGATGTGTATCATATGATGTTTTTTTCCCATGCAGTGCTCCGGGGATCTTCCCAACAGGTGTGGTTTGGTGGATACCGGGATCCACCGAGGTCCGTGGATCCCTTACTGTGGGGGCCACTGTGATGTATGTACCTTGCATCCACACCATCCATCTATTTTTGACAGTTCATTTTAGGCCATGATCCAAAAAATGTAGCATATCCAAATCTTAGGTGGACCATACCATAAGGAACAATCATGATTAAATCCCCACCATTAAAAACTTCAAGGGGCCATCGGGATCTGCTTCATTCTTAGGATAACCCCTAGAATGATTTTTCAAAATGGATATAAGGCACATACATCATGGTGGGCCCCATGCTTAGGGATCTCACCCACCCACCGAAGCTGCGGCCCTTCCCAGCTTGAACTATTCAATGGATGGCCAAATTCCAAGAAATAAAATGTCACGCCCCAAATCCAGGGACGGACAGCTTCTATGATGCCTTGAATCCGGCACTCAACTTCCATACACCAAGTCCCGAGTTCGGTGCACCACAAGGAAGTTTTTTGACTGAATTTTTTTTATTACTATATATATACATATAATAATACCTAAGCAAGAAGATCCATGATCAAAATGCCAAGCAACACTCTCCATTATGGTTAGAAGTACAATGCTTTCCAAAAGGTACACAACGTCAACATTGCCAAATCGAAAAATAGATACAATGTATCAAGAAAGTTAAGTCTTCCAAGCTACTCTTGTCGTGAAAAAAATAGGAAATAGGAAGCTTAGGCAAAATGCCTAGTGAGTACACACGTGTGTGCAGTGTGTCCTACATGCAAGCGGAATAATATGCCACGAAGAAATCATGTATGGTGAAAGACGTGTAATACGTAAGGTATGATGTTAATGCCAATGCAATGCATATGCATCATAGTAATACTCTGAGTCAATGTTATCAGCATCACCAAGTCATATTTTCATTTGTCATATACCATAGCCATAACTGTATTACACGCATCCGTAATCACATCATCATCATATTTGAAAAGGCCTAGCTATATGTCCTAGAGGGGGGGTGAATAGGACAATGCCAAATAAAACTTATAACAGCGGAATTAAAAAGAATATGATAGCCAAAGTAAATCACAATGCAGGAAAGTAAAACAACCTCAAAATTCAGATCTTGAGAGGTTGATACAAATGTTGTTCTAAGGACAACCTTACACCAAAAGCCAGAGTTTATGGTAGGACAACCTTATTTCTAGAAAGATCTTTATATCAAATCTCAAACCAAAGAGGAATATAGAAATAAATACAAACTGAATTGAAATAAATTGTAATCACAAATGTATTGTTCTAGGGACAGCCATACACCATAAAAATGGCAGGGCAACCTTGCTGGAACAACTTTTAAAGGAAATTGAATATCAAGCTGATAAAGGAATAGCAGAAAATAAATTCTAAACTATTACAAAATTTCCACAATGCTTGAATTAAATGATTACAACATTCACCACCATACATATATCCCACAAATGAATAATTAAAGATTATAAATATAAATCATTCAACCACAACACAAGGGATTATAGTGGTTCGCCTGTGTGTTCACCAACTGTTAAACAACAGCCACACAGAATGCTACTCCACTCCTAATATCCTCACACAGGGGATATTAGCGTTCACTAACAAAATAGGTTTTCACAGGTTCACCCAAAACCTTTACAATTGTGTCTTTGTCTGTGGGCTTACACAATTAAAAAAAACCCACTTCTGAGTTTTCCTGGCTCTCCTCAGATAACCAATACAACAAGATTCTTCTGGCAAATCTTGAAAGCAACCAAAACAGAAAGGAATTTACAATTAAATGTAAAATACCTGATTATCTCCTTCGTTGTAGCAGCCCGGTAGAACCAAGTCAGAGTAGATGATTGAATGTCCAAGTTCAATGTCCAGTACTCAATTACAATGGTTCTAATTCTAATAGATTTTAATTAAACCAAATAGGGCTTGCCTTAATTGATTTTGATTCCAAAGAAGGGAATAACAATTCCTCTTATCAAATTAGATTGGAATAGCAGAAACAAAATCAATTAAATAAAGCTAAGGAAAGAGAATATTAAATAAGCACATTTAGCTTAGATGGAGCACAGAATTATCTCTCAGAAGTTCGACGAAGATTGACTTGAAAGGATTAATTAATTCAATGATTTCTTCTGAGATTCGTGCTCTATTTATAGGTGAGCAGATCGCGTCTTCGACTGGTCTAGGGAGCTCTTCGACTAGTCGAAGCAATAATAGATATTTGAAAAATCAGGCACGATAAGCTATGACCGTTCTATGACTGGTCGAAGGTCTCCTTCGACTAGTCGTAGGTCACCTTCGACTGGTCGAAGGTCTCATTCGACTGGTCGAAGAACTTAAAATTCATCGCTGGACTTTGAGTCGAAGACTTTCGACTGGTTGAAGATGCAGTCGACATTGTTCCTTCAACTGGTCGAACAAATTCTTGGACTAGTCGAAGCCTAACAGAAATTATCCGAATTTTGTAACAAACTCACGACTGATCGAGGAATTTCTTAGACTGGTCGAAGCAAATCTAGGACTAGTCGAAGAAGGCCTAGGACTAGTCGAAGAACAGACCAAACTCAAGTAAAATAAACATCCGACTTATGTATCCAAAGTGACCTACTTCTAAGGTCAACCTAAGGTCAGTCAAATCTCAACCATGAAGTAAGGACATTGAAACATTAGGAACAAGTGACCTTGAAGTTTAAGCTTTGAAGTCTTGATGAGTTCAATCTTGAAATCTTGATGTAGCTCAACCTTGAAAGTGTCTTGAGTTAATTACGAACTGCCTTGTACTCTTCTTTGAAGTCTTGCATTCTTGAGTCATGTCTTGTGAGCAGTTCTTGCAGTCAAGGTTGATCTTTGTACTTGTGAGCTTTGCTTGTTGTGAGCTTTGCTTGTTCATGAATGTTGATCTTTGAGAGAGCTTCACTTATGCAAGTTATATAACAGTGATTTTGGCACCACAAATTTGACAACAGACAAGGATATAAATTATAGCACTTACAATCTCCCCCTTTGTCAAATTAGTGACAAAACACATAACCAAGATAAACATAAAGTAAAACAATTGGTTAAAGAATTATGAACCAGTTAATATCAACTGGCTTACCTGCAAATCAATATTCAATATTCAACATTCAACCAATTCATTCAACTAGTTCAAACATACTCCCCCTGAGTAACATAACTAATGTTACTCCTCTCACAATCACATCGTTATGAACAAACCATTCTCCCCCGTTTTGTCACAATATGACAAAGGAAACAATAATAAAGGAGAACTAAAAAAGGGCTATATGAGAGTAAATATGAGGAGTTATGAGATTATAGCAAAAACCAGAGATAGAGATACTAAACATAGTTTTACATAAAATAAATATCCAGCATAAAACAAAGATAGTATCCAACTCAAAATCAGTCAACCAAGTGCTAAGTTATAAAGTTATTACAGACCAGAAATCCCATATAAACTAATCAGAACCAGAACCCGATGATGGAGCATGAATAGAAGGATCAAGTTGGTGCATGTCTTTGTTCAATCGCCTAAGATATTTGCGCATGTACTTGAGTTGTAAATCATGAGCAACAGACATGTTTTCCATCTTTACATTTATATTCTCAACTTTATCCTCTAATGCACTCAGACGAGCATCAACATCAGATGGTTCAAAATCTGGATCATTTGTTGAGTCAGAATCCAGTTCCTCAAAAATGTCATCCATATTAATGTCATCACCAGCTTCTTCATGACCACCACCACCACCACCACCTTGTTCAGGAAGTAGATCCAGCTTCATCTTATTGATATTAGTATTGTTGAAAATCAGATGATGGATTGGTGCCTCATTAACCGGCATATCGACTAACATATGTGTAGCTAATACAGTCATTAAATAGGCAAAAGGAATGTCACTATGACCAGGATGGAGTCTAAACTGAAGAATGAAATGATAGATTAAGGAAGGTAAATAAATCTGAGTACCACTAGAAATAGCATGGATAACACGAACCATAAACGAGGTCAAGTCAGTTTTATTACCCGAACAAGGATACAGATTAGACACAAAGATTTTGTAGAGAATTTTGTACTTGAGTAACAAATACCTTCCGGGAAGCGCATTTCCTTTTCGTGTCCATTGAACATCCATGTTGCACAAATCTCTAGTGAGCATGCATTTTTCAGACATTGAGGGTTTATCAGTTAGGTTATGGATAAGAATACCCTCATCATTCACAGGAATGTCCATAAGGGCTGAAATTAAATGATCATCAATGTTAAAAGGCCCTTCTCTAGTAGATATTTTAAAAGTTAAATTATCATGTGAGAAAGCACTAATACATGCAAACATGGATTGGGCAATGGACCGGTATGCTGGCCCACCCCAATGTAATAAGTTAACCCAACCTACAGCTTCAAGCATAGGAAGGATGTCAAAAGGTGCAATATGATTAACATCAACAGGATGTTCAACAATAACATTACGTAATCTAATGTCCCTAACATAAGATGGATCATCATTGGGAACAAGAAGATGATGCTTAGAGATAATGGTCGATCTGGAGGAAGAAGAAGGACCACGGGAAGTAGTTTTTCTACCTCTAGAAGCCATTTGCAACAAAGATATCAAGGAAATAAGAAGTTACAAAGGATTGAGAAGTGGGTTTACTCAAAACAGATTTTTCAAAATCCAAACCCCAAATCTCAATGAAATCCAAAATAGAAAGCTTCAAGCTAGAAAAGTAAACAATCTAGACACAAATCTGCAAGAAAAACGTAATTAGAACACTAACCTTGAAGAACATGAACAATGGGTTCGACAAGTCGAAGCTCGGCTCCTTAGAGAGGAAAAACGGAATGAGGAAGAAAGCAAAATCTCCAAATTTTAAGTGATTCCCGAGATCTACGACTGGTCGTGGATATCTACGACCGGTCGAAGGTCGACTGGTCGAGTATACTCATGACTGGTCGAAGAATGACCAAAAATTCATATTTCTTGCAAATTATTCAAAAATTGGAATTCAACCTAGCAAATATATACACTATGATACAAGTAAGCATAAATAATCATTTCAAAATGCACATGACAAGATCAAATTTCATCTTTTTGAACCTGCTTTTATCGAGAGGTTTTGTGAAAATGTCAGCTCGTTGATCTTCGGTAGGAATATATTCTAGAGATATAACTTTTTCTTCTACTAATTCCCGAATATAATGAAATCTAATGTTAATGTGCTTAGTACGAGAATGCTGAATAGGATTTTTTGAAATATTTATCTCACTGGAATTATCACAATGTAATAACGTAGAATCCTTTTTAATTCCATAATCACTTAGCATTCGTTGCATCCTAACTAGCTGTTTACATGCATTACCAGCTGCGATATACTCAGCTTCAGCTGTTGAAAGTGATATAGAATTTTGTTTCTTACTAAACAAGGAAACTAGACAATTTCCAATGTAAAAGCAACCACCACTGGTTGATTTTCTATTATCTAGATTACCAGCCCAGTCAGCATCCGAGTACCCAGCTAATTGGACACTAGTCTCATGAGGATACCAGAGACAGAGATTTACAGTACTTGCGACATATCTAATAATCCGCTTGACAGCAATCAAATGAGATTCTTTTGGATCAGATTGATATCTTGTGCAAATACCAACACTTAGAGAAATATCAGGTCTACTAGCAGTTAAATATAACAGACTATCAATCATACTCTGATAAAGTTTTGAGTCAACATTTTTACCATTAGAGTCTTTTGAGAGTTTCAGGGTAGTACTCATAGGAGTATCGAAATTCTTGCCATTCTCAAATCCAAATCTCTTGATTAGATTCAAAGCATACTTAGATTGAGAAATGAATATTCCTTCAGGTTGTTGCTTTACTTGCAATCCAAGGAAATAAGTCAATTCTCCAACCATACTCATTTCGAATTGTGATTTCATCAAATTTGCAAACTCAGTAGTCAAGTCAGTACAAGTTGATCCATAAATGATATCATCAACATAAATCTGTACCATTAAGATATGATCATTATGTTTTTTAACAAACAGAGTTTTTATCAACAGATCCCATTTGAAAATTATGACTTAAAAGAAATTTTGTTAGTTTCTCATACCATGCCCTCGGTGCTTGTTTTAATCCATAAAGTGCCCTTTTAAGCCGATACACATGATCATTATTTTTGGGATCTTCAAAACCCATTGGCTGTTCAACATAGACTTCTTCATGTAAATCGCCATTTAGAAAAGCACTTTTCACATCCATTTGATAGATCTTTATCTTTCTAAAACATGCAATGGATATAAATAGTCTGATAGATTCAAGACGTGCTACTGGTGCAAAAGTTTCATCAAAATCAATTCCTTCAATTTGAGTATAACCTTGTACCACTAGTCTAGCCTTGTTTCTAATTATATTTCCACACTCGTCAGACTTATTTTTGAAAATCATTTTGTTCCAATGATGTGTTTATCTTTAGGTCTTGGTACGAGATACCAAACATCATTTCTTACGAATTGGTTGAGTTCTTCTTGCATCGCAACAATCCAGTTCTCATCAGCAAGAGCTTCTTTTACGTTAGATGGTTCTATTTGGGATGTAAAACATACATAATTACATATATCCTCAAGTTGTCTACGGGTGCGAACACCGGTGAGAGGGTTTCCAAGAATTTGTGTGGTTAGATGATCTTTAACAGTCCTCAACTCAGAATCAGTCTGATTCGATGAAGTATCGGGTTTATCAATGATTAGAACTTCATCATTATCTGAATTAGGGATTGGCGTGTTTAAGTGATCATCAATGACAACATTGATGGACTCTTGAATCACACCAATTCTTTTGTTCAGAACCCTATAAGCTCGACTGTTTAAGGAATATCCTAGAAAAATCCCTTCATCACTCTTCGTATCGAATTTTTCCAAATTTTCACGATCACGTAAAATATAGCACTTGCTGCCAAAAACTCGAAAGTATTTGAAAGTGGGCTTTTTATTGAACCACAATTCGTAAGCCGTTTTATTATTATCTTTACTAGTGTAGACTCGGTTAATAATATAGCAAGCTGTGTTGACTACTTCAGCCCAAAGATTTTTAGAGAGTTTCATGCTATTTAACATGACATTAGCCATTTCTTGAAGCACCCTATTCTTCCTTTCTACAATTCCATTTTATTGTGGAGTTTTGGGAGCAAAGAATTCATGTAATATTCCTTGGTCTGTACAGAACTTCTCAAAATTGCTATTCTCAAATTCAGATCCATGATCACTACGAATCTTACTGATTTGAGAAGATTTTTCAATTTGAATTCTTTTGAGAACTTTTCTTACTTCTTCAAGGGTTTCAGATTTATCCCTTAAGAAGACTACCCATGTAAATCTGGTAAAGTCATCAACTATTACCAGGATATACTTTTTCCCACCACGGCTTTCCGTTCTGGTAGGTCCTATCAGATCCATGTGGAGGAGTTCGAGTGGTCTTGATGTGGTATTTGAATTCACCTTTTTGTGTGAGTTCCTTGTTTGTTTGCCTATCTGGCACTCACCACATATTTTATCTAATTTCTGAAGTTTGGGTAAACCTCTTATAAGTTCTCGTTTGCTCAATCTATATAAATTTCGATAATGTACATGTCCAAGACGTTTGTGCCATAAATCAGTCTCGTCTGTATGGACCATGTAACATGTTTGATTAGATGAGCTGGATTCGCTAATAATATAACAATTTTCAGATGTTCTACGTCTAGTTAATATTACAGAACCCTTATTGTTTAGTATCTCACAACTTTGATTAGAAAACCGAACACTATGGTTATTATCACATATTTGAGATATACTAAGCAAGTTATGTTTTAAGCCTTCAACATATAAAATGTTTTTAAACACAGGAAGATTAAAAAGTTGAACCGTACCTTGGCCTATAATCTTGCAGTTGCTACCATCACCAAATGTGATTGATCCATCAGTCATATCTTTCAGATCCGTGAATAAAGCTTTGTCACCTATCATATGCCTGGAGCATCCACTGTCTAGGTACCACTTTGAATGACTTGTTGCTTTGAAAGTAGTGTGAGCAACCAAGCAGGCAACTTTAGGAACCCATTTCATAACTGTTTTGGGTTTAGGAACATAGTTGGTCTTCTTTTGTTTATAGTTGTAAGAATGACCTATAGAGTTAGATTTTAAGAGCTCCTTGAGTAAATCAACTATCTTTTCAGCTAGTGGATTTCGTTTCTGATTAAAGTTGACATGGCTGCTTCTAGATTTTTGAAAAGTTTTTGAATTTCTAGAAAAATCTTGATAAGTACTTTTCCCTTTTGAGTTTGAGGACTCTCTTTAACAAACATAGGAGGAGTATACTTTTGTTTAGGAGAGATAATTTTTATCATAGCCCAACCCGGATAGATCGCCACATTTTCTTGATCCGGATAAAAGTTTTTCTAACTTTGGATCCTTGGGCATATTTCCATGTGTCCTTAGACTCAGAAGAGAAGATACTTCATTTTTGAGTTTCTCAATTTCAGATTTCAAATCAACAATTAGGGAGTTTTTGAATTCCAAATCGCATTTTGATTTTTCAAAACAATCTGAAATTTGTGATTTTTCTAAGACAAGTGATTCAAAACATTCTTTGAGTTTAGAAAACTTTTCTTTTTGAAGTTTAAGTTTGACAGCAATTTTACAACTTTCCTTATATAGGGCATTGTAAGCGTCTTGAAGATCATCTTCATTTTCACATTCACTACTCAGATTTTCTTCACTTGTTGAGTCATTATCTGAAAATGTGAATTTGGCTAGAGTCATAAGAGCTTTAACTTCATTGCCCGACTCAGTTTCAGAATCTTCCGATTCAGAAGAAGCTTCAGAATCAGATGATTCATCCCATGTAGCCAACATACCCTTCTTCTTGGGTTTGTCCTTTTTAGGACATCTATTTGCTAAGTGCCCATATTCTTGACAGTTGTAACATTGACTATCTTTTAAAGATTTCAAGATTTTGGTCTAAACTTCTTTTTATCATTTGATTTTTGAAAATCAACCATTTTCTTGCTTTTGAAAATCTTGTAAAATTTCTTAGCTAAAAGAGCCATATCATCTTCTGAATCAGAATTTTTTCTGAATTATTTAGAAGATTTTAGTGCGATAGATTTACCTTTAGGAGCTTTAAAGTTTAACTCGTAGGTTTGTAGAGAACCAACTAGTTCTTCTACCCTCATATTATCCGTATCACGAAGTTCCTGGATCACGGTTACTTTAGAATTAAACCGTTCAGGAAGTGAGCGTAATATCTTTGCACACACTTTACTTTCTGGGATTTTATCGCCAAAACCCCACATTGAGTTTACAATGTCATTCAATCTAGTGTAAAAGTCCATAAACATTTCATTTTCCTCCATATGAATTTCTTCAAATCTGGTTGTGAGGAGTTGGACTTTAGATTTTTTGACAATTGTAGTACCCTCGTGTGTCATTTCTAATATATCCCAAGCTTGCTTTACAGTATCACAGGAAATGATTCTTTTGAACTCATCCGGTGATAGTGCGCAAGTAATTGCATTTAGTGCTTTAGCATTTGCACTACTCTCACTTTTCTGAAGTGTGGTCCATTGGTAATATGGTGTGACTTTCATAGATTTTGAACCGTCAACCCCAGTAACTTCGATGATAGGAGGTTTCCATTCAGTTACTGTGGCTTGCCACACATTCTCATCCATTGATTTGAGGAAGATCCTCATTCTGGCTTTCCAATAGGCATAGTTGGAGCCATCAAAGGGTGGAGGCCTAGTGACTAAAAAGGCTATCAAAATTTGACATCTTAAATAGCTTAAATCGTTAGCTCAGGAATTAAATCCAAGAATTAAAAAGATCTATTAGGCTTTGATACCACTTGAAAAGGCCTAGCTATATGTCGTAGAGGGGGGGTGAATAGGACAATGCCAAATAAAACTTATAACAGCGGAATTAAAAAGAATATGATAGCCAAAGTAAATCACAATGCAGGAAAGTAAAACAACCTCAAAATTCAGATCTTGAGAGGTTGATACAAATGTTGTTCTAAGGACAACCTTACACCAAAAACCAGAGTTTATGGTAGGACAACCTTATTTCTAGAAAGATCTTTGTATCAAATCTCAAACCAAAGAGGAATACAGAAATAAATACAAACTGAATTGAAATAAATTGTAATCACAAATGTATTGTTCTAGGGACAACCATACACCATAAAAATGGCAGGGCAACCTTGCTGGAACAACTTTTAAAGGAAATTGAATATCAAGCTGATAAAGGAATAGCAGAAAATAAATTCTAAACTATTACAAATTTCCCACAATGCTTGAATTAAATGATTACAACATTCACCACCATACATACATCCCACAAATGAATAATTAAAGATTAGAAGTATAAATCATTCAACCACAACACAAGGATTATAGTGGTTCGCCTGTGTTTCACCAACTGTTAAACAACAGCCACACAGAATGCTACTCCACTCCTAATATCCTCACACAGGGATATTAGCGTTCACTAACAAAATAGGTTTTCACAGGTTCACCCAAAACCTTTACAATTGTGTCTTTGTCTGTGGGCTTACACAATTAAAAAAAACCCCACTTCTGAGTTTTCCTGGCTCTCCTCAGATAACCATACAACAAGATTTTTCTGGCAAATCTTGAAAGAAACCAAAACAAAAGAATTTACAATTAAATGTAAAATACCTGATTATCTCCTTCGTTGTAGCAGCCCGGTAGAACCAAGTCAGAGTAGATGATTGAATATCCAAGTTCAATGTCCAGTACTCAATTACAATGGTTCTAATTCTAATAGATTTTAAATTAAACCAAATAGGGCTTGCCTTAATTGATTTTGATTCCAAAGAAAGGGAATAACAATTCCTCTTATCAAATTAGATTGGAATAGCAGAAATAAAATCAATTAAATAAAGCTAAGGAAAGAGAATATTAAATAAGCACACTTAGCTTAGATGGAGCACAGAATTATCTCTCAGAAGTTCGACGAAGATTGGCTTGAAAGGATTAATTAATTTAATGATTTCTTCTGAGATTCGTGCTCTATTTATAGGTGAGCAGATCGCGTCTTCGACTGGTCTAGGGAGCTCTTCGACTAGTCGAGCAATAACAGATATTTGAAAAATCAGGTGCGATAAGCTTTGACTGTTCTATGACTAGTCGAAGGTCTCCTTCGACTGGTCGTAGGTCACCTTCGACTGGTTGAAGAACTTAAAATTCATCGCTGAACTTTGAGTCGAAGACTTTCGACTGGTCGAAGATGCAGTCGACACTGTTCCTTCGACTGGTCGAACAGATTCTTGGACTAGTCGAAGCCTAACAGAAATTATCCGAATTTTGTAACAAACTCATGACTGATCGAGGAATTTCTTAGACTGGTCGAAGCAAATCTAGGACTAGTCAAAGAAGGCCTAGGACTAGTCGAAGAACAGACCAAACTCAAGTAAAATAAACATCTGACTTATGTATCCAAAGTGACCTACTTCTAAGGTCAACCTAAGGTCAGTCAAACCTCAACCATGAAGTAAGGACATTGAAACATTAGGAACAAGTGACCTTGAAGTTTAAGCTTTGAAGTCTTGATGAGTTCAATCTTGAAATCTTGATGTAGCTCAACCTTGAAAGTGTCTTGAGTTCATTACGAACTGCCTTGTACTCTTCTTTGAAGTCTTGCATTCTTGAGTCATGTCTTGTGAGCAGTTCTTGCAGTCAAGGTTGATCTTTGTACTTGTGAGCTTTGCTTGTTGTGAGCTTTGCTTGTTCATGAATGTTGATATTTGAGAGAGCTTCACTTATGCAAGTTATATAACAGTGATTTTGGCACCACAAATTTGACAACAGACAGGGATATAAATTATAGCACTTACAATATTGTCATGCCATATCATAACTATATATCTCGGAAAAACACCGTGGTCGATACCCATGCACCAGACACCAGCAATCGACCCGCATACCCGCCCTGCAGTGGATTTCCACCCAGCATGCTAGTAGCGGACCTCATTCATGCTTCTCCTAGCCGGTGAGTCAGACCGGTCCCTGTTTGCACCTTAGCCCTTAAGCAGGTTGGACCCACCTCTTCTTAACCTAACCTCGTTAGTGGGAGTCAAATCCATGACCCATGTATCCACTTGGCCCGACGGTGAGGTATCCGTAGCTAGCATCAGGGTTTAGGGACTTTCAACCCAAGGGGCACATAATCCCCTACTATTTCCACACTTCCGGTGTCCCGTCCCTTTTCAAGGATAATCCAAGTCTTCATCATAGATGCACATTTCATCGTCAAGATCCAACTCATGTTATACGGCACGACTACGGTATTTTGATCATCATGTATATCATGATTATGCATGAATTCAAGCAATTATGATAAAGCATACGTTCAAGTGCATGTGGTATGCATATAATGCCATGAGTTTAAGGTCTGCTTAACCTTTAAGCCAAAAATGACATATAATCATCATGTGCCACTATCAACTATATCAATCCATGGTCATGTGACTAAGCTAAAGAGGACATATCTTACACATGATCAATGTATTGAAGTACACTTGCACATAACATCATTCCTTGGTGCATGAGTATGATCAATATCAACATGGTTAAGTAAATGAATTTAGTATACTAGGGAGTGGAACAATATTAATCAAGATATTAAATCACATGCTTCTATTAACCATAATCACTAACATCACTAATATCATCCATAACTATCATAATCATGAGCATTAATTGTATTCAGAGTTACACCATATCCTTCACACAATAGATATTCCATTAGTGGCTTTGGCCCAACATCATTTTCTTTTATTGAGACCACATGGTTATACCCTAACTGGGCCTTATGGTTAATGAGTGGTGGTGATGCAGAGTACATGCACCAAGTGGTTATGAGATAAAAGGGCATAAATATAACATATAGTAAATGAGCCACATGATGGATGGTGCTGGTGAAACTCATATAATATAGTGGGCTTCACCTTTAAGTGGGCTGTTAATGGGTTGGATTGCAAATCATTATCATAGTACTTCTACAATGGTTTGGAAGGCACAGGTAAACATCATAAGATATAGTGAGCTTTAAGTTGAACGACTTGAGTATATAATATACACATAAGAGTTAGTCACAGTTGGATGACGTGGGTTTGTCTCATACAATGTAGTGGGTCCTACTTCCAAGTGGTACTGCAAGCAGATGGGTCCACACATAAACATTACAGTGGGTCCCAAAAAGTAGATAAAATAGGTAACTCACATATATTAAGATAGTACAAGGAAGAACAGTTCAGATGCACAAGGCACATGTTAGCAGGCTCCATGATCGAACTGTTTGGTTGGCGAAACAATTGAACAGTGCGGATAAAATACGTACATTGAGTGGGTTCACAAGTGTTCGAAAGTTATACGTTCAATTAACACTGTTTCATATCGTCTGACTTATGTAGGAATTGGATCTAGGTCATTTTGGAATCATGTTCTAGGATTAGCTAGCCTAATGGATAAATGGTGAAATATGCAATGCTTACATCAAGGTAGGGTCCATAATCAATCTGACATGCGTCCTAAGTTCACGTACCCAAGAGGTTACACCATCAACATAGTCCACGAGTCTGAGTAATCACACAATTCTCATATGCCCACATGGTCTTATGGCCACTCTGTTATCAGAAGTCCATATGGTTGAGTGGCCACACAAATGTTACTTTACTTGCCAAAATAAAGGATTTAAGGTCACATGGTTACTTATTTTTACTACACCATAACTCATACATCTATGGGCAACCACTTTATTAAGCTCCCACATGGTCAGGTTGTTGGTGCCATAATTTCACTTGATTGAGTGGACATATAATTAGTATCATGGTCTAGTGACTGCATCTCAAAGCATCCAAGGCACAATCACAAGCATACTGTCATGCCCCAAACTCGGAAACCAGGCTCACAAAATTCCCGATCGCCGAATCCGGCGCCGACAGCCTCCGTAGTATCCCATTCTCGGCTTCCTGCGCCCATACGCCAGATTCCGATCCTGGGATCCTACAAGGAGGATTTTCAGCATGAATTTTTTTTTGTAATGGAGCATAACCACAAGCATAACCAAGCCACAAAACAACAACACCACATATCCACTATATCAAAAACTTTTAAGTACAATGCGGGAAGGGAAATACAATATGATGATATCAAAGAGAACTCCAAAAGAAAACTCCAGAAGACTGCTGCACGCTCCGAGCTCAACGCTGCTGCAACCTAACGCCACCTGCACGCATCTATCGTGCATAAGCTTACAAAAGCTTAGAGGGTGGTGAAAGTGTGTGTAAGGCGAGTGCCAAGTGTACAATATCAGAGTAATGCGGAAATATGCGGTAAGTCCATAAATGCTATCAGCTATACTAAAGCTATGTAATGCAAGGCATGAATGCTGTCGGTCATACCAAGACCATGCGATGCGAGGCCTATGTAGCCAAATGTCATATGCGAGATGCAAAGCAAGCGTGCCAGTACTCATAAGTACACATATCAGTACAGTTCCTCTCTGGATATCACCGGGGTCCAATACACCTCACACTGACTGCCTCCTCCCTAGCTGCACAGTCAAGCAAGTGGAAGAGACCACACTATCCGCCTGACCAGTAGTCTGCCAATATCTACCCGGCTCGTCGATAGCGGACACATTTGCGAGCTGGTCAAACTCAGCCTAGCTTATAGCCCCCTCACTCAGGCGGATAAGGCCACACCCCCTTCCAACCGACCACGACACAGTGGGAGACGCGACCTACTGGTATTCGGCACTCGGGCGCTCGTGTATCCACTCGGTCTAGACGTTGGAGCACCTCCTGGTACCAAAAAGGTTCTGGGATTTTCACCCAAGGACATCCTAAGTGCCCACAATGCTAGAACAAAGTATTTCCGGTATCCAATACGGCCATCCACGATGTGCCTGTGGAGCCACGGCCCTGATGTCGCTAGGGCGTGCAGTGATCAAGTCACACATATGCGAGATGCATGAATCACACCGTCAAATCATGCAGCAATCCATGCGCGTACAATGCGATAATGTGGGGCACTCCGCCTCATAAGGAGTCCCCTAAGTGGTCTGCCTAATGGCGTATGCTATGCTCAGTCACTACTCATATCAAGCATACATATGATGCGTATGGGTATGAATCATGGAGCTATACTAAGCATGTTATAAAGTGGTGAACTATCAACAAATGTGGGCCTACTAATGGGCCCTAGGGAGAGTTATAATGCGGACATTAAACCAACATTATTCTACAATGTGGACGTCAAACCAACATTGCTCCCAAGGCATAGCCTGCTATAAGACATCATTACACAAACCATGGGGAAATCATACATTGCAATGGACCCTAAGGACCTCCCGTTGGGCCTCGACCTATGGGCCTTGGATACATCAAGTGGGCCGCATCATATAGGCCTTATATAAATCAAGTGGGCCACATTAATGGGCCTTAGGTACATTGCAATGGGCCATATCCCATGGGCCTTTGAAACATCACAATGGGCCTCGTAACATGTGCCACAAATACATTGAATGAGCCTAAACACATGGGCCATATATACATCAAGGTGGGCCTCAACAACGGGCCACAAATACATCCAGATGGGCCTAATCACATGGGCCTTACATGTATACCAAGGTGGGCCTCAACAATGGCCACAAATACACCAGATGGGCCTAATCACATGGGCCTTGCATGTATACCAAGGTGGGCCCATTTGAACTATAGATCTATCTTATTTTTAGTCTCAAGCCCCTTTAAGACAAGCTCGCCAAATGGTTGGACCGTTTGGAAACAACACATGCATCAAGGGTGGGTCCAATGAACTATGGATCTAATTCATTCTGTAATTCATGGCATAAAATGAGCTTTCAGAATGGGTGGACGGGTTGGATGCAACACATGCATCGTGGTAGGGCCCATAGAGGCCCACCATCAGATATATTGTATAAAATATAATATATATATATATATAATATATAGTGTATATATATATATACACACACACACATGCACTCACACATGTATGCACACACACGTGCACACCCCCACACGTATGCACACACACGTGCACACCCCACACGCCCACCGTCCCCTGGACGGTGGGTTTTGAAACAAAAACATCACAGTGGGTACCACCGTCCAGGCGGACGGTGGTAATAAACACATGCAACCTTGTGGGTCCCATGTGGGGCCCACCGTAATGTTTATTTTCCATCCAACCCGCCCATAAGGTCACACAGACCCAGATGGAGGGTGAAAACAAATTTCAGCTTGATCCAAAACTTCTGTGGACCCAAGTGGGTTTCAATGGTATATGTTCAATTCACACTGTTTCCTCTGGTGTGGGCCACCTGAGCGTTGGATCGAGCTTATTTTTTTGGAGGGGATCCACCTCAGGGGGTGGTCCACCTCATGGACGGTGTGAATACAAAATATACATCATGGTGGGGTCCACAACTAGGGCCAATGGGGACCACCCTTTTTTTGCTTTTTTTGTCATGTCATGGCAGCAAGGCTCCTGCCACCTTTTTCTCAAATGTAAAAAAATTTGTTATTCTAGATGGGACTCACATTAACCAGATCTACCCCGTCCATTGTATGTGTCCCACAAAATTAAGCGTCCAAACTAAATTTAATGTGGGTCCAAGCTCCACGTGGACCCCAGCAATCATTTTCCAAAGTTTTAACGGCAAAGACCACTGTTTCCTATGGTAAGGCCCACTCGATTATCGGATCAGCCTCATCTTTTGACTCAACGCCTAAAATGGGCGGGAGAATAGAATGGACGGCGTGGACCATCTACATACATCAAGGTGGGGCCTACATGAGCACCCACTTCCAATGCCTTAGAAAAGGCTAATATTTGTATTTGGTTTTAAAACGTCCAGAGAGTCCCTGGACTCTCTTTTCTTCTTCTTTTTTTTTTTTGTTTGTTTGGGCGTGCAACGCCTTTGAGGTGGGCCCTTCCTAGGTGGGCCACCACATGGGGATGTGGTGTGGTCACCATACATATGTAAAGTGGGCCCCACCTTTAGATGGTTTGGATCCAATACATGCTCCATTGTGGGGTCCATTCAAGTGGGCCACACAATCATAACATCACAAGAAAAGAAAAATGAAAGAGAGAGAGAGAGAGAAAGTGGGACACACGTGTGATGGAGGGACCCCGATATTATGGGCCCTCCGTTACATGATCTACAACATACATTAAGTGGGTCCCATTTCATATGGGCCCACCGATCAAAATCAACGGTGGAGATCCGTTCTCCACCGAAATGGATGGTCTAAATGGCCATGTTATGCAAAGAAAGTAAACATCATGATGGGGTCCATGGAGAATGGCCCCATCATGGATTGATCTTGAAATCAAAGTGGACCATTGGCCACATTTAGGGTCCAAAATGAGATCCATACCATTGATCGGTAGGCCTCACTTGGCCCATTATCAAAACAAGAATCTACACCTATAGGAGCACCCACCGTCGATCTTCTTCGGTCCGTTGGAACGTCAACCTTCTTGTGCTCCTCTTTGACGGTAGAGATGGGAAATCAAGGGCTAGGATGAGAGGTTTTGGGAAGGGAAAGGTGGGCCACACAAGGTCATTTTTTTTTCCATGGAAGGCTTGGACGTGGGAGCTCTCTTTGCTCTTGGTGTTGCTTTGAAAATGAAGGAATGAGAAATAAAGGAGAGGGAGGGAGAGATAAGAGAGAGGGAGAGTAGCTTAGGTAGGCAATGATGACTTGTAAGAGAGGGTGGCTAGCATTAAATGCTTGTAAGAAGGGCTAGGGGTAGGGTGGCTAGCCATAAGTGCTTGTAAGAAGGGCTAGGGGTAGGGTGGCTATAGCTAGGCTAGGATGGCTATAACTAGGGTAGGGTGACCATAACTAGGGTGATGTCATCCATCACCCTCATAATTACCTAGGGATTGGTGCCACATGGGTTAGGTGGGTCCCGCAATGTGCGGTCCACGGTCATTATAATGCACGGTCCACATCTTATGATCTAAGCGTCGGATTGACGCACGAGACGCGGTGTTGGAACCGCAGCGACGGTGCGGTCGCACTGATACAGGTCTCGGATTAAACGACTCGAATCTAAAGGATACGACTTACGATCGATCGCAACGTCGATTATCAGTCGCGGATTGCCGGACTTCGACGGAAAGGATCGCAGGATTCATCGGAACAGTACGAACTAGGATACGGGTCTTACACATACCCACCATACCCGGTTACACTATGTTACACTAACTCTTAAACTATGACCGCCCTATACTTCATATGGAGAATGACTCAGATTCAATGTCACATGATCAAGAGGCCAAGAACTAGCTTCCATCACATCAGATATAGTTTAGTGGTCCTCACATCTGCCTCACCTATAAGCATAATGTAAGGGTTGTATTTATGTCACATGACACCAAATTGAGGGCCACTCCATTATCAAGTTGTATAATCCAACCTATATCATAATTCTCATGACTAAGAAAAATATGTACGTACAACCTGATTGTTCATGGTTTAGGTGACCATGGTTATGCCCATAAGCACATGGTCATATCATTAGGTGGTCACCAACGCCACCTGACCTCATTTAGTTGGTTGGCCTTGTGTGCATTTCGCAATCATACGGTTAGACGATTACATATACTCCACAATTGCATAGGATTAGGTGGCCATACATACGTCACATGCCCACATGATTAAGGGGTCAAACACATATATCACACCCTTACACTGGATTAAGCGGTCATTCACACATCTTACAAACATAAGATTAGAAGCTAAAAATCACCATTTTTGTACAGGCGAGTGGGCCATACAAGATCACAAGGTCGCATAGGTAAGTGGGCTGCACAAAATCACCAATTCATTGGTTTAAATGGGCCAGGGAATTTCAGCTCAAGCGATATCTTCATGTTTTCAGTTTATCTAATAGGGATGACTTTTGTATGGTTTGAATGGTATATAAACATAACAGTGGGGCACACAACAGCCCCCAACAAACTTTGATGGCAAATAAACTTTATAGTGGGTCGCACATGGTGGGCCCACTCAGTTTTGGGTGACAAATAAACATTAAAGTGACCCTAAGGAGGTTGGCCACGTTGGAGGGTCACAATCTGTGCAACACAAATGGACAGTTGGATCTCTCCTAAACATCAAAGTGGACCCTCGAAGATTTCAACTATGGACAATTTGGGCTCATCCAAGTGGGTGGATCCTATTGATGTGGCAGGGCCATATTTATAAGGTCTGCAAAAGCCAATAGATGGTGTGGATCTAACACACATATTATGGTGAAATTTTAGGAGGTTTTAATGGTGGAAATTACAATAACACCGTGTCTTGTGCCGCTAACATGGTTTGGATGTAGCCAATACATCATAGTGGGCCCCATGGTCTGGTGGGCCCTACATGGGTATCAAAAGAAGCACTTGCTTATCCCTCTTTAAAACATTCATAATCATTTGTTGGGCCATCGAGGCATGGTTCACAAATCCAGCCCATCCATTATGTGTGTCCCACTTGGTTATGGGTTCAAACCAAGTTTCAGATGCATCAAATTTTCAAGTGGACCCTAACAAGTGTTTTTATATTCTCGAGCTCCAAGTTGTAAGTTGTATGAAAGGTTCAAGGAGATCAAAGTTACATGGGTCCCAAAGTGATGTATTTATTATATCTACACTATTTATCTATATTTAGAGATCATTTTAGAGCAAAAATGAATCATATTTAAACATTATTTGGACCTCACTACAAATAGCAGTGAAGATAATGATCTCACCGTTAAACATTTCATAGGGCCATCATAACGTTTATTTTCCATTCAATCTGTTCATAAGGTCACAATGACCTGAATTAGGAGGAAGAACAAATTTCATATTTGTCCAAAATTTCTGTGACCCAAAAAGAGTTCCAATGGTAGACGTTTAATCCCCCCCCCCCCCCCCTTTTTTTTTTTTTTTTTTTCTTTCTTTTAGTGTGGACCACTTTAAAGTTAGATTTGTCTTATTTTTCTACTCAAGCCTTAAGACAAGCTCACCAAATGGATGGACAGTTCGGATATAATACATACCTCATGATCAGACCCACAAATATTGTTGATTTATCCAGCTTCCTATTTTATTTTTTTATTTTTTTGGTGTGGGCCACCTGAGTTTCGTGTACGACTGATTTTTGGGGTATCCCAATTTCTAAAGGGGACCCATCAAATGCACAGTGTAGATGTCTGACATACATCACAGTGGGACCAATAGTGGGGCCCACCGTCCCCTGCCTGTTGGGGCACTGGGACATTACTTGCTGCAGACAGCATCACCCCCCTTGCTTATTATTATTATTTTGTTTTCTTATGGTATGTCATAGGTGGGGCCCACATCATGATGATCCACTCCATCTATTGGATTCTTTGGCCCGGGATGGATTTAACAAGCCCAATATTTAGCATTTTTTGACATACAGAAACATCACAGCGGGCCCTAATAGTTTATCACTATTAAAATAGTCTTTTTTATGGTGTGGCTTACCAAAGATTTAGATTGGCTTCAGTTTGCCGCTCAATGCCTAAAATGAGCTAGGAAATTGAATGGACGACGTGGATTAAATATATACATCATGGGTGGGGGCCGTTGGACCCACAACCTCTACCCCCTTAAACAAGCAGTTGGATGCTGGCAGCAATTAGCGTCCACTCCCCTTTGTTTATTTTATTTTATTTTTAATGTGGTGTGTGTGCATGTGTGAGTGTGTGGTCAGCCCAATGGGCCACACTTTGGGCAGTTTTGATGGCATACAAAATATTCTGGTGGGGCCCACTATCAATGGGTCCCACATAAAGTCTATAACAATTTATTTTTATTATTATTGTGTGTGTGTGTGTGTGTGTATATATATATTGTATTCTCCTTTGCATCCACACCATTGATCATATCATCACCACTATAATCACATCATTATCATCATATCTTTGATGAGTCTTAGAGTCTAGAGAGCCCCAAAGAAGATTCAAGATTGAAGACTAAAAGAACGAAGGCATCCAAAGCACCAAAAGTATAAGGAAATGGTAAAGTTTCAGGACCTCTTCAAAAACCTACACCCATCTCATAAAACTTAACCTTCCATCTAGCCTAAACTCCATAGGAAAAACCAACTCAAAGATTACTAATAAGAAGTGTGGGAAGAAATTTGTTCAAAAAGAAAAACACAAAAATAGATAAGTTTCGATCCCAAGGAAGTCCCATCAAACTGTCTTCGATGGCATTGAAGACAGCTCGATGGCATCGACCTTAGAGCTCGAACTGTCCAACAAGTTAAACTCAAAATTCTTGATTTTTATGATGGCATCGAAGGGTCCATTCGATGGCATCGAACAGGAGCTCCAAAATGTCCAGCAACTTAAAATCAAATTCTGGATTTTTCCGATGGCATTGAAGGTCCTTCGATGCCATCGAAGTCCTGTCGATGACATCAATCAGGAACACCAAACTGTCCAACAAACCCAGGTAAAAAATACATAATTTCTCGATGACATCAAAGGACCTCTTCGATGACATTGAAGGTCATTCGATGGCTTTGAAAGAACTATCTAGCAACATATTGAAGAAAATCCTAATTTTCTCGATAACATCGAAGGTCCTTTGATGACATCGAAGATCAATGATGACAGTTTTCTATCCATTTTGTACCATTATAAAACTTCTCTAAATATACGAAAGGGGGGTTTCTTGGCAATTCGGTGAGAAATAGAAAAAGCCTTGTGTGTGTGAGTAACCTTAGTTAATACCCTACTTCCTAAGTTATCTTTCTTCATGGAGTTCATCATTCAATCCTTGTCTTAAAGACATTCATCAAACATTTAAAGCTTGGATTGAACTACGAACTCCATCATTCATTAATGCACTATAAACAACATTTATTAGTAAATCCCTTATGCTTGACTACATTGAATGCTCAGCCATGGGAATCCTTGACTTGATTATAAAGACTCATCATTATTAAGTTAGGATTCACCAAACCCTTGACCCAAAACCTCGGCATCTTCAAAGGCACATCATTAATACGATAGCAGTACAAGGGAGTTAAAGATGCTTCACGATTTGAGAAGATCTTCATCAAGACGCTTTAATGGGGCTCATCTACTTTAAGTAAGAAAGTATTTTTTTAGTCCATTGTGTCTAGAAACCATTCCTTGTGTAGGATTGAGTTTCAAAGTTTGAAATACCAAATTCGATAACACCTTGTATAAGCCTTCGATGGGAAAATACGTTCTTCGTCCTTGTGTAGGACTTCATAAGACCTTGTGTAAGCCATCGACGTATAAAAAACATATAAACCTTATGTAGGTTGTGACGGTTTATGGTGAACCTGATTTAAAATCATCTGAATAGTAAATCTGGCATACTCTAGGAGAGAGTGTGTCAGCTGAGAGTGGAGTAAGTACATTGCCGTACCACTATACATCTTGTGTAATGGGTTAAATGTTTTATTTCTTATCTGTTACATCTTGCTGAACATTATACATTATTTACTTTACTGTAGCAAATATGTTTGACAAAATGCTTGAATGATGTTTTCACTTGAGTAGACTTTATAGTTGCACTTTTTCTTATTTATTCTACTTTAGATAAATGTTTATAAATAAGTGCATGATAATTATCCAGTTAAATTTAAATAGTCCTATTCACCCCTTCTAGGACATTAGCCATATATTCAAGCTTCGCATGTAACGATAAAACTGCAATTTCAATTGGTATCAGAACGGGTTCCTCTTAAAGGGCCTAAATCCTAGAGGGAGATCCTTGTTGAAGCTGAAAATATGTCTAAAACTGAGGGGACATTGGTCTTAAGACCACCTCTTTTTTATAGATCTAACTATGCCTACTAGAAAGCTAGGATGCTCATTTTCCTTAGATCCTTAAACCATTCTATTTGGAACATTATAGAAAATGGGTGGCATGCACCAATGGATCAAATCGTATTAGATGATGGTGCTACCACTTCTAGACCCAAACACCAAGCGCTTTGGACTGGCTATGAAAAAGCTAGGTCTAGATGTGATGCCAAAGCATTGAACGTGATTTTCTGTGTTGTTTCTCAAGAAGAGTTTAAAAGAATATGCATCTATGAAACAACCAAAGAAGCATGGGATTTATTCGAAACCACCCATGAAGGGACAAACATAGTAAAGCACTCTAAACTCCAACTCCTAACCATACAATTTGAGAACATAAAAATGGAGGAGAATAAAACATTCATGGAGTTTTACACTAAGCTTAATGACATACGCAACTCCATATGGGGGTTGGGAGAAAAAGAACTAGTTCTACGTATGTGTAGGAAAATCTTAAGATTCCTACCAAAATAATTCTCTTCAAAGGTTACTACAATGAAGGAATGTAGAAACATAGATGATATGAAAGTAGAATAACTATTAGGTTCCCTATAAACATATGAACTACATTTCAAGACTCCTACAAAATTCAAAAACATTGTCCTAAAATCATCACAGAAAAAACATGAATTTGATGATGACAATGATGATAATGAAGATGATGAAGAAATGGCCTTGTTGGCCAAAAGGTTTAAAAAATTCTTTAATAGGAACAAGGGAAGACCTTCTAGAAAAAGGGGAAGAAGTATGATCTGAAACGCCAAATAGGTAAATCACCTAAAAGGTCAAAAGATCCCCAATATTATAATTGTAGAGGATATGGTCATCTTTCTTTTAAATGTCCCACTAAAAATAAATCGAAAGGAAATGTAATGGATAGCACATGTGTAACGCCCTGAAAATCGGGGGTCGAGCATAAACTCAACTCCCGAGTTCCAACGCATCACTTATGCAACCTAATGAATGATGATTGAATGTTGTCTGTATTAGTGCATTGAACATGAGTGAGATTAAGCCAAAACAGCATATCATACTCCAGAGACAAGTGAGATAGCAAGCGAAAGACAGTGATAGATATATAAAATATATAAACTGTGGTGAGTCTCCAAAGTGTGATAATGTTACTAGGTTAATTAATTACAAGTACAATTCCAAAATATACCAAATGTGTAAGGTCATCTAGTCGACATCCCTGTAACCCCGTCGATCAAGACACGGCTCATTGAAGCCGCCAAAAAATAGCATATACGAGAAAGCATCCTCGTCGTCACAAAAGTCTGGCTCCGCCTCAGGAGTAGCGTTGCCATATGCAATCAGACAAAGTTTGGTGGGTGTCCGGAACACCATCCCGTAACATGGGAGTGAGTGATCAACTCAGTGGAACAATAAAGCATAGGTTAACATGTTATCAATTCAGTCAAGCAGTAATGATAAAGCAGTACAATCAAACAATCCTAAATACTCTTATTAATGCAAGTATGAAATGCAGTCATGATGCATGCCCTCGTCAACATACTCCCTCGTGCGACACCATCTTACGTCTGCGACATGCTTTCATCCCTCAGTGCTCCACATCTTCCAGGCACATGCAGTGCGATGATGAGCATGATTACCGAGTTGTTATTAGTCCTTTTCATACAAAGTATTGAGAAACTAAGGTACCTTCCTTATATCATTCCCAAACAATGATCCATTCTAGGGTCGTCAATCCTAGATAATCTCATACGATAGTGTGGTTCTAGGTCGCTGTAAGGGCTGCCAAGGCTGTTACATGGAATCGTTGCACCACTCCCCCATCACCTTATCAATACAGGCCTAGTTTATACTCTGTTTACTACGGGAAGGCTCGTCGCCTCTCCGCAGATTCAGAGTATGCTTGAGGTCACTACATCGGGTACGGCCAGGGTTGTCAGGGCTGTTACACGGAATCGTTACACCACTCCCTCATCACCCATCAAAGCAGTGTAGGCCGACAGCTCGAATACAGTGTTCCATACCACCGTATTCGGCTCACGAGTCTGGGTTGCTCACTGGTCACTACTGGGAGGCACATCGCCCTAGCGTAGGCTGACAGCTCGACCACGGTGTCCCATACCACCATGCCCGACTCATGAGTCTTAGCGGATCGAGGTACCAAGGTTAACGGGGTTGCACTGGTAAGTTCAGTACCTTAGGTTCAAGTAGTAACATCCAAACATACTGAACATACATTAGACAGATCGGGTTACTTGACGAGCTCGGCTAGCTCGAGCGCACGACAAGTTGAACGACATGAAGTGCATAAGCACTTCGCGTGGCCAATCACTATCGCCAACTGAAGTACGACTCGGGTTCGTCGAACACATCTCACGTGGCGAATGAATCTCAGCCACGAATTCAATCCCATTACCGATTGCCTGGACTATACAATAGCCCCAATCACATTTAATTACGGAACAATTAAAGTAGTAATGGATCAAGATTTCAAATCATACAATCAAATATCCAATATTGTCCGCTTAGGGCTGCTAGGGCTGTTGCATGGAATCGTTACTCCACTCCCCCATCACCCTTCTCGGCCTTTATGGAATACAACTTAAACATGAATTTAAACATATGCATTACATAGATAAAATCGTACAATCAGTTGAGCATGTTATGAAGTACAACATAAGCATGAGATTGTACATATTCAATTCCTAATCACACAGATATCTAAAGAAATCATACACATAGTTAAAGGAGTTGAGAATCATATCTCAACACCCTTATACATTACAATTTACTAACTACTACTCATTCAGACATTTCAACAAACACTTTAGACTACATACATCAACATACATGACATATGTTGATCGCATAGGTATTAGGCCAAATCCTTTCACTAGGGAGTTGCCCCAATTATAACACGCGTGCCCCCACGACGGATAGTCATAGCAAGCATGAATCCAAGTTCCATATTCATTCGTTCATTTTCACAAACACTTGGACTACACACTTTAACATACATAACGTGCATCGGTCGTGGCGTGATTTAGGGCAAATCCTTTCGCCAAGGGGTTGTCTAGTACACTTAAATTATGTTCTTGCATTCGATACACATGGCAGACACAAATCATGAATCCATATCCATTCAGGCATTTCAGCAAACACTTAGGCTACACAATATAACATACTCAACGTATGTTGATAAAACATGTATTAGGCTAATCCGTTCACCCAGAAGTTGATACACATGTATCTAGCATACATAGACAGCAATTAATCATGGCAAGCACAAATCCGTATTTCATACGTATACGGTATTTTCTACAAATACGAGGAATACAGTATATTCAACATAGTTAACGTATATCTGAAAAATGAAACGGACAACACTTTGTACGTGTGCAATAGCATCCAGATCATGAATCTATCATTATCTGACATTGAAAGCATTGAAAACCATAACATATACGTCTAAAGTCCGCACCTTACGCCGTAGAATCGTAACGAACTTGCTAGAATCACTAAGCCTTCGTTGGCGTTGTTATCACAACCTATATCATGAGTTGAGTCAGCTATTTCGCTATTTACAACATGTGAAACTCTAGAGCAGATTAGGGTTATGGTTTCTTACCTAAGAACGAAGCCGGAATCGCCGGAAAAGCGATGAGATAGCGATGGTTAAACACATATAGTAGGGGGATGGAGTATCAGAAGATGCTCCCACTTCTCTCACACTTTCTCTCTCTTTTCTCTCTTCTCTCTCCTAGGTTTTCTCAAATTCGTATGGAATGAGAGAGTGAGGGTTTAAGGTCCTTATATAGGCTTAGAACTCACCAAATTAGACTCAGGGCCAAGGTATACTTAGGTTATGTCCAAAGGGAGACTGTTCCGTCTCAACGGAGCACTTTTGGAAGCCCCCCTTGAGCCAAAGGCCGGACTTAAGCTCACAGACATTGGATATAGGTCGAGTTACATTTTCGGTCTGATCGGATTTACAGATCGCCCGTGGCGGACCAGTTTCAGTTCAACGGTCTCGGAAACTCGATCAGGGCCACAACTACACTGACCTGTGTTGGAAATTTTCCCTGATCCGAGGGTGTAATTGGGTCCAATTTTGACGGTCTGAATCCTCATACTTGGCCCGCAAGCGACTAGTCTCAGATTACTTAAATTCAAAATTTTTTCCTAAATATTTTCACGTTTCTCACACTAGCTAGATTTGATTTCCGAGATGGTTGTCAAGCCCAGCAAGGCGGTCCTAATTCTATAACTTTGTATTATTCAGACTTTCGATGTTCAGTCTAGATCTGATACGGAGTTTTGTGATGCTCCCGAGAGCAGCCGGGTAATGAGATTGATCCGAGCTTTTAGGGTAACCTAGCGTCAATGATTTTATAAGTTTTGGGTCTTGCAGATCATATTTAAAGTGGATTAAGTGGATTTCGTAACTAATCTAGTTTATCACTTAGTTACTTTTGAAGGATAAGGTAGTGAAAGGTGAGATTTTGAAGGAAAAGTGAGATTTTGAAGAAAATGGTTTGAAAAGGGATTTGAGACTTTTGAATCGAGCGTTTGAGAAGTTAATCAGGTGTTAGGATCGACCCATTGCCTAAGGACGTCTTTCAGCAGGTTGGAAAAAGTCCGGGATGTTACAACATGGGATGACTCCGAGGATTCAAACTCAAATTCAGAAGAGTCTTGAAGTGATGGAGACCAAGGTCGTTAAGAATATTCATGGCCTCCACCACTATAGTCATCCATGAAGCAAGGGACATTAAGAAGAAAGATGAACATGTGGAAGAAAAATCATCCTTTAAAGAGGAAGTTGACAATATCGGCCAATGAGAAGCCTATAACCAACTTTACACCCAAAACTTAAAAGTTCTTTAAAATCTTGGTTAGGCTAAGGCCGAAAATAAACAATTGAGCATGAATTTGGAAGCAGTTAAGGCTGAAAATGAATAGTTAGCTAATGAGATTAATGAATACATCAGAGATAATGCCAATTATGCCCAAGAAAACATCAATTATGAGAGAAACTTGGCTAACCAAACAAAGATAAATGAATACGTAGAATTAGAACTTAGCAAAATGAGAACAATCAACCAAAGTCTGAAACTAGAAATAGAAAAATCCAAATCTCATGCCAACAATAGTCGCAGGTTCACTCAAAGTGAGGAAAACCTAGAAATACTTCTAGAAATGGGTAAATTTTCAAGGGATAGGAGAGAATTAGGATATGAACGTAATAGAACATGTCCTACTCATGTTTCACCTATGGTTAGGAAATCAGTGGCTTCAAGTAGTAAACCACAATCGTCTTCAGTCTATCGTATATGTGGAGGTTTGGGACATTTAAAATTTGAATGTCTAGCATTTAGACACTCCCAAACCACTCTAAGTATGAGCTTCATAGGTAAATATATACCTATCAAGGAAATTCTACAGACTATGAGGAGTCCACCTAGGAAGCCACCACCAAAGGAAAAGGAAAGGAGGAAGTATCCCACTCCTCCCAAGATGACTAGGAGAATGGAAGAATTATTCAAACAAGTTGCCCACCTAAATAATAATAAAAAAATAAGGAAAATGATGAATCAAGTCAATCAGGGTAATGAACAGTTGGTTACAAAAATCAAGTCTCCTACAAAGAAATTTCCCTTAAGAGAAGAGCCTAAGAAAGATACTCCTAAAACTAGTACCTACCCAAAGAAAATTGTCTATAAAATTGCCTAGTAATATATACCGCTCTTAAAGCAGGCAGTAATACGATATGGTATCTGGATAGTGAAAGTGCCCTTACTTGTCAATATACGTGAGTGTTGAGTCTGTCAGTCCAAGTGAGACCTTAGAAGAAGACATTAAGACCAAGCCTCAACAAAAGATGAAGGCCATGATCAAGCTAAACTAGTAATTCATAGCCTCATCATCCCACAACAAACCCTAGTAGGTATATGACCCCATATAATCCCAACTTACTATATAAAATGAATTAAAACATCTTTTGGTCTAGTTGGTATATAATGCACAAAGAGTATAAATGGAAGAAAGAAACAAAATCGGAAAAATCACAAGTCCTGGTCAAGTGCATCGAACTGCAATCGAGGAAATCTTCGATACATCGAACATCGTTCGATATTATCGAACAATCCCCTATTCTATCCAATAATAAAATGAAAGAAATGTTGGAAACCTCGGTAGCATCGATTATTGTTCGATATCATTGAAGTCATGCTTCGATAACATCGAATTGACTTCAATTACTTCACCCTTGGACATCCTCCAAAGAAATCAGAAAATACTCTAAGTGCTCCTCGATGACATCGAAGCCTCCTTGATGTTATCGAGAGTAAGTTATCGATATCATCGAAGTCTATTCGATATAATCAAAACTTACTCAGTTTTGTCCAGCAAGCTTTTGAAAGAAAATCTATTTTCTTCGAGTTCATCGAAGACCATTTGATTTCATCGAAATTCAAACTTCGATGGTGTTCACAACCCAAGTGTAAGGTCGCGATGTAGCAATAACTCGGTAAGACCGAGGTCGAATCCACAGGGACTAAACTTGCACATATTCTGAAATAACTAAAATTAGAACTAGAAAAAGATCTAAATTGAAATCTAAATAATTGAGATTAATGGTGAATAATGTTTATTAAACTTATGAATTTAAAGGTGGGAACTACGGTACCAAGGATCCACTTGTAGCTATCAAGATGATACCTTACTTGATTCAAGGAACACAATTGGAATTAGAGTCTTATCATATCCAATTGGAAGATAAAACAATTTAAATCAAATCTGAACTTTTCAGTGGCCTAATTTTCAATGGAGGAGAATTGTGATGATTGGAATGGATTCCATCACCCTACTATACGCAGGAACGATGGTGAATAATGGGATTTACCAATCTCACTATCTCAAAACATGAAAAGAAGATATTCAAAGCTATCACAACTGTTTCAAACAAGAAACAAATGCATTTCGTTTGGAAAATTTCATTCATTGAATTGATTACCCAAAGAAAATAAGAAAGATAATCACTTTATTTATATATTCTAAGTTATTTTACATCCTTTTCTCCTTTTATTCCAAAACAGACTTATGATGACGATGAAAAAGTAATAATAAGAATGACATGAGCTAAGGCAATCATTGGTGGAAGTATCATGTAATGTAGATTGCTGCCCAAAACCCTTTGTGCGCTGGAGCTATTATGCGTTGGAGCCATTGTATGCTGGTGCCCTTTGTGCGCTGGCGCCCTTTGTGTGCTGGCACTTGTTGTACATGAAGGACATTTGTGCGCCGGTAGTGTTGTGCGCCGCACAACAGTCATTCTGCACAATGGTGACGGAGCTATACCTCTCTCTCTCTTTAAATCTTCTTTTGCTTCCTGATTGGTTGCTAATGACCCCTTTAGAGGGGTCAAGGGGTATATATAGCCTTCTCACATGTGCAAACATGCAACGTCATCGTTGTGCGATCCTCTTTGCGCTAACTACCTTTGTGCGGATTCCATTGTGCGGGCGACTTGGTGTGGATTCCATTTGTGCGCTATCCTTTGTGCAGAACTCATGTGCGCTATCCTTTGTGCGGAACTTGGTGTGCGCTCCAATCATCTGCCCACAATGGCCATTTCCGCACAACGACCATTTTTCGGCACAATACTTACCTTTTCCGCACAATACTCTTTTTGACCATCCTGATTGCGCACAATGCTTTTTCTGTTGTCTCCCTTTGTTTTTATGCCTCAACAGATGCCCCCTTGATCTTGTATTTTATTTTTATACTTACAAAATAAACATGTAGGATCAATAACAATTCTTTCAAACATTTACTTTGTTAATCTCCTTCATCGTGTGCATATTTTCCTCATTGTGCGCTGGCCGATTTGAGTACAATGGATTTCGTACAACGCTTTTGCGCACAACAGTTAGCGCACAACATCTCTCCCCACTGCCTATAAACACAGGACTCAGTCTTTTATTTGCATCACTTTCCTCTCTGCTCCGTATTGTCTTTGCATTAGATTTCTAACTTTGTGCACTAACCCCATTGTGCGCCGCACAACCATTGTTCCGCACAAAGCCCCATTGCGCACAACAACTCTTCTTGTTCTTAGTAAAAAATCCAGTGCACAACAGGTAGCGCTCAATGACTTGCGTACAATACTTTGCTCTTAACACCTTGCGCATTTCATTTTGCTCACTTCAGCTATTCTGTACAACAGCCCCGCGCACAACACCTTGCGCACAACACTTTGCGCACAATCACTTCGTGCATAATACTTTGCACACAACAATTTATGCTGATAAATTCAGACTTTTAAACTTATTCGTTCTTCTTTCTCAATCACTTTAAGATCTTTCATTATAGCTTAATGCTTTTTTTCCTCCTATATAGGTTTCAAATGGCTAGCTCGAAAAGGCCTCTCACTTCCCCAAGCACTGCGAGACAATCTGACCCACAATCTGTGGAAGCCCACAATCTAAAAAGACTTCACTCCGACGAGAACTACAGCTCCTTCTTTAAAGAGCCAGCTCCTATCATTGTCAATTTTACCGATCGTATTCAACACTTGTCCGAGCACATTCGCATGGCTATAATTATGAAAGAGATAGAGGGACTGCCCCTCTCTGGATAAGAATTGGATTGAGATAATTGGTTGAAATGCACAACCAACTACCGTATTGATGATAATCGTCCTTCTGCTGCAGAGGCTTCTCCTCCCCCGTCCACTCTAAAACGACCGAGAGAGAAGAACCAAGACAAAGCTTTCTAGGAGAAGATTCGAGAACACAACCGAAGGCATTTCCGGAATGCTTGGGATTCAGGTAAGCTAGCTGCTGAAGCAATTAAATTTCGTAACCCATACAAAGATGAGACCATCGATCTTCCTCTACATCTTCAGCGTCACCGATCAATCCTTCAAAGCGAGCCAACAGACTATATGACACAGAACAAGCTTCTATATATCTCCAATTGGGTAATCAAGGAGCCGCAAATTCTGGAGGGCTATGTCATAAATAAAGGCTTAACTCAAAAGACCGGGCAAATACGATACATGTGCTTCCTCACACTGTGTCATGACCCTCACTCCTTGTATTATACCCATTACTTCGAAACAATTCAGCAACGCTTTCGTCACCGTGATTCAGGACACGATGTCTTTGGACTATTTGTCCATATTACAGTGCTTGGACCAAAGCATTTTGGAGAAACATAAGGACGTCCTTACTGCGGCAAGGCTATATCATGTCATAGAAGCCACTTCAGACTTCTTTTGAAAAGATACGATGATCTATAAAGGCTTTCTGAAGTATTGGTCTTCTACTACGAATTCTTTCCATCTTCCAGTAGGGGAAGTGAGTATTACTTTATGGAATTTATATAGGATGGTCGGCCTGCCCATCTCCGGATCTTTTCTTGATGAATATATTCCCTCGAACCAAGAGTTTGCTTATGTTGCGCCTAATAGAATGCCCAAAATTACATCAACAACCATTGAGCTCTTTCGGGAAACATCTTACTTCGCTGATGGTCACAAGATTTTTCCCCTTCAATAGCTAGCCTATTTTCCCCAATACTTGTTGTAAGCATTTTAACATTCTCTTCCCTTCTCAGATAATGCTTATCTATAAACGTGAATTGTGAAATGGCGGTGAAGACCGCACTAGTAGAAGTCGGAATATGCCAATAGGTCCTAGAGGGGGGTGAATAGGACTTTTAAAAGTTTTTATGGTTTATTTAAAATCCTATTTCACTAATCCTTTTAAATATGCAATTATCAGGATTACTCAAATGTAACTCTACTGGCTTCCAAGCCTGGTAGAGGATCTAATCACAAACTTCTTAAGAAGTAAACAATAAGCAACCTAACCTAGTTCATGATGGATATGACTGTGTAGATGTGTGAGATGTGATTAGATATTTAAATATGAAAGTATTAAAGCAAATCGCACAATCAAAATAACCATCTCAAACACAGTCATTTTTATAGTGGTTCGACGATAAGTCTACTCCACTCCCGGTAACCGCACTCAACCCTTGAGTGTACCGGATTTCACTAAGGAGGTTTCACATGGTTCACCTCAATCCTAAGGTTTTAAATCAGGTTCACCTTTAACCTTTACAACCTACACTGAGGCTAACTATTTATGCTCTCACGAGCAAGGGTCAACACAACGCACCCACTTTTAGGCACACTGGCCAAGGATCTTCCATAAGACCCTACTGGAAGTTTCTACACGATTGACCTCTAACCCTAAGGTTTTACCAGGTTCACCTAAAACCTAGAGTTTTACTGGTTCACTCCAAACCAGATGTTTATGCTCTCCATAGAGCAAGGGTCCACACAACGCACCCACCACGTACACTCCCGCTGGAGGCCTCCTTGAGGACTTCAAAGGGTGAGAATCACTTAGGACCCAATCCTAGAAAGGAATGATCACAAGTGTCCTCTTGGACTCTGGATACTTACAAATAAGCTGATGAGTCCCGTTTAGCACAGTGCCGAAGATCTCCTCCTCTTTGTTGACGAAGAGTCTTCTGCTCCCTTGATCCGCAACACAAGATAGTATACCAATACTCGACTTCGGATTGGGTCAAGGTTATGATGAAATCCTACTCTCTAAAGGTTTTCCTATAAGGAATATAGAGTAGTTCTAATCATCTAGGCATGCAAGGCATCCCAGCTTAATGATTTGCCATTAAGGTAGTAGCTGGAGGATCCTTGAATGCAGAAGTTCATTCCCCAATCCACTCTATTGAATGTCAATGGTGAGGGTGGATTGGAGGATGAACTCCCTTGAGAGAAAGGGCTTAAGATATAGGATGTAAGTTGAAACACATAAAAGCTCTCTCTATTTTCTCTCACAGCAACAAAAGACAAGTCCTCTATATATAAGCAAAAAGTTCCAACGGATATAAAGTGGTCACATTTATGATAGAGTTCGATATCATCGAACAGGTTCGATATCATCGAGCGTATACTCTCGATAGCATCGATGGTCTGCTCGATGACTCGGACTCGATGTCAGATGTTTTTGAAACTTTTTACCAACTGGTCGATGTATCGAAACCACTGTCGATGTCATCAGATTTCGAACTCCGATTCCATCGATGACAGATTGATCCATCGACATTTGAAAAATGAGAGAGACTTGACTTTGAAATATTTCAGGATTTCGAGATTAATCGGGGGCCATCGAGATCATCGGAATTTGAATGTCGATGATATCGAGATCAGAGATGATGCATCGATAATTCCAGCGGGTTTTTCTTTAAGCTGTTGGACAAATTATAACCTTGATTGATGCAATCGATCTGGTGTCGATATCATCGATATTTGAATATCGATTCTATCAAAGGGCCCCCGATCATAGTTAAAGAACAACCTGAAATATCCGCTATAAGAAATGCCCACCCACTATCGATATCATCGATGGATATCTGATCTTATTGATATTTGAATTCAGATCATATCGGACAGTCATCGATATATCGAAGGAATTTGAGATTTTCATTTAAAAATAGGGGCGCCGAAAATCTACCTGTCGATCTTATCGAGCCACTCTCGATGGACTCGAGATTTGAATATCGATGATATCGATATGTGTATCGATTCATCGATAATTCATCCAGATATGTTGTGAAGTTGTTGGACATATTTAGTGCTTATATCGATGATATCGATAGGTTTATTGATATATCGATAAATCCGTCCAGATGAATATTTAGTTGCTGGACACTTTTGGTCCTCATATCGATAATATCGGTAAGGTATCAAGGACATCGACAGAGCAGGTCGATCATATCGAGGGTTCTTCGATAAGATCGGCAAGGCGAGAAAAACTTAGAGATTTTCCTCTTTTTGAAAGAACTTTTCTTACCATAAAACCCTATGATTTCTAGCTTGTTTTTAAGGGTTTTCTTTACCTGGTATTTTGGGTCATGGGATGTGAGGCTTTAGATTTACCTGTGACGAGCTTGCACACATCCGGTCGAGGCAGACGCTTGAATTAATCTTCCTATCGAGCTCTGTAGCCAGTCTGACTCACCACTCACGTAACTTGACAAACAAGGGCACTAGCAAGTGCACTTTCAATCTCACCCTTTGTCAATTACGTGACAAAATCCCCAAAAACACCCTAGAATATGTCTAAACAAATACACCCTAAATTGTGTGTACATCCCCAAAAACATATTATCTATTCCCCCTTTCCTGGTGCAGCTGCTCCCCCTAACCCCTGCAACAATCATTAGATATACAATTTTCCGCTCGAGGTGTTTGTAAATGTTCTCCCCCTTTTTGTCAGTCATTGACAGAGATGTCTCAGTTGATATTGACTGAAGCTTGAAATACTTGAGACAACCGAACAGAAGGCGAATCAGTTCAATTGATGTATAATAGGTAATGCAATTTAAGCAAACATCAATTCAAGAACTTGTGGATGCATATTGAATAAAATAGAACAGTTATATAGCAGTGAAAAATATTCATTAAGGACATCACATGCATTCCAGAACTTGATAAACCAGGGGGGGCTCAAAAACAGAAATATGACATTAATGATATGAATTTCATTTAGCTATAAAAGAACCAAAACTTCCCCAGACAGCAGTCGATTATCAGTTTATCAGAATAAGACTTTTTTTAAGCCGACCATTTGTGGAAACCATTGGTTATCATCATGCATTTTCAAGTTTTCTTCAATTGTATCGATGTTGAATATCGGTACCATTGATCTGACCCTGTTCAAATATTATCAATATTGTCATAACTTTGCATCCAAAATACAGAGAATTTTGACTTGTGGCTGACAGATAACCATGAATGTCTCAGTGTGAAGATTTACCTTTGAGGCTCATGTTTACTGAGATTCAATGAGTGCACACACCAATGGATTTTTGCAGGTTACTAAACCTATTTACATCAAGAGGTTTGGTGAGGACGTCTGCGAGTTGCTTTCTATGGAAACATTGTAACGAATCGAAAAATCCCGTACAAAGGCCCGAGTACCACCTCAGGTAGAAATCACTCAGGACCAAATCCTTTAGAAATTAGACGAGGATTAACCAGTGTTAAACTAGATTACATATGAAATCCGCACTAATCACTTTAAATACGATCTGCAAGACCAAAAACTTGTGGAATCGTTGACGCTACATTACCCAAAAATCTAGGATCAATCTCATTACCCGGCTGCTCTCGGGAGCATCACGAAACTCCTTATCCGATCTGGACTGCACATCGAAAGTCCGAATAACACGAGGTTATAGAATTATGACCACCTTGCTGGGCTTGACAACTATCTCGGAAGTCAAAACCAGATAGTGTCCAAGGCTATTCGCTTGAGCCCGGAGCGAGGAGTGTGAGAAAACATGGTTTTCTTTAGAAATTAAATCTAATTTGAGTAATCTGAGACTTGTCGCTTGTGAGCCAAATATAAGCAATTAGACTGTCGGAATCTAACCCAAATACACCCTCGGATCAAGGAACATTTCTCATACATGTCTATGTACTTGTAACCCTGATCGAGTTTCAGTGACCGTTGAACTGAAACTGGTCTGCCACGTGTGATTTGGGAACCTGACTAGAACGAAAACTTAACTCGACCTAGATCCAAGGTCAGTGAGCTTAAGTCCGACCTTTGGCTCAAGGGGGGCTACAGAAGTGCTCCGTTGAGATGGAACAATCTCCCTTTGGACATAACCTAAATATACCTTGGCCCTGGGGCCATTTGCATCAGTTTTAGGCCTATATAAGGACCTTAAACCCTCTCTCACTCCCTCCATACGAATTTGAGAAAATCCTAGGAGAGAGAAGAGAGTAAAGAGAGAGAAAGTGCGAGAGAAGTGGGAGCATCTTCCTGATACTCTATCCCACTGTTATATGTGCTTGACCATCACTTTCTAATCATTATTCCGGCGATTCTGTCGACGTACTTAGGTAAGAAAAACCTAACCCTAATCTTTTCTAAGGTTTCCAATGTTGCAAGTAGCGAAATAGCTGACTCAACTCGTGCTTTAGGTCGTCATATCAACCTCGACGAAGACTTAGAGATTTTATCGACTTCGTTATGCTTCTACAGCGTAAGGTGCAGACTTTAGACATATAGGTTATGGTTTTTAAAGCTTTCAATGTCAGATAATGATAGATTCATGATCTGGATGTTATTTCACTTGCAAAATGCGTTGTTTGTTTTGCGATTCAGTTACGTATGCAAATTATGGCATTTAGTGTATTCGGTATAATTGTAGAAAATACCGTATACGTGCAATATATGAAAGTGTGTTTGTCATGATTAATTACTATGTGTATATGTTATATATTTGTGTAACACTTTCTCGGCGAAAGGATTTGCCCTAATACATGTTTTGGCTAATATACGTTAGGTATGTTAAATAAGTGTAGTCTAAGTGTATGTGAAAATGCTTGTATGAGTAAGTACTTAAGAGATAGTGCTTTAGGTAGGTGTTGAGATAGGATTCTCAAATACCTTAGAGATGTGTATGATTTCCTCCATGCAAGTTGTTTAATTTAATCACTTACTTATGAAATGTATGTGTTGTATTTCCTGCTTACATTGTACTTTATAACATGCTTGTTAACATGTTTGAATTACTTGTTACTTATGCTTTGACTACTATACATGCTTTCTGGTTATGGATTGAATGTGATTGAGGCTAAGTTATAGTCCAGGCAATCGGTAACAGGCTTGAAGTCGTGGTTGAGATTCACTCACCACGTATGATGTAATTGACGAACCCGAGTCGTGTGTTGGTCCTCGGCAGTGGTTAGGCCACACAAAGTGCTTATACACTTCATGTCAATCGATGCAATGTGCGCTCGTATTAGTCGAGCTCGTCAAGTAACCCGATCTGCCGATGTATGTTCACCATGTATGGACACCTCTGTTTGAACCTAAGGTACCCAACTCACCAGTGAATCCCGCTTAACCTTGGTACCTTGATCCGCTAAGACTCATGAGCCGGGCATGGTGGTATTGGACATAGTGGTCGAGCTGTCAGCCTATGCTGGGGTGATGTGCCTCCCCATAGTGACCAGTGAGCAACCCAGACTCGTGAGCCGAATATGGTGGTATGGGACACTATATTCGAGCTGTCAGCCTACACTGATAAGGTGATGGGGGAGTGGTGTAACGATTGCGTATAACAGCCCTGACAGCCCTTTGTAGTGACCTCGAGTATACTTTAAATCTGCGGTGAGGCGACGAGTCTTCTCGTAGTAAACAGAGTATAAACTAGGACTGTATTGATAAGGTGATGGGGGAGCGGTGCAACGAGTGCGTGTAACAGCCCTGACTGCCCTTTGCAGCGACCTAGAACCGCACCATCGTATGAGATTATCTAAGACTGACGACCCTAGAATGGATCATTGTTTGGGAATAATATAAGGGAGGTACCTTAGTTTCCCAATACTGCTGTATGAAAAGGACTAATAACAACTCAGTAATCACGCTCATAACATAGTACTGCATATGCCTGGTGTTGTGGAGCACTGAGGGATGAACGCATGCCACGAACGTAAGATGGTGTTGCAAGAGGGAGCATTGGTGAGGGCATGCATCATGACTGCATTCCATACTTGCATTAATAAGAGTATTTAGGAGTGTTTGATTGTACTACTTTATCATTACTGCTTGACTGAATTGATAATATGTTAACCTATGGTTTATCGTTCCACTGAGTTAGCTACTCACTCCCACGTTACGGGACGGTGTTCTGGACACCCACCAGACTCTGTCTTAGATGCAGGTATCGACGAGACGCAGGAGGCTGAGCCTGATTACTATGATGATCAGGATGAGTTCTCCTACATGCAGTTCTTTGGAGGCTTCGCTTAGGCCATTCAGATGACGGGGCTAGAGGTTTTACCATTATAGTTGTACCATTTTTTTTGGCATTTTAATTTTGAAACTAATACATGTATATGGTGACTCAGTAAGGTGTTCATACTCTAGAGACCGATTGTGACCGTTTCTGGCTTCATATACATTTATATACCTCTTTCAGTCTTCCGCTTGCATTTTATAACTTGATCTGGAGTATGAGTTACTGTTTTGGTATAATCCCACTCATGATTAATGCACTAACACAGACAACATTCAATCATAAGCATTTATGTTGCATAAGTGATGTTTTGGAACTCGGGTGTTGAGTTGCTACTCGACCCCCCGATTTTCAGGGCGTTACAAACATAATCCAATGTAAGAATATTGTCATCAACAAGTTCTCGGATAAAATGATGACGGATGTCAATGTGTTTAGTCCGAGAATCTTGAACAGGATTCTTTGAAATATTGATAGCGCTTGTGTTATCACAGAAAGGACTCATCGTGGGTTGTTTAATCCCATAATGCAATAACATCTGTTTCATCCAAAGGAGTTGTGCACAACAACTTCCAGCTGCAATGTATTCAGCCTCGGTAGTAGATAATGATATTGAATTTTGCTTCTTGCTCTGCCAGGATACTAGGCAGTTTCCAACATAGAAACATCCTCCACTAGTTGATTTTCGATCATCCAAATTTCCTGCCCAGTCGGCATCAGAGTACCCGGCGATGATGGTGGATGTTTCAAATGGATACCATAGTCCATAGGAGGGAGTCCCTGCTATATATTTGATGATCCTTGAAATGGCCAAGCTATATGTCCTAGAGGGGGGGTGAATAGGACAATGCCAAATAAAAACTTATAATAGCGGAATTAAACAGAGTAGGATAGCCAATGAACCAATTAAATAAATTGCAATGCAGAAATGAAATACAACCTCAAACAACTGAATTTGAGAGGTTGATACAAACGTTGTTCTAAGGACAACCTTTCACCAAAAACCCAATGTTTATGGTAGGACAACCTTATATCTAGAAATGTCTTTGTATCAATTTCTCAAATCAAAGAGGAATACAAATTGCACTAAATAAATTGAATTTACAAATGTCTTGTTCTAGGGACAGCCATACACCATAAAAATGGCAGGGCAACCTTGCTGGAACAATTTTGGAATTTAAAGCTTGAATCAATAAAAGGGATTGCAAGAAAGAAATTGCAGAAATAAATCACTAAATTATTACAACATTCCCACACTTGCTTGAAATTTCAAACTGTTACAACATTCACATCCACAAGGAAGATAAAACTGAATGATAAAAGATAAGGAATTAAATAACCATTCAATCCACAAGACAAGAAGTTATAGTGGTTCGCCTGTGTTCACCAACTGTCCTCAAACAGCCACACGGAATGCTACTCCACTCCTAATATCCTCACACAGGGGATATTAGCGTTCTCTAATAAAACTGGTTTTCACAGGTTCACCAAAAACCTTCACAATTGTGTCTTTATCACTTGGGCTTACACAATTCAAAAAACCCCACAATCTGAGTTTTCTGGCTCTCCTCAGATAACCATACACATAGAGATTTTTCTGGCAAATCTCATACAAAACCAAAATAGAAATTACAGGAATTGTAAAATACCTGGATCTTATCCTTTTGCAGTAGCCCGGAAGAACCGATCAGAGTAGAGATTCAATAATGATAGTTCAATGTCCAATACTCAATTTATCGAGGTTCTAAGTTCTAATTGATTTTAAATGAAATCACAAAGGGCTAGCTCTATTTGATTTTAATTCCAAGAAGAAGGAATACACAATTTCCCCTTTTTAAATATGATTGGAATTTAGAATAAAATCAAATGCAAAAAGTTAACAAAAGGAATTAGAATGAAGCGCAAATTAGCTTAAAAATAAACACGACTTATCTCAGAGTGGAGCCTAGAAATACTTGCTTTGATAGATTTTTCAACCTTTAAACTCTGAAATTCGTGTGCTATTTATAGCTACAGAAATTCGTCTTCGACTGGTCTAGGAGTTCCCACGACTGGTCTTAGGAGAAACAGATTTTTGAATTTCTGCGCGGAATCAGGAAAACCGATGTTCGACCGGTCGTAGGCAGTCCACGACTGGTCGAAGGTCGTCCACGACCGGTCGAGACCCCTGCTCAACTGGTCGAGCGACAGTGAATTTAGTCGCTGGAGTTTGAATCGAGGCTCCACGACTGGTCGAGGACATCCCACGACCGGTCGAGCAGACTCCAAGACTGGTCGTGAGTGAACCAGAAAATTCGATAAAATTGAACAAGTCCAAGACTGGCCTAGGAAATTCTTAGACAGGTCGAGCCAGTGCTAGGACTGGTCGAACCAGACCCAGGACTAGTCTAAGAGCAGATCAAAAACATGTTTAAACACAGTTGTATAATGTATCCAAAATGACCTACCCTAAGGTTAAAGACTATGGTCTATCAAACCTGAATAATGAAGTATGGACATTGAACTTTACTTCATTCAACGAATGATAAATCTTTTAGTACTTGAAGCCTGAAGTACGAGTCGTCCAAAAGACTTGACACAAACATTTATCTTGAGTTTGCTTTTGAGCTTCACACCTTCAAACACTGCTTGTATCTTGAACTTGAATAACCTTGCGTGAATAAAGAATACTGTGTCTTCTTTATATCTTCGAAATGTACCTTGAAGCCTACCTTGAAGCCGCTTGAAGAGTCCATAAGTTGATATGGTTGTCTTAAACATAGAACACACCAAGACATAGAACACCCCAAGGTTTTGACACACAAAATTTGACAACCAAAGAGGTATCATATAATAGCACTAACAATCCTCTTAACGGCCGTTAAATGAGATTCCTTAGGATCAGCTTGATATCGAGCACATACCCCAACACTGAAGGATATGTCGGGACGACTAGCTGTGAGATATAGTAGACTACCTATCATACTCCAGTAGAGATGTTGATCTACACCCTTACCATTTGTATCTTTGGAGAGTTTGAGTGTGGTGCTCATGGGAGTGTGATAAGAACAACCAAATTCAAGACCAAACCTTTTTACCAAATTGTTCACATATTTGGTTTGACAGATAAAGATTCCATCATGTAGCTGCTTGACCTATAAACCTAAAAAGAAGTTCAGTTCACCAACCATGCTCATTTCAAATTCTGATTTCATGAAGTCAGAAAATTTATATGCGATATCTTCACTTGTTGAACCAAAGACTATATCGTCCACATAAATTTGTGCGATAAGCAATGAGTTTTTTGTTCTTTGGGTAAACAGAGTTTTATCAACACTCCCTCTGCAGAATTTATGGTCCAGAAGAAATTTTGTTAATCGTTCATACCAAGCACGTGGTGCCTGTTTAAGACCATAGAGGGCTTTGTTTAGACGATATACGTATTGAGGACACTTAAGATCTGAAAATCCCTTGGGTTGTTCCACATAAACTTCTTTAGCAAGATCTCCATTCAGAAAAGCACTCTTAACATCCATTTGAAATAGTTTAAATTTCAATGCACATGCAATGGATAAAAGAATTCTGATAGACTCAAGGCGAGCTACAGGGGCAAATGTCTCATCAAAATCAATGCCTTCTATCTGTGAGTACCCTTGAGCTACAAGCCTTGCTTTGTTTCTAATTACATTTCCTGATTCATCAGATTTATTCTTGAAGACCCATTTGGTTCCAATGACATTTGTATCGAGCGATCTGGGAACCAAATTCCATACCTCATTTCTTTAAAATTGTTGAAGTTCTTCTTGCATTGCATTTATCTAGTGTTCGTCTTAAAGAGCTTCCATAATGTTCTTAAGCTCAATCTTTGAGGTGAAGCATAAATGACTATAAATATTTTCTATCTGTCGTCGAGTTTTTACACCAACATTAGGATCTCCAAAGATTTGTTCTCGAGGATGATCTTTTATAATGGGAATGTCAGATGATGGTTGAGGTTCACTTGGTGATAAAGTTTTTTTTTTGGATTTTTCCAGTATGCATGAATCTACATCATCTTCTAATTCATTCACAGGTACCTCTTCTTCATGAGGTTGATTATCGATTACAACATTTACTGATTCCTGAATAGTGAGAGTTCTTAGATTGTATACTCTGTACGCGCGACTATTCATGGCATACCCCAAGAAGATTCCTTCATCACTTTTAGATTCAAATTTCCGTAGGTGATCTCTATCTCTTAAGATATAACATTTGCTACCAAAGACTCGAAAATATTTCACACTAGGCAGTTTTCCAAACCATAGTTCATATGGGGTTTTGTTCAGACCTGCTTTAAGATATACTCTATTTATGATGTAGCAAGCAATGTTGACAGCTTCTGTCCAAAAACTTTTAGCCATATCCTTCCCATTTAGCATAACTGACCCCATTTCCTGTAATACTCGATTTTTCCTTTCAATGACTCCATTTTGTTGTGGGGTTTTTGGAGCTGAGAATTCACGACGAATTCCTTTCTCATTGCAGTATTTTTTGAATTTTTCATTTTTAAATTCCCTACCATGATCACTTCTGATGCGATTGATTCTGTATCCTTTTTCATTTTGGAGTCGTTTTGCCAAGATCAAAAATTTCTCAAAAGCATCTGATTTTTCTTGAAGAAAGGCTACCCAAGTAAATCTGGTGTAGTCATCTACTATCACCAGTAAGTATCTTTTCTTGCCATGATTTTCTACTTTAGTTGGTCCAACTAGATCCATATGTAGCAGATCCAAAGATTTTGTTATTGCTATGGAGGTTGTCTTCTTGTGTCTGACCTTTATCTGTTTTCCTTTTAGACATTTTCCACAGACAACTTTTTCTTTTCTAATCTTAGGAAGTCCCTTAACCAGATTCTTTGAACTGAGTGTTGCTAAATTTCGGTAGTGGACATGTCCCAACCTTTGGTGCCATAGTTTGGATTCATTCTTCACAGCCATATTACACTTTGTGGATAGCCCCCTCTCACTTATACTTTCAATGACATAACAATTATCACTAGTACGTAAACCTTTTATGAGAGATTTTTCAGTATGATCCAAAATTCTACACGCATCCTTTAAGAAAGTCACAAGATGTTCTTTGTCACAGATTTGGGAGATACTTAGGAGATTATGTTTCAGGCCTTCTACACAGAGTACATGTTTGATCTTTGGAAGGCCTGGTACTGCTATAGTTCCTTGTCCAACTATCTTAGCTGAGCTTCCATCACCAAAAGTGATAGATCCCCCATCAAAGTTTGAGTACTCACAAAAGTGTGTTTGGTCACCAGTCATGTGTCTGGAGCATCCACTGTCCAGATACTACTTTGAACTATTTTCGACTTTCAGTGTTGTATGGATTACCAGGCAACTATTCTGGTTTGTTACACCCTCTTTGATACTTTTGAGCATGATTCCAACTTCAGTCAAGATCACTCTCTAGGCAGTGAAGCCCTTAAAGAGAGACCCGCTTTGATACCAATTGAAATGGCAGTGAAGATCGCACTAGTAGAAGTCGGAATATCCCAATATGTCCTAGAGGGGTTGAATAGGACTTTTAAAAGTTTTTATGGTTTATTTAAAATCCTATTTCACTAATCCTTTTAAATATACAATTATCAGGATTACTCAAATGTAACTCTACGGCTTCCAAGACTGGTAGAGGATCCAATCACAAACTGCTTAAGAAGTAAACAATAAGCAACCTAGTTCATGATGGATATGACTGTGTAGGTCTGTGAGATGTGATTAGATATTCAAATATGAAAGTATTAAAGCAAATAACACAATCAAAATAACAATATCAAACACAGTCATTTTTATAGTGGTTCGACGATAAGTATACTCCACTCCCGGTAACCGAACTCAACCCTTGAGTGTACCGGATTTCACTAAGGAGGTTTCACATCGTTCACCTCAAGCCTAAGGTTTTAAATTAGGTTCACCTTCAACCTTTACAACCTACACTGAGGCTGACTGTTTATGCTCTCACGAGTAAGGGTCAACACAACGCACCCACTTTTAGGCACACTGGCCAAGGATCTTCCATAAGACCTTACTGGAGGTTTCTACACGGTTGACTTCTAACTCTAAGGTTTTACCAGGTTCACCTAAAACCTAGAGTTTTACTGGTTCACTCCAAACCAGATGTTTATGCACTCTATAGAGCAAGGGTCACACAACGCACCCACCACGTACACTCCCGCCGGAGGCCTCCTTGAGGACTTCAAAGGGTGAGAACCACTTAGGACCCAATCTTAGAAAGGAATGATCACAAGTGTCCTCTTGGACTCTGGATACTTACAAATAAGCTGATGAGTCCCGTTTAGCACAGTGCCGAAGATCTCCTCCTCCTTGTTGACGAAGAGTCTTCTGTTCCCTTGATCCGCAACACAAGATAGTATACCAATACTAGACTTCGGGTTGGGTCAAGGTTATGATGGAATCCTACTCTCTAAAGGTTTTCCTATGAGGAATATAGAGTAGTTCCAATCATCTAGGCATTCAAGGCATCCCAGCTTAATGATTTGCCATTAAGGTAGAAGCTGGAGGATCCTTGAATGCGGAAGTTCATTCCCCAATCCACTCTATTGAATGTCAATGGTGAGGGTGGATTGGAGGATGAACTCCCTTGAGAGAAAGGGCTTAAGATATAGGATGTAAGTTGAAACACATAAAAGCTCTCTCTATTTTCTCTCACAGCAACAAAAGACAAGTCCTTTATATATAGGTAAAAAGTTCCAACGGATATAAAACGGTTCACATTTAAGACAGAGTTCGATATCATCGAACAGGTTCGATATCATCGAGCGTATACTCTCGATAGCATCGATGGTCTGCTCGATGACTCGGACTCGATGTCATACGCTTTTGAAACTTTTTGCCAACGGGTCGATGTATCGAAACCATTATCGATGTCATCGAATTTCGAACTCCGATTACATCGATGACAGGATTGATCCATCGACATTTGAAAAATGAGAGAGACTTGACTTTGAAATATTTCAGGATTTCGAGATTGATCGGGGAACCATCGAGATCATCGAAATTTGAATGTCGATGATATCGAGATCAGAGACGATGCATCGATAATTCCAGCGGGTTTTTCTTTAGGCTGCTGGACAAATTATAACCTTGATCGATGCAATCGATATGGTGTCGATATCATCAATATTTGAATATTGATTCTATCGAAGGGCCCCCGATCATAGTTAAAGAACAACCTGAAATATCTGCTGTAAGAAATGCGCACCCACTATCGATATCATCGATGGACATTCGATCTTATCGATATTTGAATTCAGATCATATCGGACAGTCATCAATATATCGAAGGAATTTGAGATTTTCATTAAAAAACAGGGGCGCCGAAAATCTGCCTGTCGATCTTATCGAGCCACTCTCGATGGACTCGAGATTTGAATATCGATGATATCGATATGTGTATCCATTCATCGATAATTTGTCTAGATATGTTGTGAAGTTGCTGGACATATTTAGTGCTTATATTGATGATATCGATAGGTTTATCGATATATCGATAAATCTGTCCAGATGAATATTTAGTTGCTGGACACTTTTGGTCCTTATATCGATAATATCGGTAAGGTATCGAGGACATCAACAGAGCAGGTCGATCATATCGAGGGTTCTTCGATAAGATCGGCAAGGCGAGAAAAACTTAGAGATTTTTCTATTTTTGAAAGAAGTTTTCTCACCATAAAACCCTATGATTTCTAGCTTATTTTTAAGGGTTTTCTTTACCTGGTGTTTTGGGTCATGGGATGTGAGGCTTTAGATTTACCTGTGACGAGCTTGCACACATCCGGTCGAGGCAGACGCTTGAATTAATCTTCCTATCGAGCTCTGTAGCCAGTCTGACTCACCACTCACGTAACTTGACAAACAAGGGCACTAGCAGGTGCACTTTCAAATTAGTCACTGACCTTTCCTTCCCCTTCTTTCTACTTCTTTTCTAGGTTCCCCAGCAGTCACTGTGCTGAGCTAGAAGCTAATCGCAAGAAAATAAGGGGCCGGGCCAAATTCACCGCCAAAACTGAACTAGCTACTTTTCTTGCTTACTGGTTAAGCTTAGTCATGCTTCCCAGTTTAAAAAGTTTGGACTATATTCGGCCGACTTTATTTGTAGCAGTGGGTGTGATGGCAGAAGGTAGAAAGAGATATTCCCTGGCCCCTCCTGTCTTATGTTCATTATACAGAGCTTTCGATCATGCCGCGACGCACTGCTCAAGCCCGGCGCTAAGAGTTTCATCAACTTTCACTCCATGACATTACTTCTCTGGATGGCTCGGCATCTATTTCCCTTGGACCTACAACGATCTGGAGAAAGCTTATGTTCATCCTGATCATTTGCCCTTGTGGCATTTTCTAAAGCGAAAAATGATAAGGGATACGAATGAATAGTGGATAAAATTGATGGTACGGAATCCATTGACTTCTTTCCTTTTTACTTAGATTATAAGGCCGAATATAGAGATGTGGAGGATAACCAAGCCTTAGACCCTATTGAAAGGACTTTCTTTCTCTTCACTCATTATTGCAGTCTTCCATTACGGGAAGGGCTAGAGTTCTAGCGAGAACCCTATTATTCGAGTCGATTCGCCAGACAGTTTGGGTATGATCAGGCCATGCCCCAAGCAAGTGAGGAAGTTACCAAAACAATGAGGAGTTACGGAGTTGGTCCTTATAACTGGGCTCTGATATGGAAGCAGCTCCTGATTAGAAATTTTGGCTCTCGATTCGTCCTCCCAGGGTATAATCACAAAGTAACAGCTTCATCTACCTGGATGCGATGGTGCAGTCATCATTACTATTTAGTACACAATTACTTTTCTGTAGATCGTCCTCTCTGGGTTCCTCCCCCGTGCTTTAGGAATTATAGACCGGAGTAAGGGATCAGATATTTTTACGAGAAAGATTAAGCCACAGTCCCGAGGCAACTTCGTCTAAAAATTTTTATGGAGGAGCCGATCAGAGAGATAAAGCTCCCGAATACTCTTGAGGGCTGGATTGCTTTTGGCTCCCCCTTAGATCTGATAAATCGGAGAGAAAGATTGGCTAGTCCTCATAATGAATTTGAAATTGCAGGAAGTGTTCTGCCTTCTCCTACTCCCGTAGGAGAAAATCAACCTGTGGGTCCTGCTCTTGTGATTCCTTTGGTTACAGATCCTATCCCTCTCGCAACTTCTCAGCCTGTCAAACACGCAACTGCCACGATTATTCCTATCGTAGATCTCATAGAAATCGTAACCAATCGTTCTGTTGCCAGAACTTCTTCGCTATACGTCGAATTGTCATTAGTACTTCCCCCATGAACCGCTCTGGTGCTAAGTCACAGTCTCTTGAGGTTTAGGCACAACCAATTCCTTCTCCCTTCTGAGGTGCACGTCTTCTTCCTGTGAAGACTACTTACAAAGGAAAACAAACCGTATCGGAGGAAGACAGCTCGTCAGAATATTCTACAAACACTGCAAGCGAAGATACGTCTTCTCCCACAAGTCTTACTGATGATGGCGATGCTTTGCTAGATGCAGACACTGATGCTGAGATAAACGTTGGAGAAGAGAGCGATGCTGAAGTTACATCTTCTCTTCTGAGGCTCCAACTACTCATCCTGATACTTCCCATCCCATCCCGGAGACTTCTCTGGATAATGAAGAGCAACTTGATTATGGTGAATACAGCGGTTCTCCTGGCGCGAATATCTTTATTTCTTTTGATGCTTTGTATTCCCCTTGCATCGTGGATGTTACTGAGATGGCTGCTCGTGGAACATCAACTTCAAGGGATGCAGAGGCTCATCCATCCAATATTCAGGCAACGATGGGGAACATACTTCTTCTTCCCAGTCTAGAAGAAACTTTGCCATCAGTCCCTCAAACATCTGATGCCCCCACTCAGATCAACAAGTCCCCTGTTGCACGCCCTTCTTCTATTCAGTCGGTAGCTCGGAGTCTGGAATTTCTTTCTGATCCAGTTGATGTCCCCACTCCAAGTACTCTCAACTCAAGCACCGTAGGGGTTCAGGAACTTTCTTTCAACACTGTTATGACCACGAAAGTCCCCAATTCTACAGCGCCCGTAACTCATTCTATTCCTATTGTCTCCGCTGTTACTCCTACCCCAGGTATACATTTTCTTTTCTTATTTTATATCAACATTGGATATGCATATATTTTCTTTTGAACTTATATCCTTTTCTTATCTTTTAATTTCAGTCGTGCCAACTCCCAATGGATCTGAAGGATCTAACTCAGTGACAATGGCCTTCGATAAATTCTCCTTGGAAAAGGTGCCACGACTTATGTTAGGGCTTTTCAAGAATGCGATTTCTGTTATTGTTGGCACTTTTAAAGATCTGATTCAGTGGCCCTTTTTGGATAGTGCTCTAGCAGCTCTTGCTCACTCAGCTCGTTTAGCACATGTGAATGTTCAGCCTCTTTACACTTCTTTATCACAATTTTATGACTCCACGAAGAACTTAGAAGTAGAGCAGAGTATGGTTATTGCTCCCTAAATTCTAAATCGTCGAAAGGAATTGGCGCTTCTCAAGGAGAAGCTCTCTCAGGCGGATGATATTCTTGTTAACTATAATACTGTTAGTCAATCTCTCCATGAGAAATTAAAGATTTCTGACAAAAATAAGGCAAACATTGGTGATCAAATTGCTTTTCTCGAGAGGGAGATTCTAGCACTTAAGAGTCAGTGGGAAGCGGAAGACGCAACTATTTGTCAGATCAGAGCAGAACTTGAAACAAACAATCAATTAATTGATACCATACAAGCTAAACGGACGACGAGTGGAGAAGTTGCCGCTTCTTTGAAATCTGAACTAGTTGGTGCTCCTGATCAGGCCAGCATGATCCTTGAAGTTGAGCGCACAACTACTGCAGCACAATCTCAATTGAAAGGAGAGTTGCAGCATTACTTAGAGATTTTGAACATAACTGAAGATTTGTAGGCATTGTATGTAAACATTCTTTTTGTGTTATGATGTATAAATAACTTGTAAAATTTTATCAGAGATATTTCAAGATATTTTGCTCTTTCATATACTTCTACATCATGAATCATTCTAAACATATTCATTTATGCAGTTATCTTGGCATGATATTTCATCGAAGCACTATTAAAAAAATCACCACATATTATGATTGTCAATATGGGATTTCCCTATGTGATTTATGTTTCAATAGACGGCGTTAGATTTCAGTTTAGTTAGATGGCCACACACAGTTTAAGCTCTTAAGTGGTTGGAGCGATCGCGGCCATGAGTGGGATTTACACACAAGGATGGCCACAGTAACTCTCTAAAGTTCAAGGGGCTTTACTAGGCCACCTTAGGTACCAAATCCAAGGTCGTCGTCCATCAATGAGTAGCTTTATGCCCTTCCTCATGAGTTAATACCGAAATCAAGCCGGGGATTTGGGTTTTCTTCATCTGTGAGTTCAGACCCATTCCTAGAGGGTATTTTCGTCCTCATCTATGACGCTATCGGAGAGCTCACAAACGGCATTAGTCTCACGCGTGACTGACCGTTTTATGACTTTTTGGCCTTTTAAGGCTTTTAATCACTGGCTCTGTCCGTTGCCCGCATGGGTATGCATATGATGGTCTTCACGGGATTTTTAGGGCCACTGGCTTCTCATTGCTGCCCGAATGGCGAAAGCAATAGGTCTTATGCGTACTTGGCCATGTAAGGCTTGGCTAGGCTGCCTTAAGAAGTAAGCTACCATCGCTATCATCAACTTTATATGTGGTTGGCTACACAGTTTGTTCCACTGCCAACATTGATAAATCAATAATTAATATTTCGCCGCTGTTGATGATGTCCCAAGAACATTGGTATTATGTTTAAAGTAATGTATCAGCTTGACGATGATAGCAATTTTGATAAAATAAGCATATGTGAGCGATTAATGACGACAGCGACAGTTGCTAATCCTGGTGATAATCATCGACGTTCGACGAATTTGGTGATAATCATCAACGTTTGGTGATAATCATCGACGTTTGGCGAATCTGGCGATAATCGTCGACGCTTGGCGATAATCAATGCTTGGTAGCAATCATCAATGCTTCGACGGTAAAGTTTGAACTTTTTATTCATTTTCATGAGAGGGAGTACATGACTTTGTCCTTCGCAGCTCTTTTTCTCATGAAGATAGAATATAACGCCGTGCCTATAAAGGCTATCACATCATTTCATCTTTCATCCGTGATTGCCCCCGTTTGATATAGAAGAATTATTTTGATAATCTTCTAAATCAAAATTTCTCCTACTGTCAAGAGTAATATCTCTTAATGAAGCAAGCATTGACCGGTATACCGATGCCTCGTCCATCTTGATCTGTTACTTTGTACGCTCCATTGGAGTAAACTTTAGTTATTACATACGGTCCGTCCCATTTAGGGTCAAATTTGCCCCCTGTTGTTCGAGTAACTACTATTGGCCTTTTCAATATCAAAATCAAATCCTCTTTTCTGAAAGATCGGTGTTTAACCTTTTTATTGAAGGAGGCAGAAACTCTGGCTTGATATAATTGTAAGCGCTGCTGAGCTGCCAGCCTTTTTTCATCAAGAAAATCCAATTCTTTCAGTCGTATCTTTGCATTTTCATCATCTGTAATTGATTGATGCACCGCTACCCTTAGTGAAGCGACCTGTATCTCGATCGGCACAACAGCTTCCACACCATAAACCAACGAATACGGAGTAGCCTGTGTCACTGTACGGCGCATTGTTCTATAAACCTATAGGGCTTCCTTTTCATCCCAGTCATGCTTACTCCCGCTCACCGTTTTCTTCAGTATTTTTACCATTGTCTTATTGAATGCTTCAGCCAGCCCATTGGCTGGTGGATAATAGGGTGTTGAGAACGACTGGTGAATCTCAAACTTTTGACACAACTTCTCCATCCCCCTGTTCTTGAAAGGAGTGTCGTTATCTGTAATGATTCTCTTTGGGATACCGTGGCGAATATGATCACATGCCAAATGAAATTAACAACATCTTTCTCTTTAACTCTTCGTAATGTAACTGCTTCTGTCCATTTGGAGAAATAGTCCGTTGCTGCTAATATATACTGTTTTTCTCTAGACGACGGTGGATTTATGGGGCCAACGACATCAAGTCCCCACACGGCAAAGGGCCAAGATGTGGCCGACTGATGAAGGTCTTCAGGAGGTACATATATGATGTCTTCGTGGATTTGACATTCGTGGCACCGTTTCGCATAGTTTATTGCATCTTTAAACATTGTCGACCAGTAATATCCCATCCAGTGCACTTGGTGGAACACATTCCTCCCGGCTTGATGCACCCCGCATTCCCCGGAATGTGTCTCGCTTGGCACTTGGCTTGCCTCTTCTTTGTTTAAACATCGCAATAATATTTCATTGTAAGATCTTTTGTATAATTCTTCATTATACAAAATGAATCTTTTTTACTTTCTGCTTAATTTGCAATTTCACTTCTGGATTGTCAGGCAAGATGTCATATTTGAGAGAGTCGATGAAAGGCTGACGCCAATTATCTATTGTCACTTCTAAGCATGATACGGGTAGGGCTTCCGTCGTTTAACCAATCACCTCTACAGAAGGCAAGAATCTTCATTCTTTAATTGTTACTTGTAGGGGGCTTCGATCTGGGCAAGACAGTGCTACTGCTAGACTGGCTAGAGCATTGGCTTTCGCATTCTCATTTCATAGTATATGCTTGACTTCAACGTTCAAAAATTTCTCCAATAAATGTTGTGCTCTTCGACAATACGGCAGAAGTTCTGGTTTCCTTGTTTCAAATTCAGTCGCCACCTGATTTATAACCAACTTAGAATCCCCATAAATTCACTGATATTTTATTCTCAGTTCGTTGGCTATCTCCATTCTGATGATAAGGGCATTATATTCGGCTTCGTTATTCGTACACCTCATACCTAACGTGAAAGAATAAGGCAACAAATCGCCTTGTGGGGTAATGAATATTACTCCGGCACCTACCCCCATCGCCCGAGCTGCCCCATCAAAGAACATTTGTCATGCTTCAGACAATTCTTTCATCATGACTTGTTCATCTGGGAATTCATCGAAAATAGCTTCACAACCTGTCACTGGATGAGCCGCTAGAAAATCTACCACTGCTTGTCCTTTTACTGCTTTCGCCGGCTCGTACGTGATCGCATACTCTGATAACAGTAACATCTACTTTGCCAACCTTTCTAACAACATCGTCCTTGTCATTAAAAACTTAATGGGATCTGCTCGAGATATCAGAGTTATGTAGTGGGACAAACAATAATGTCTTAATTTCTGAACTGCAAACACCAGCGCCAGGCATATCTTCTCGATAGGTGTATAGTTGCATTCTGCAGCAATTAATGTTCGACTTAAATAATAAAGTGTTGCTTCTTTTCCATCTTCATTCACTTGTGCCAGCAAGGCTCCTAGTGAATTCTCACCTATTGATATATACAAAATGAGGGGCCTTCCTTTCACGGAGGCTGTTAATACCGGAGGCTATTTCAACAATTCTTTTATCGAATTGAAGGCATTCTGGTAGGATTTATCCCATATGAATTCTATTCCTTTCTTCATCAGATGAGAAAATGGCTGGCATCTTCCTGCTAGGTTTGAGATAAAGTGGCGGATATATGCTAACCTGCTTTGCAAGCTTTTCAGCTCTTTTAACATTTTCGGAGGAGGCATATCTTGAATGGCTCTAACTTTCTCATGATCTATTTCGATACCCCTGTGTCTCACCATGAAACCAAGGAATTTTCCTGACGATACTCCAAATGCACATTTAGCCAGGTTCATCTTCAACTGTTTCTTTCTGATTCGGCGGAAGATCGACGCCAAATGTTCACGATGTTCTTCATGATGATTCGACCTGACTACCAAGCCGTCCACATAACACTCAACATGCTTGTGCATCATGTCTTGAAATATATTCTACATTTCCCTCTAATACGTTGTTCCAGCGTTCTTGAGACCGAACGACATAACCTTATAATAATATATACCTAACGTAGTTCTGAAAGCCGTCACCTCCTCATCTTCAGGTGCCATTCATACTTGATTGTAGTTGGCATAACCGTTCATAAAGGACATAACAGCGTACTGCGTAGTACTATCAATTAACATTTCTGTTATCGGTAGTGAAATCATCTTTTGGACATGCTTCATTCAAATCTCTTCAGTCGACGCAAACCCTAATCTACCCATTCTTTTTCTTTACTGGAACTATATTTGATATCCACTTAAGATATTTAACTTCTCTGATGAATACCACCTTTATCAGTTTGCTAATTTCTTCTTCTATCTTGGGAACAAGATCTGGGTGAAACCGTCTCTGTGTTTGCTTAATGGGTCTTTTATCCTTAGAGATATTCAACCGTTGCATCGCTACTATCGGCTCTAAACCTAGCATTTCCACATGTCCAGGCAAAGACATCTTTATTTTCCCTCAAGAGACTAATGTAACGATTAGCTTCTTTATCTGATAAACTGGCACTTATGAAAGTATTATGTGGTTCTTCCTTTATTCCCAAATTTATCTCTTTCAAGCTGTTGATCATTGGTTGCCCCCCGTCCTCCATTTGATTTGGAGCTGTCTCTGGCTTGCTGATTATATCAAGGTCCGTTTCTACTATTTAGTCGGCCGTTATCATATTCACGGAAGATTCTGCCCCCAGTCCTCGAAAATTTTCTTGCTTCTTTTGATTGGCCCCGACCGGAATCTGAATTCCTTTTCCATAATTTAAACCAACGAGTTCTTCATGGTCAAAGCCCATTTTCTTCATGATTTTTCAACTTACTAAACTATATCTTTCCAGTTCTTTGGGCATTAAACTTCCATTTCCCACCCCACTGCTAACTATTTCATCTTGTTTTATTTTTTATGGAGCATAGAATTCGATCGGTTCTGGATATCTTACACTGGGTTTAAAATAAAACCTTTTCGGAACAAGTGGAAACGGCTTACTCCTCTCAGCATATGGGAGTGGTACTATATAATTTGATTGTAGAATCTCCAACTGTTCAGGCGATAGCAACGTTAACGGCGGTTGCCCTGGCTGTCGCAGATGCTTCGGGACAAAATAAAACTTCTTCTTTGCTTTCTCTGTTATAGGCGACTTCATTCCTTTTTCCTTCACTATTTCCATGCAAGAATTTTCTTGGTTTTTATTCTCATCGTTCTCTTTCTCTTCCTTACTGGCAAATGTGTCATATAAATCGCATCTGCGAAGAAAGCTTCAGCTTCTGTGTATGGTCTTGCATCGGCTAACACTTTATGTTGTACCCCGTCTTTGCAGTATTTGAAACACTGGTGCAGGGTAGAAGGTATGATGCTATATTGATGCATCCACGGTCTTCCCAGAAGGAGATTATATGTAGTCACTACGTTTATAACATGGCAGACGACATTTGTAGTTAGCTCTCTTATCTCCAGTGTTATCGTGATCTTCCCAAGCGCATGTTGTCCGTCTTGATTAAAGCCCTATATCATCATTCCACTAGGGCGTAGGTTCGAGCGTCGATAACCCAATTTACTCAGCATTGTTAATGGCAACAGGTTTACAGCGGACCCATTATTAAGCATTATCCGTTTTACTTGTTTACCGTGAATATGACCCATTATCATCAACGGCCTATTATGTTCCTCATCACAGGCCAGGTCTTCATCAGAGAAGGAGATAACCGGCAGACAATCTTTTTATTTCTCATCCTCTAATTCAGTCAACAACACTTCCCTTATACGTTCATCAGATAATGCTTTAATTAAGCTTTGTCGGGAGTCTTCTGACAACTTCAGAGCATCATAAACACTCAATCGGGCCGGAATGCCTTTCAAGTAACTTATAATGTCATAAGTCACTTTCCTTGTCTCCTTTCCCTTTTCCTTTTCACCGCTGTTATCGTTGCTGACGTGACTCTTGGCTACTTCCGCTTTTGCTTTTCCATTTTTTGAACTCGGTGGGCTAGCCATCTTTGTCACGCCCCAAACTCAGAAATCGGGCTCACAAAATTTTCAATCGCCGAATCCAGTGCCGACAACCTCCGTAGTACCACATTCTCGGCTCCCAGCGCCCATACGCCAGATTCTGATCCTAGAATCCTATAAGGAGGTATTTCAGTATGAATTTTTTTTTTTGTAATGAAGCATAACCACAAGCATAACTAAGTCACAAAATAACATCATCATCACATATCCACTAATATAATCATTTGAATACAATGCTAAACGGGAAATACATATATCGAAATCAAAGCTCTAAAGGACAGCTGCACACTCCAAGCTCAACGCTACTGCAACCTAACGCCACCTGCATGCATCTATCGTGCATAAGCTTACAAAAGCTTAGAGGGTGGTGAAAGTGTGTGCACAACATAAGTGTCAAGTATACCATAAAGCCCATAAATCATACATCATCGGAATAAGCAGAAATACTGACAAGATCATGAATCATACGATATCAGAGTAAGCGAAAATATACTGGTAAGTCCATGAGTGTTATCAGTCGTACCAAGGCTATGCGATGCAAAACATAATAAGACAATAACTGTAACGACTTGAAAAATCCCGTACAAAGGCCCGAGTACCACCTCAGGCAGAAATCACTCAGGACAAAATCCTTTAGAAATTAGACGATGATTAACTAGTGTAAAACTAGATTACATACAAAATCTGCACTAATCACTTTAAATACGATCTGCAAGATCCAAAACTTGTGGAATCGTTGACACTACATTACCCAAAAATCTAAGATCAATCTCATTACCCGGATGCTCTTAGGAGCATCATGAAACTCCGTATCAGATCTGGACCGCACATCGAAAGTCCGAATAATACGAAGTTATAGAATTAGGACCGCCTTGCTGGGCTTGACAACCATCTCGGAAATCAAAACCAGATAGTGTCCTAGGGCTATTCGCTTGAGCCCGGAGCAAGGAGTGTGAGAAAACATGGTTTTCTTTAGAAATTAAATCTAATTTAAGTAATCTGAGACTTGTCGCTTGCGGGCCAAATATAAGCAATCAGACCATCGGAATCTGACCCAAATACACCCTCGGATCAGGGAACATTTCCCATACATGTCCGTGTACTTGTAACCCTGATCGAGTTTCAGTGACCGTTGAACTGAAACTGGTCCACCACGTGTGATCTAGGAACCCGACTGGAACAAAAACTTAACTCAACCTAGATCCAAGGTCAGTAAGCTTAAGTCCAACCTTTGGCTCAAGGGGGGCTCCAGAAGTGTTCCGTTGAGACGGAACAGTCTCCCTTTGGACATAACCTAAGTATACCATGGCCCTGGGGCCATTTGCATCAGTTTTAAGCCTATATAAGGACCTTAAAGCCTCACTCTCTCATCCCATACGAATTTGAGAAAACTCTAGGTGAGAGAGAGAGTAAAGAGAGAAAGTGTGGGAGAAGTGGGAGCATCTTCCTGATACTCTATCCCACTGCTATACGTGCTTGACCATCGCTTTCTAATCGTTATTCCTGCGATTCTGTCGACGTACTTAGGTAAGAAAACCTAGCCCTAACTTGTTCTAGGGTTTCAACTATTACAAGTAGCAAAATAGCTAACCTATTTCATGTCATAGGTTGCCGTTCTATCGTTGATAAAGACTTGGTGTTTAAACTGAGTTCGTTACTCATTTTTACGGCATAAGGTGCTATAGGCGTATAGGTTATGGTTTTCAAAGCTTTCAATGTTAGATAATGATAGATTCATGATCTGGATGTTATTTCACATGCAAAATGCGCTATTCATTTTGTGATTCAGTTACGTATGCAAATTATGGCATTTAGTGTATTCGGTATATTTGTAGAAAATACCGTATACGTACAATATATGAAAGTGTGTTTGTCATGATTAATTACTATGTGTATATGCTATATATGTGTGTAACACTTTCTCGGCGAAAGGATTTGCCCTAATACATGTTTTGCTAATATATGTTAGGTATGTTAAATAAGTGTAGTCTAAGTGTTTGTGAAAATGCTTGTATGAGTAAGTACTTAAGAGATAGTGCTTTAGGTAGGTGTTGAGATAGGATTCTCAAATACCTTAGAGATGTGTATTATTCCCCCATGCAAGTTGTTTAATTTAATTGCTTATTTATGAAATGTATGTGTTGTATTTCATGCTTACATTGTGTTTTATAACATGCTTGTTAACATATTTGAATTACTTGTTAATTATGCTTGACTACTATACATGCTTTCTGGTTATGGATTGAATGTGATTGAGGCTAAGTTATAGTCTAGGCAATCGGTAACAGGCTTGAAGTCGTGGTTGAGATTCATTCGCTACGTAGGACGTGTTTGACGAACCCGAGTCGTATGTTCGTCGTCAGCAGTGGTTAGGCCACACAAAGTGCTTATGCACTTCATGTCGATCGATGCAATGTGCGCTCGTATTAGTCGGGCTCGCCAAGTAACCCGATCTGCCGATGTATGTTCACCATATATGGATGCCTCTGTTTGAACCTAAGGTACCAAACTCACCAGTGGAATCCCATTAACCTTGGTACCTTGATCCGCTAAGACTCATGAGCCGGACATGGTAGTATGGGACACCGTGGTTGAGCTGTCAGCTATGCTGGGGCGACGACCCTCCCCGTAGTGACCGGTGAGCAACCTAGACTCGTGAGCCGAATACGGTGGTATGGGACACTGTATTCGAGCTGTCGGCCTACATTGATTGGTGACGAGCCCTTTGTAGTGAACTCGAGCATACTTTAAATCTGCGGTGAGGCGACGAGTCTTCCCGTAGTAAACAGAGTATAAAATAGGCCTGTATTGATAAGGTGATGGGGGAACGGTGCAATAAGTGCGTATAACAGCCCTGACAGCCCTTTACAGTGACCTAGAACCACATCATCGTATGAGATTACCTAGGACTGACGACCCTAGAATGGATCATTATTTGGGAATGATATAAGGGAGGTACCTTAGTTTCCCAACACTGCTGTATGAAAAGGACTAATAACAACTCGGTAATCACGCTCATAACATAGCACTGCTTGTGCCTAGCGTTGTGGAGCAGTAAGGGATGAACGCATGCCGCGGACGTAAGATGGTGTCGCACAAGGGAGCATTGGTGAGGGCATGCATCATGACTGCATTCCATACTTGCATTAATAAGAGTATTTAGGAGTGTTCGATTGTACTGCTTTATCATTACTGCTTGACTGAATTGATAACATGTTAACCTATGCTTTATTGTTCCACTGAGTTAGCTACTCACTCCCACGTTACTGGACGGTGTTTTGGACACCCACCAGACCCTGTCTTAGATGCAAGTATTGGCGAGACACAGGAGGCTGAGCCTGATTACTACGATGATTAGGACGAGTTCTCCTACATGCAGTTCTCTGGAGGCTTCTCTTAGGCCATTCAGATGATGGGGCTACAGGGTTTACCATTATAGTTGTACCACTTTTTTTGGCATTTTGATTTTGAAACTAATACATGTATATGGTGACTCAGTAAGGTGTTCATACTCTGGAGACCGATTGTGACCGTTTCTGGCTTTATATACATTTATATACATCTTTCAGTCTTCCGCTTGCGTTTTTATAACTTGATCTGGAGTATGAATTACTGTTTTGGTATAATCCCACTCGTGATTAATGCACTAACACAGACAACATTCAATCATAAGCATTTATGTTGTATAAGTGATGTTTTGGAACTCGAGTGTTGAGTTGCTACTCTGCCCCCGATTTTCAGGGCGTTACAATAACAGATACTGAGGATGCAATGCAATATGCAAATCCTGACGAGCCACAAATACCATCAGCCTTATCTGGGCCATATCAGTGCAAAAACATAGTAACCCAAAATGCTAAGTACTGTGGATGCAATGTAATATGCGGTGCAAATGAAATGACCATACTTGAATGTGTAGTCGAGATGATAGTACGTAGTATCGCAGGCTACGGGGTCCACCACAAGAGACTTCTATCCAAACCAGTCATATACCTAAATTTGGATAGTCCGACTTAATGTGGTAAACTCCTAATCTCAGGTTAGTCGCGCGCCCAACCAAAATCATGGCCATGCGAAGGTACACGTTACAAATAGTTACGCACCACCAGCCCGAGTGGATAGTGAATGAATGAATGAATGGATACGCAATTCTTGCTCAATAAGTCCACATATTAGTATGGTTACTCTCTGGAGAAATCACCTGGGTCTATTACACTCCACTCCGACTGCCTCCTCCCTAGCTGCACAGCCCAGCGAGTGGAAGAGACCTCACTATCAGCCTAGCCAGCAGTCTGCCAATACCTACTCGGCTCGTCGATAGCGGACCCATTTACGAGCTGGTCATACTCAGCCTAGCTTATAGCCCCCTCACTCGGGCGGATAAGGCCACACCCCCTCCCAACCGGCCACGACACAGTGGGAGACACGGCCTACTGGTATTAGGCACTCGGGCCCTCATGTTTCACTCGGTCTAAATGTTGGGGCTACTCCTCGCCTCGGAGGTTCTGGGATTTTCACCCAAGGACATCCTAAGTGCCCATAGTACTAGAACCAAATATTTTTGGTGTCCCATCTAGCCATCCACGATGTGCCTGTGGAGGCCATGACCCTGATGTCGCTAGGGCGTATAATGATCGAGTCACACATATGCGAGGTGCATGAGTCACACTATCCAGTCATGCAGCAATCCTACACGTACTGCGCGATAATGTGGGCACTCCATCTCATAAGGAGTCCCGTAAATAGTCTACCCAATGGCGTATGCAATGATCAGTCACTACTCATATCAAGCATACATATGATGTGTATGGCATGAGTCATGGAATTATACTAAGCATGTTATAAAGTAATGAACTATCCTTACATTGCAGATGGGCCTAGATAGCCTATACTCAACAAGTATGGGCCTATTAATGGGCCCTAAGGAGAGTTATAATGCAGACATTTAACCAACATTATTCTTACAATGTGGACGTTAAACCAACATTGCTCCCAAGGCATGGCCCGCCATAAATGTCATTACATAACCCATGGTGGAATCACACAATGCAATAGACCTTGTATACTTCCCATTGGGCCTCGACCCATGGGCCTTAAATACATCAAATGGGCCTCATCATATGGTCCTCATACACATCACGATGGGCCTCATTAACGGACCTCATATGTATCAAGGTGGGCCTCAATAATGGGCCTCATACATCACAATGGGCCTCAACCCATGGGCCCTAAATATATCACAATGGGCCTCAACCCACGAGCCCTAATACATCACAATGGGCCTTACCAAATGGGCAAGAAATATATCACAATGGGCCTTAACCCATGGACCCCAAATACATCACAATGGGCCTTAACCCATGGACCCCAAATACATCATAATGGGCCTCATAACATGGGCCTTACATTCACATCAAGGTGGGCCTCAACAACGGCCTCATACATATACTAAGGTGGGCCTCAATAGACAGCCACAAATGAATCAAGATTGGCCTCATATATACCAAGGTGGGAGTCAATGGACGGCCACAAATGAATCAAGATGGGCCTCATACATACCAAGGTGGGACTCAATGGACGGCCACAAATGAATCAAGATGGGCCTCACAACATATACCAAGGTGGGACTCAATAGACAGCCACAAATGAATCAAGATGGGCCTCATCATATGGGCTATATGTACATCAAGTGGGCCACACCAAACTATAAGTGGTGACGATGATTTTCACCATTAAGATTTCCAAGGCCCACCATAACATTCATTTCTCATCTACTCTGATCATAAGGTCACACGGACCTGAATTCAGAGGGAAAACAAATTTCATGTTGATCCAAAATTTCTATGATACCAAGGGGATTTCAATGGTAGACGTTCAATGCTCACAGTGTCGTGTGGTCCACTTGATAAATAGATCTGCCTTATTTTTAGTCTCAAGCCTTAAAATGGGCTTTTAAAAGGGTTGGACGGCTTTGATGCAACACATACATCATGGTGGGCCCCACCGTCCAAACAGTGGACAGTGTGGATACATACATCATTGGGCCCCACGCTGCACCCCATGCTGCACGGACGCAGCCATGTACAGGGGCGGGCAGGAGTAGATAAAACACTTACTTCATGGTGGGGTCCACACGTGTGGCCTACCATAATGTGCATCTGTCATTCAAGCCGTTGATAAGGTCCCACAGACCCTAGATGCAGAGGTAAAACAAATTTCATAGTGGTCCAAAACTTCTGGATGCCCAAAAAGATTTCAATGGCCACCGTTCCATCCCACTATTTCCTATGATGTGGGCCACTGGAGCTTCGTATATGGCTAATTTTCGGGGACACCCCATATACAAAGGGGACCCATCAAATGCCCGGTGTTGATGTTCAACACACAACATGGTGGGGCCCACGACTGTGTAACATCCCGGATTTTTGCCAACCTGGGATTAGACGTCCTTAGGCGATGAGTCTCTCCTAACACCTTATTAACCTGTCAGAACTGAATCCCAAAGTCTAAAACTGCTTTTGAACCCATTTCCTTCGCAAATCTCACCTTTCACCACCTTGTTCCTTAAATTTTCTAAGTACTTTCACATTAGACACTATCTTAAAGTTTAGGTAATGAAGAACAATACTTAAACTAAACATTGCTACAAAGGATTAAGTACCACCTCAGACCGAACTCACCCATGACTAAATCCTTTAGAAATGAGGCGAGAATTAGCCAGTGTTAAACTAGAGTACCTGTGAAATTAGCACCAATCACTTTAAATACGATCTGTAAGACCCAAAACTTGTAAAATCGTTGACGCTACATTACCCTAAAATCTAGGATCAATCTCATTACCCGTCTGCTCTCGGGAGCATCTCGAAACTCCGTATCAGATATGGACCGCACATCGAAAGCCCGATTAATACGAAGTTAAGGAATTAGGACCACCTTGCTAGGCTTGACAACCATTTCGGAAATCAAATCCATATAGTGTCCCAGTGTAATTCGCTTGAGTCCGGAGCGAGGAGTGTGAAAACACTTGATTTTCTTTACAAATAAATATCTCAAATAGTAATCTGGCACCTCTCGCTTGCGGATCAGTTTTAAGCAACCAAACCGTTAGAATCAGACCAAATTACACCCTCAGATCAGGAGAAATTTCATACACATATCCATGTACTCGGAATCTCCGATCGAGATCCGCTGACCGTTGAACTGAAACAGGTCCGCCATTTGCGATCTGGAATCCCGACCGAAACGAAAACTTAACTAAACGTAGATCCAGTGTTAGTGAGCTTAAGTCCGACCTTTGGCTCAAGGAGCCCCGCCAGAAGTCCTCCGTTGAGCTGAAACTAGCCCACTTTGGTTATAACCTAAGTATACTTTGACCTGGAGTCTATTTCGGTGAGTTTTTAGGCTATATAAGGACCTTAAAACCCTCTATCTCACAGCCATACGAATTTGAGAGAAACCCTCGAATCTCCCTGCCACTCTACCCCGCCACTATTCATGCTTAACCACTCCACTCTCATCATTTTTCCGGCGATTCCGGCGTCATTTCTAGGTAAGAAACCCTAACCCTAAACTGATTTCGGGTTTTGATAGTTGTAGGTTATGAAATAGCTAGCCTATTTAATTCCATAGGTTGTAAAACTGCCATATACAAAAGCTTAGCAAACCTATCGACTTCGTTATGATTCTACGATAAAAGGTGCGGACTTTAGGTGTATATGTTATGGTTTTCAATGCTTTCAATGTCAGATAATGATAGATTCATGATCTGCATGCAATTGCACATGTACAAAGTGTTGTCTGTTTTCCATTTCGATTAAAGATGAAGAATATGGAATTTTACATACTCTAGGTATTTGTAGAAAGTACCGTATACGTATAAATTTTGGAAATGCGTTTGCCATGATTATTTTCTGTATGAATATATTATATATGAATAAAATACTTGTTTGGCGAAAGGGCTTGCCCTAATACATGTTTTGCTAATATACACTATGTATGTTGAAATAGTGTATTCTAAGTGTTTGTGAAAATGATTGAATGAGTATAGAATTCTCATTCATGCTAGCCATGACTAATTGTCATGGATATATGATTGTTGTATTGGCAATACCCCTTTGAAGAAAGGATTTGCCTTGAATCGCGCCACAGCTACTATACGCTATATAAGCTGAAATGTGTAGCCCAAGTGTTTGTGAAAATGTTCAAATGAATATGGAACTTGGATTCCTACTTTCCATGACTATCCGTCGTGGATGTACGCGTGTTATGATTGGGGCAACTCCCTAGTGAAAGGATTTGGCTTAATGCCTATGTGATCAACATATGTCATGTATGTTGATGTATGTATTTTAAAGTGTTTGTTGAAATGTCTGAATGAGTAGTAGTTAGTAAATTGTAATGTTTAAGGGTGTTGAGATATGATTCTCAACTTCTTTAACTATGTGTATGATTTCTTTAAATATCTGTGTGATTAGGAATTGAATATGTACAAACTCATGCTTATGTTGTACTTCATAACATGGTCAATTGATTGTATGATTTTATCTATGTAATGCATATGTTTAAATTCATGTTTACGTTGCATGATCCATCATGGGTGATGAGGGAGTGGAGTAACGAGTGCGTGCAACAGCCCTAGCAGCCCTAAACGGATAATATCAGTCTTTGATTGTATGATTTGAATTTTGATCCATTACTGCCTTAAATATCTGAAATTGAATGTGATTGGGGCTATTGTATAGTCCAGGCAGTCGGTAACGGGATCGAATTCATGGCTGAGTTTCATTTGCCATGTGAGATGTGTTCGACGAACCCCGAGTCGTACTTTGGTTGGCGATAGTCGTTGGCCACACGAAGTGCTTATGCGCTTCATATCGTTCAACTTGTTGTGCGCTCGAGCTAGCCGAGCTCGTCAAGCAACCCGATCTGCCTTATGTATGTTCACCATGTTTGGACGCCTCTGCTTGAACCTAGGGTACCAAACTTACCAGTGAAATCCCTTTTAACCATGGTACCTCGATCCGCTAAGACTCATGAGCCGGGCATGGTGGTATGGGACACCGTGGTCGAGCTGTCGGCCTACGCTGGGGCCACGTGCCTCCCCGTAGTGACTAGTGAGCAACCAGACTCGTGACCCGATTATGGTGGTATGGGACACTATATTCGTGCTGTCGGCCTATATTGATAAGGTGATGGGGGAGTGGTGCAACGAATGCGAGCAACAGCCCTGGCAGCCCTTTGTAGTGACCTCGAGCATACTCTGAATTGTGGTGAGGCGACGAGTTTTGTCGCAGTGTATAGAGTACGAAACTAGGCCTGTATCTGTATAGTGATGAATCGTTAAAAAGGTGATGGGGGAGTGGTGTAACCTTTGTATGTAACAGCCCTGGCAGCCTTTGCAGCGACCTAGAAAACACACCATCGTCTGAGATTAACTAAGACTGACGACCCTAGAATGGATCATGTTTGGGAATGATACAAGGGAGGTACCTTAGTTTCCCAATCCTGCTGTTTGAAATGGACTAATAACAACTCGGTAATCATGCTCATCATGCATTGCATGTGCCTGGAAGATGTGGAGCACTGAGGAATGCAAGCATGCCGCGAACGTAAGATGGCGTCGCACGAGGGAGTGTGTGGTGAGGGCATACATCATGACTGCATTCATACTTGCTTTAATAAGAGTAGTTAGGAGCGTTTGATTTTACTGCTTGGCTAAATTGATAACATGTTAACCTATGCTTTATTGTTCCATTGAGTTGATCACTCACTCTCACGTTACGGGACGGTGTTGTACACACCAACTAGATTTGTTAAGTTTCAGGTGATGGCGATGCTTATAAAGCAAAGTCGGACTACTACTATGATGTTGAGGAGTTCTCCTACATGTAGCTCTCTGACAGGTCTATGAAGACCTGGTATTGCATTGACGGGGCTAGGTGTTTGGGATAGAAGACATTACACTTCCACAACTTGGTATAATTTGAAATTGTACTCATAATGAATTAACCTGGTAACATTATAACACTCTGGAGACTCACCACTGTTTTATATTTTATATATCTATCATAGTCTTCCGCTTACAAATTTAACTGTCTCTGGAGTATGATATGCTGTTTTGGCTTAATCTCACTCATGTTCAATGCACTAATGCAGACAACATTCAATCATCATTCATTTTGTTGCATAAGTGATGCGTTGGAACTCGGGAGTTGAGTTTATGCTCGACCCCCGATTTTCAGGGCATTACAAGATGGTATCAGAGCATGATTTGGATTAAACCGGACCTGGGTTATAGTCACACGACGCACTCTGACTTAGGAGGGAGCGACGGAACGTAGAAACAGTCATAGGTATCTCGATTTCGCCAATTGGCGAAGTTCACTGAAAACGAACGCCGAAATCGAGTCTGTATTCAACCATGGTCGCACGGGTCGACCTTAAAACATTCATAGACCGTCTATTAATGTGTCTAGATCACAATCCACCTCATCCCAACTGTTGAAAATTGGTAGAATACGGGATTAGCGTGATGAGGATAGCTACTCCGTATCCTCGAAGCTTCTCTGGACTCCTCAAAGAGACTTCTCGAGTCTACGAGAAAAGAAAGCAGAAAGTAGAAATAAATTCTAATAAATTTGAAATTGATTAATGAATGACAAAAGAAAAATGAGTTCACAACCCTTTAAATAGGGATACCAAGTAATGGGAAAGAAATCAGAAACAAACTACAACTAAAACACCTAGAATTCGCGATTTACTATAAGGTCGTGATGTCTATTAGTGCGCAAGGTTTTCGGCCAAAAACAGTAAGTGTCCTATTTGGCTTCACCAAACCGTTCTCCTAATTATTCTAAGCTCTTTTCACAATGGGCGTAATTCCTAAAGCCCAACAGAGGAAGAGTAATCAAACTAAAACTACTATTTTTAGTAAAACGAAATTGAAACAGGGAAACGACCGTCAATCAAGGTTTTTTTTTTCAATTTCGGGCTGCATAACCCAGCATAGCAGGGTTGGTTTGCTTCATTAGCTCGTTCTACCCCAAATTCATATATTTTACATCAGATAACTCATTCCGAATTGCAAGATACGTTCGATTTGCCCCGAAACTACCCGAAATGGAGCGAATCGGGGTCGGGGGCCTACCCACGTTAATCTAAGGGTGCCTAGGGTGGGACCCAGGTTTTTTTGGGGCCTAGGGGACAGGAAGGTCTCGCCCATGGGGCCCCCCCTCAAAATCTGGACCATTGGTCGGCGAGGCCTCGCCGAATTTTGGGCTGGGCCGGGCCCGCGGCTCGGGCTGATCCTCTTTGGGGGTTTTATAAACCCCATGGTATGCTTCCCGTCCATTTCTACCCTCCCAAAACCCTACTTCCTTCACAAAGTTACCCTCCAAGCTCTCCTTTCTTCACAAAAATTTTAAATTTTTCACAAAACCACCCTTCCAATCACTTCCTCTTTCATTTTCGTGCACCGCCGTCACTACTCATTCGAAACCCATCTCCCTTGCTGCCTATACTCTCCATTCTCTTTCATTTAAGCTCTTAAATCCTCTTCTTTTGCCTCAAAAATCGTGTAGCCTTCTAACCTATCCCATTTCTCCCTTCTACCTTCTTCATTCCCTATTACTTGGGCCTCTACAACCCCTGCTGAGACCCAAGTCCGTGGAGAACCTAACCTCCAACCTTTTTTCCCCTTTTTCTTCACTTTTCCATAGCCTTCACAACCTCCAAGTGATGGGACATTTGGGGCCCGTTCGATCAACTACATTAAGTGAGATTAGGTGGATGGAATTGTAAAAGTAACAATAAATGTATGTGTAAGGTGTGGTCCCTATATTGGGTGTATCCCATGTTTTCCAATACCATGTTTGGAATGTATGCAATTAAAAGTAAATTTCGAGATTTCCTTTCAAATAACATTTAGAAATTCATTATCCTGGGATTTGAAAATTCCATCTCGCACTTTCCCATACAAGGCTCATTTTTCAAAGCCTATACCATTAATTTTAATCCCCACCCACCCTCCTACCAAACATGTCATTCCCAATCCTGAGGTAGGATTAGTAATGCAGTCCCATTTAGTACGACTTAAGACCACTGGCCAAATAGACCCTTGGTGTTTTGGACCTAGAGTGGTGCTCCTAGATTTCGACAGACCTGACCGTATAGGAAATCCAACAAATTAATAATGTGAACCCTAGGACCCTCTTAGCTGGTGTGAGCATGTGTGAAATGCTCGAGCGTCAAGTACATACAACTTAATTCCACTTAGATAACGTTTGACCCTACGCGATAAATAATTTCTTGTATTAGAAATGATCTGAAATCAGCTAGTGTATAAGAATAGACTTTGGATTATACCTAGAGGAAACTTCTATATCCGTTGGATTTAATGATATGTCAAATCTATACACCCCTTAGAATCGCCTTCTCAAGGACTTAGTACAATCAGGAACACGGAGTAAAGAAATTACATATAAGCGAGGTATTCACGGTTTGAATCGAATTCTCAATCCTGGTAGTGACCAATGAACTCTATGCTCTGATCAAGCAGAAGGTCGGGATCAACTAGGATTAAGAACTGATACGACAATTTTCTGTCCTAGCTAGGCAGAAGGTCCATGTATCCGGCTCAGACCCATTACGCAACTTTCTTCCGTATTGGCCGAACCACTTGCAACCAAAAGTTTATAATTTCGTCTTTGAAAAGTATTAGGAGTATATAGCTGATAGTGACTTTGTCTTTTAGGCCCAAGGAATTGCCCAAATGGGCAACAAGTAGTTAGGAATTAGGTCTCAAATTACATGCCATGTCGGCATACATTTTATGCATATGAACGTAGAAAGATAGCCTGCCTGTTAAGCTAGACATGATTAAATAGGATAAGTCTGGACCGTGACAAAACTCTTTGGCAGAAGTAGGCATCTTGCCACCCTGAATCAACCACAATACCCATCATCTTCAGCTCCTTTCTATAATCATAGGTACCAACACCATAGTACACATCATCGATGGAAGGAAGACCACCGTATTGGGGGGATCGTCTCCCATTTTATGTCAAGAATAGGTCCTAAATTACACCTTGTTCCGACTTACGGATCAGGACATAGATCTTGAGCCTTGAGGGTGAAAATAATTTTTTAAAGGGGGTAGAACATTATGAGCCCAATCTAGTTAGGTCGGCTAATACACCTTTTTGATCTGGGTGGCGTAGCGGAAGCGTGGTGGACCCTACCCCACTAGCCCAGGATCGAAACTGTGCTCGTTGAATACGAACATTATAGAAGCCCTAGTAAGTTCTACTATGAGAAACCGTTTTAGGATGATCTAGTAAGATTTGATTCACCATTTCCTTGGACATAGATCATAACGAGGACTCTCTTAGACTAAGACCTAAAGGGCAACCTTAGACATAGACAATTTGAGCCTTTTAATGATAGACATTCCTTATGTTTCTAGAGTGATCGGACTACGGAGTTACTGAAATATACAACTGTGAAACATTCGCAGCTTGACCCAATTCTCAATCCTGGGCGACTACCAATGGACTCACTGCATGGCCGAGCAGAAGACCAGGATCCACTAGGATTCGGAAGGGATACGATGAGCTTCCTACCCTGATCCGGTAGATGATCGATGTATCGGGATTAAGCCCACTATAGTCGTCTCTCCGTGTTGGTCAAACATTGAAAACAGCTATCTTACTCTAACTTATTGGGAATTGTCGTCAAGACTCCAAATAGGTAAAGAAAAACCATCAGGATATAAGCAAGGGATAAAGAAATAAGTTTTAAAGGGGGTAGACTAAAATGAACCAGGCTTGTATATACCCTACCATGCTTAAAAACTCGAAATCAATAAAACTTAGGCAAGGGAAATAATTAAATCTTTCCTTATTACCCTTAGGCAATTTCGGGGACGAAATTTTGTTTTAAGGGGGGTAGATTGTAACATCCCGGATTTTTGCTAACCTGGGATTAGACGTCCTTAGGCAATGAGTCACTCCTAACACCTTATTAACCTGTCAGAAATGAATTCCAAAGTCTAAAACCGCTTTTGAACCCATTTCCTTCACAAATCTCCCCTTTCACCACCTTGTTCTTTAAATTTTCTAAGTACTTTCACATTAGACACTATCTTAAAGTTTAGGTAATGAAGAATAATACTTAAACTAAACATTGCTACAAAGGATTAAGTACCACCTCAGACCAAAATCACCCAGGACTAAATCCTTTAGAAATGAGGCGAGAATTAGCCAGTGTTAAACTAGAGTTCCTGTGAAATTAGCACCAATCACTTTAAATACGATCTGCAGGACCCAAAACTTGTAAAATCGTTGACGCTACATTACCCTAAAATCTAAGATCAATCTCATTACCCGTCTGCTCTAGGGAGCATCTCGAAACTCCGTATCAGATCTGGACCGCACATCGAAAGCCTGATTAATACGAAGTTAAGGAATTATGACCGCCTTGCTGGGCTTGACAACCATCTCGGAAATCAAATCCAAATAGTGTCCCAGTGTAATTCGCTTGAGTCCGGAGCGAGGAGTGTGAAAACAATTGATTTTCTTTACAAATATATATCTCAAATAGTAATCTGGCACCTCTCGCTTGCAGATTAGTTTTAAGCAACCAAACCGTCAGAATCAGACCATATTACACCCTCGGATCAGGAGAAATTTCATACACATATCCATGTACTCGAAATCTCCGATCGAGATCCGCTGACCGTTGAACTGAAACTGGTCCGCCATTTGTGATCTGGAATCCCGACCAAAACGAAAAGTTAACTAAACGTAGATTCAGTGTTAGTGAGCTTAAGTCCGACCTTTGGCTCAAGGAGGCCCGCCAGAAGTCCTCCGTTGAGCTGAAACTGACCCACTTTGGTTATAACCTAAGTATACTTTGACCTGGAGTCTATTTTGGTGAGTTTTTAGGCTATATAAGGACCTTAAAACCCTCTCTCTCACACCATACGAATTTGAGAGAAACCCAAGAGAGAAGAGAGAAAAGTGAGAGAAAGTGTGAGAGTAGTGGGAGAATCTCCCTGCCACTCTACCCCGCCGATATTCATGCTTATCGCTCCATTCTCATCGCTTTCCCGGCGATTCCGGCATCGTTTCTAGGTAAGAAACCCTAACCCTAAACTGATTTGGGGTTTTGATGGTTGTAGGTTATGAAATAGCTAAACTATTTAATTCCATAGGTTGTCAAACTGCCATATACAAAAGCTTAGCAAACCTATCAACTTCGTTACGATTCTACAATAAAAGGTGCGGACTTTAGGTGTATAGGTTATGGTTTTCAACGCTTTCAATGTCAGATAATGATAGATTCATTTTCTGCATGTAATTGCACATGTACAAAGTGTTGTCTGTTTTCCGTTTCGATTAAAGATGAAGAATATGGAATTTTACATACTCTAGGTATTTGTAGAAAGTACCGTATACGTATAAATTTTGGAAATGTGTTTGCCATGATTATTTGTTGTATGAATATATTATATATGGATAAAATACTTGTTTAGCGAAAGGACTCGCCCTAATACATGTTTTGCTAATATACACTATGTATGTTGAAATAGTGTATTCTAAGTGTTTGTGAAAAATGACTGAATAAGTATAGAATTCTCATTCGTGCTCGCCATGACTAATTGTCATGGATATATGATTGTTATATTGGCGATACCCCTTTAACGAAAGGATTTGCCTTGAATCACGCCACGGCTACTATACGCTATATACGTTGAAATGTGTAGCCCAAGTGTTTGTGAAAATGTTCAAATGAATACGGAACTTGGATTCCTACTTTCCATGACTATCCGTCGTGGGGGTACGCGTGTTATGATTTGGCAACTCCCTAGTGAAAGGATTTGGCCTAATGCCTATGTGATCAACATATGTCATGTATATTGATGTATGTATTTTAAAGTGTTTGTTGAAATGTCTGAATGAGTAGCAGTTAGTAAATTGTAATGTTTAAGGGTGTTGAGATATGATTCTCAACTTCTTTTACTATGTGTATGATTTCTTTGGATATCTGTGTGATTAGGAATTGAATATGCACAAACTCATGCTTATGTTGTACTTCATAACATGCTCAATTGATTGTATGATTTTATCTATGTAATGCATATGTTTAAATTCATGTTTACGTTGCATGATCCGTCATGGGTGAAGGGGGAGTGGAGCAACGAGTGCGTGCAACAACCCTGGCAGCCCTAAACGGATAATATCAGTCTTTGATTGTATGATTTGAATTTTGATCCATTACTGTTTTAAATGTCTGAAATTGAATGTGATTGGGGCTATTGTATAGTCCAGGCAGTCGGTAACGGGATTGAATTCGTGGCTGAGTTTCATTTGCCACGTGAGATGTGTTCAACGAACCCCGAGTCGTACTTTGGTTGGCGATAGTCGTTGGCCACACGAAGTGCTTATGCGCTTCATATCGTTCAACTTGTTGTGCGCTCGAGCTAGCCGAGCTCGTCAAGCAACCCGATCTGCCTTATGTATGTTCACCATGTTTGGACGCCTCTGCTTGAACCTAGGGTACCAAACTTACCAGTGAAATCCCTTTTAACCATGGTACCTCGATCCGCTAAGACTCATGAGCCGGGCATGGTGGTATGGGACACCATGGTCGAGCTGTCGGCCTACGCTGGGGCCACGTGCCTCCCCGTAATGACCAGTGATCAACCAGACTCGTGAGCCGATTATGGTGGTATGGGACACTATATTCGTGCTGTCGGCCTACGTTGATAAGGTGATGGGGGAGTGGTGCAACGAATGCGAGTAACAGCCCTGGTAGCCCTTTGTAGTGACCTCGAGCATACTCTGAATTGTGGTGAGGCGACGAGTTTTGTCGCAGTGTATAAAGTACGAAACTAGTCCTGTATCTGTATAGTGATGAATCGTTAAAAAGGTGATGGGGGAGTGGTGTAACCTTTGTGTGTAACAGCCCTGGCAGCCTTTGCATCGACCTAGAAAACACACCATCGTCTGAGATTAACTAGGACTGACGACCCTAGAATAGATCATGTTTGGTAATGATACAAGGGAGGTACCTTAGTTTCCCAATCCTGCTGTTTGAAATGGACTAATAACAACTCGGTAATCATGCTCATCATGCATTGCATGTGCCTGGAAGATGTGGAACACTGAGGAATGCAAGCATGCCGTGAACGTAAGATGGTGTCGCATGAGGGAGTGTGTGGTGAGGGCATACATCATGACTGCATTCATACTTGCTTTAATAAGAGTAGTTAGGAGTGTTTGATTTTACTACTTGGCTGAATTGATAACATGTTAACCTATGCTTTATTATTCCACTGAGTTGATCACTCACTCCCACGTTACGGGATGGTGTTGTACACACCAACCAGATTTGTTGAGTTTCAGGTGAGGCAATGCTTATGAAGCAAAGCCAGACTACTACTATGATGTTGAGGAGGAGTTCTCCTACATGTAGCTCTCTGACAGGTCTATGAAGACCTGGTATTGCATTGACGGGGCTAGGTGTTTCGGATAGAAGACATTACACTTCCACAACTTGGTATAATTTGAAATTGTACTCATAATGAATTAACCTGGTAACATTATCACACTCTGGAGACTCACCGCTGTTTTATATTTTATATATCTATCATATTCTTCCGCTTGCAAATTAACTGTCTCTGGAGTATGATATGTTGTTTTGGCTTAATCTCACTCATGTTCAATGCACTAATGCAGACAACATTCAATCATGATTCATTTTGTTACATAAGTGATGCGTTGGAACTCGGGAGTTGAGTTTATGGTCGACCCCCGATTTTTTCGGCATTACAGACTAGGACCCCATCCTGCCTCAAAACGCGGCAGCGTCCTGCTGCAGCGTCAGCAATAGTAGGCGCTGCCTATATTTTTTTGTATATATGTTTTTAAAAAACCTGCTTTCTGAGTTTTTCCATGGGTGGGGCCCACATCAACAAAATCTACTCACCCATTGGGCCCTACAGCCCATAACAAATGCAACGAGCCTAATATTGGGCATGTTTCGGGGTACAAAAATAGCAGGGTGGTTTTCAGCGGTAAAGAAACTGTTTTCTATGCTATGGCCCGCCGGAACCTCGGATTGACTCCATTTTTTGGCTCAATGCCTAAAATGAGCTAGAGAAAGGGATGGACGGCTTGGATTAACAATATATAACAAGGTGGGGCCAGCGTGAGCAGTCCACCCCAAAACCAAAAGAAATTCTTATTTTTTTTGTTTACAATTCACGTCCAGCGTCTCTGGACACTGGACAACTTGGCAAGACACATATATGGATGGTGGGCCCTGCTTAGGTGGGCCACCAAATGAGGGATTATGTGGATACAATACATATGTGAAGTGGGCTCCACCTACAAATGGCTTGGATAAAATATATGCTTCATGGTGGGGTCCATCCGGGTGGGCCACACTACCACATCTTCATAAAAAAAGAAAGAGAGAGGGAGAGAGAAAGAGAAAAAGAGAGGGACATGTGTGATGGAGGGCTTCGCCACTATGAGCCCTCCCTTGCATTCGATTATACATCAAGTGGGTCCCAATACATGTGGGCCCACCAAATCAAAGATCAACAGTGGTGATTCCTTCTTCACCCAAAATGGATGGTCTAGATGACCTCTTTTCATGCAAGGAAAATAAACATCATGATGGGGTCCATGGAGAATGGCCCTATCATGGAATGATCATGAAGACAAGGTGGGCCATCGGCCACATCTTAGGGTCCGAAGTGAGATCCATACCATCGATCGGTAGGCCTCACTTGGCCCATCACAAAAACATGAAAACTAGCTTATAGAAGCACCCACCGTTCGATATTCTTAGTCAGTTGGAAAGTCGATCTCCTTGTGCTTCACTTTGATAGAGGGTGATGAGGTTTGAATGGCTAGGATGATAGATCTATGGAGAGGAAGTGGGCCACACAAATTCACTTTTCTTTCATGGAAAAGCTTGGATGCGAGCCTCTTCTCTTGCTTGGAATTTGTGAAGAGAAAGAGAGAGAGAGAGAGAGAGAGAGAGAGAGAGAGAGAGTGATGGGTGATGGAGTGATGGATGTGAGGTGAGTGATGGGTTGACTTTGGTGGTTGCTTAACTTGTGGAGAAGAAGGCATGGGTGCTCTTGTACTTGACATGAGGTGATTGATTGATTGATTTGAGTGATTAATGAATGGGACATGTTGTAGAGATTCTCTTGGAATTGCAAATGCGCTGTGTTTCTTCTAAATAAACGCCGGCCCACATCTCCTGGCCAGGGTATCGGATCGGTGCATAAGACGCGGCGTTAAAACCGCGGCCACGGTACGGTCGCAATGGTACAAGTCTCAGTTGAAGCTGACTCAAATCTACAGGATACGACTTAGGGTCACTCACAAACATCGATTATAGGTCGCGGATTGCCGGAATTCATCGGGAAGGATCGCGGGAGTTGACGGAACAGTACGGACTAGGATACGGGTCTTACAGCTCTTCCCTCCTAATAAAAATTTCATCCTCAAAATTTAAACCATAACATAACCAATACAGAGCTTACCAAGGGAGGGAAACCACACCACTATATATATATATATATAATCAGAACACAACATAGCAACATAATCAAACATCTAAGGGATGGGGATAACGCCCATAAATCTATTTATCAGGAGGAGGAGTCGATGATTCGTTATCATCGTTTGCTGTCGCTCTTTTGTCCCTTTCTTTCTCTTTCCCGACTATTATTTCACCCTTGTTTATCATCCTTTGTATAATGCGCTTCAGTGTATAACAAATTTTCTGTCGGGTGCCCTACTAGGCGGTGATAATGACAGAAGTCTCTTTCCTTTGTTTAAGATGCCTCTTCGGGGCGTTTTGATAGCGGCAATTCAATCGTCCAAGCTTTTAGCAACTGATTCATCATGGGGAGTACATCCTCTTTTTCAAATGTGAAACCCTCATAAGAATTCAACAATCGGGGCCTCTTGTCGTAAAACCTTCCTCTGGGGCGACTCAGCTCTTCTCTCCTTTCCATCCTTTTGCCTTTCACTTCTCTTGATTCTTGATTCCTTTTTTCGTGAACAACCACATTTGTGATCAACTTCTTAGATCCTCTTCTAACCATTTCATAATTGAAAGTCGGCATCTTTCGAGTCATTAATTCTAGAGCATGCGCTTTTATAGCCAAGTCGTGGAAGGTTCTGATGTCTGCGTTGGTGAGACCAAATGCTATTCCAGTTTCCATGGAGTTCAAGCACATTTTCACCCGTTCTTTCTCTTCCGGTAATTGCCTGTGAGAAGCCCCCAAGGTCTTCCATCTGTCTATAAATTTTTCCACTAGCTCTCCTTCTCTCTGTTGTACTGAAGCTAGTTCTGTGATACTGACATCACGTTTGATGAGAAGAAATTCGACATGAACGCGTCATGCATCTGCTCCCATGTTCTTATCGACCCAGGCGTTAGGCTAGCGTACCACCTTAACACTTTATTCAGTAGAGAAGACCCAAATAATCAGAGATAGTATTGGGGTACTGTGGAGAAATTCTCCATACTGGTGCTAAAGTGCATCAGGTGTTCTTCTGGCGATCCATCCCCGTTGAACTTCTGAAAGTCCGGATGTTTAAAATTGTTCGGGAAAGGGATATCCTCCACTTCTCTCGGGTATGGCGTTCAATATCTGAATCTTCATGTGCCCTCACGTTCTCTTTCCGACCTAACTGCTTCTTCAACGACTTGTCATACTTCGTCCTGTGTCACTATTCTCGTTGTGGGAACAGATCAATGCGACCCGGTCCTCGGCAGCTGCGACCCTTCGGGCTATTGCTCTCTTTCATTCACGTCTTCAGTTACTGGGGGTGTTGTCATTCGGGCAACATTGTGTGCGAGGGTTGATAAGGCTTCTCTAAGATTCCTGCATTCTTCCATCAGTGCTCTGTGTTTCCACCATTTCATTTACATGGTCCTCTGTAGTTGGCATATTTTCCTGATTTGTTCCAGCCATGTGTACTACGGCTTCTCCACTCTTTGATGAAGCTGTGGTCGGAGTGAGATAAGAATAAGTTGACGTGATAGGGCTCATGAAAAGAGGGGAGGATGGGGTTTCATTCGACTTCTCTGTGCCCCCGTTGCCGTCGATCGATCGGGTTGAAACAGACGTTGGTGAACCTACTAGCAGTGCTTTGCCCTTTTATTCTTTCGTCCATCTGGCTCTTGGGGTCATTAAAGCCGGGAAGTCATGTGATGTCAGTTGTGGAACTGCTTGCTTGGGATATAGTACAGGAGGGGTAAGTTCTAGATTTTTTCTAGCGGCATTTCGTGTCACCGGCCCCCTAACTCTTCTCAATGGCGAGTTTATTCTTATTACAATTACATGTTGGACCCTTGTCCTTCTGTGAGTGACGATGATCCATTCATCTCTTTCTCCTTGTGTCACTGGCGAAGCGGTCATGACAGTAACAGCCGCCCGTGATTCTGTTTGCTTGTTTGCTACCGCTTTACCTTTACTAAGTCCAGCTCGTTTATCAGCAAATTCCACAACAAATTTTGTCGTGGTGAAGTAGAAAACTCTATTTCCTTGAACTGTTGTCATTGATTGGTTGGTTGCAATATTCTTCTTCTCCTCGTTCATATGCATGAAGTAAAGAAGAAAAATTAGTAGTTATATTAAATCGTATTCTATTTTAGAGATGAAAGGTAGGATGTTCCCGTTGAGAGTCGCCATTTTGGTGCCTTAAAGACGTCAAACAGTTGTGATTATCTTCCTTGTAATTCTTAGGTCAACGTTCAAATGAATATGATAAGTTCACCAGCAGAGTCGCCATTTTTTTTCGAACAAGAAACAAATGCATTTCGTTTGGAAAATTTCTTTCATTGAATTGGTTACCCGAAGAAAACAAGAAAGATAATCACTTTATTTATATATTCTAAGTTCTTTTACATCCTTTTCTCCTTTGATTCCAAAATAGACTTATGATGACGATGAAAAAGTAATAATAGGAATGGCATAAGCTCAGGCAATCATTGGTGGAAGCATCATGTATTGCAGATTGCTGTCTAAAACCCTTTGTGCATTGGATCTATTGTGCGCTAGCGCCCTTTGTGCGCTGGCACTTGCTGTACGTGAACTACGTTTGTATGCCGGTAGTGTTGTGCACCACACAATAGTCATTTCGCACAATGGTGACGGAGCTGTACCTCTCTCTCTTCAAATCTTCTTCTGCTTCCCGATTAGTTGCTAATGACCCCTTTAGAGGGGTCAAGGGGTATATATAGCCTTCTCACAGGTGCGAACATGCTATGTCATCGTTGTGCGGTCCTCTTTGCACTAACCACCTTTGTGTGGATTCCATTGTGCGGGTGACTTGGTGCGGATTCCATTTATACATTATCCTTTGTGCGGAACTCGATGTACGCTATCCTTGTGTGCAGAACTTGGTGTACGCTCCAATCATCTGCGCACAATGGCCATTTCCGTACAACGACCATTTTTCTGCACAATACTTACTTTTTCCTCACAATACTCTTTTTACCATCCTGATTGCGCACAATGCTTTTTCTGTTGTCTCCCTTTCTTTTTATGCCTCAACAACAACATCTATTGTAATTTGAGTCACAATAAATCATAGAAAACTGAAAATATTCTATTAATATTAAACAATAAATCAATGAAGTTCAATACGAACAAGAATCAAAGCAAAATAAACATCCAAACGCGTTACAATCTTCACCTCTTAGCGCTATCTACAACCATAGACATGATTGAAACCAAATCTCTTAAACAAAGCATGAAAAATAAACTAGGGAAGAAGAAAAACTCTTTGGTGGTTACTCCACTCTTGTGTATGCTCCTTAAGACCTTTCTAAACCCTAGAAAATGCTTTGGAGCATCTTAGGGAGTCCTATTTATATTTGTGGAACTCCAACTTTCGCACTGAATTGGAAAAATCTAGAAACTTCCTCAAATTTACGCACTCTGCGTAATTTCCCAAAATAGGCTCAGATTTTAAACCGCCTCAAATTTACGCACTCTACGCACTTGCCCAAATTATACTCAGAGTTTCATAATATGTTTTTTCGGGACAATTTCATGAATATATTTGTTTCCTGGACAATTTCAAGATTCTTTTTTCTTTACTTCAAATCTTTGATTCTCTTCATTCCTCACTTGGTTTTCTTGGATCTTTGGCATGTGAATTCTTCATTAATGACTTTCTAATCTCCAAATCTTTATTTACTAATCTTTTGAGCATAAATCTTCCTTTTGGCATCAATTTCACCTTAAGCTCTCCAAATCACCTCGCACATGAAAACATGCATAATTACATCGATTAAGCACTATTATGTTTATAAAACTGTTGAGGTACAAAAAATATCTTAATCTCATTACATAACTATTGCACTAGCAGGAGAATTCCATTGAACAGATCCCTCCCAAGGATGTGTGCTCATGATAGTATATAAGCCTTGTGAAGCGTTGCTCCACGATAGAGAAGGTTGTGCGGTCCACATTCTGATGTAGAAGAATGGATGGATGTCATCTGATATAGAGGAATGAACAGGCGTCATCTGATGTAGAGGAATGGATGTGCATCATCTGATATGGAGGGGTGCATAGGCGTTATTTGGCAAGAAGAAGGGATGGACATTGTCTTATATGAAGGAAGAAGTGGGTGGTCACCACTATTTAAGGGAGAGCTTGGTGAACACCATTGTTTAAGAAAGGAGGTTGGATATTGTGTGAAGGAAGAAGTGGTGGTGATCACCACAATTTAAGGAGCCTGGGAGGCCTATAAATACCCTCTCCAACTCCTCTTTGGACGGATGGAAGTCAGGAGGGAGTTTTCTGCAGGAGAAAGAGAAGAGTTGCGCACCAGGGGAGTTGCGCCCTCTCGCACAACTCAAGGAGGAAGGCATTTTATGCCACTTTTTGTGGAGGCCAAGAGTTGCACCAGAAGAGTTGTGCGCTTCCGCACAACTCAAGGAAGGAGTTGCACGCCACTTTTGTGGAGGCCTTGTGTGCCACTTTTGGTGGAGTCCTTATCTCTCTCTTATTTGAAGATAGGAGTTGCGCGCCACTTTTGGTGGAGAGAATGCGCAACTTCTCAGAGTGCTTTGTACTCTTTTGTGAGGATGGAGTTGCGAACTAGGATGGAGTTGCGCGCTCCCACATAACTCAAGGAGATGTACGCTTGTCCTGAGATAAGGCTCCATGCACCACTTTTTATGTGTTCTTGTCTTGAAGGTTGGCTTCCTGCGCCACTTTTTGTGGAAAGCCAAGTGAGTTGCACCATTATTTGTGGAGTGGAGAAGAGTTACGCCAATTTACATGAAGTCTTGTCCTGATCCTAGAAGAGTTGAGCCACTTTTTTCTCTCTCTTGTCTTAATGCAAGAAGAGTTACGCCATTTCTCCATCTCTTTTGTCCCAAGGTTAGCCTTCCTGCTCCACTTTCCATGGAGCTTTGTCCTGAAGGAGGCCCCATGCGCCACTTCTCTCTCCCCTTTGTCTTGAAGACAAGCTTTTAATGTCCTAGAGGAAGCCCCATGTGCTATTTCTTATGTGAAGATGTCTTAACAGATGGCTCTTGCGCCAATTTACATGGGACATTGTCCTAATGCATGACTTTTGTTCTAATATAAGCCTTGTGCACTCCGCATTCCCTATCTAGGCTTATGTACTTCTACCTTCAAGAAGATGACCTCCACACCTGTTGAGCCTATCCATGTGATTGGAAGGATGAATGGAAGACTCGCACAACTCAGTGTGGATCAAATCAAGGGTTCTAAGTCTGCATGAGGCTTCAGACCCACACAACTCATCTCCCCTGGAGATATGATCAAAAAGCGTCGAAATGCTATCCAAATTTCCATCAGACTGTCTTCTTCTATTTAGTATTGACGCATTGTACTTTATTTTCAGAATTAAGGGAAATATGAGGATGTAAAAGAACTCAGACTGAAGAAAATACTCTGTGATATTTGTTCTCTCATGCTTTCTTTGTTATCGTTGAATGAATTCCCCCAAATCAAATGCTTTTCATTTCTGGTCGAAACAAAAACCAAGTTATAAATAGGGGGAATATGCAATATTTCACACTCAACAGATGGATCGAATGACTCTTCGATAGAATCGAACAAGTGACAAAATTATCCAACAACCTTTGTGTATTTTACAAAAGAAAATCTTGACAGAATCGAGCGCCCCTCAATGAATCGAAGTGCACGTCGATATCATTGAAGGATGCTCAATAAGAAATAGTCAGAATCTATCCTACACCCAAATAAAAATCTTCTGTAGAGTGTCAATGTAATCGAAGATGGTTCGATGATATCGAAATTCAAATTTCGATAACATTGAACACCCATCAATGGCATCGACGATTTCAAAATTCTGCCCGTTTTTTTTTTACCGTTGGTATTTTACTCTATATATACACTTGTATTGCTCTTGGTAAAATGAGTTATAATTCAAGAGAGTTTTAGCCTGATATTCCAAGATCTACATACCCTCTTACTCACTCTCTCTTTCCCATTAGAGTTCATCATTCAATCCTTTGCTTAAGTATCAACTCATCATCTTATATGCCTGGATTGAATTATGAACTCTAGCATTCATGGAGCTTCTAACTAAACTCATTATAGGTTTAACTTATTATTAGAACTCTTGAATGCATAACTCATGGGAACCTTCTCTATTGATTTAAATCTTATCTTTTAAATAGAGAAGATCAAAAAGCTTTAAACATCATAACCTCGGAGCATTCAACAACATATCAAGAAGGTTGTTGTTCAAAGGGAGCTGAAGATTCTTCATATCATTGAAGTTCTTCACATTGCGCGAGAATGAGATCATCCACTTATTTGTAAGTATTTCGAGTCTAATGTGTCTGAAGCCCTTTCCTTGTGTAGGATTGGGATTCAGAGTTTGAGTGTCAAACTCACCAAGTCCTAGTTGTAGGCCTCCGACGGGAGAATACGTTGTGTCCTTGTGTAGGACGTGTGTCCTTGTGTACGACGTGTTTACCTTACGTAGACATGGGATGCCTTATGTAGAATCTTAGTGTCGTGTCCTTAGGTAGGACTCAAATTACAGTTTAGACTGCTATAGTAGAATTATGGAATAGGTCGAAGTGTCCTAGAGGGGGTGAATAGGACTTTTATAAAATTTATGTCAATTTAAAATCCTAATTCCTCAGTCTTGATCTAATATGCAGTTAATCAAGATGTAGCAATCTTAACTCTACAGGCTTCCAAGCCAAGTAGAGAATCCAAACAATAGACTACTTATGATAGTTTAATAAAGCAATTAGTCTATGTAGAATGTATGAGTGTGTGGGATGTGATTCGTATTAGTTCTAACCATTCACATGCATCATTTTAAGCATTCAAGATAAGAATGATTAAATGAGTACTCAAATAGCAATCCCAAACACAATCATATATAATGGTTCAGCTATGTGCCTACTCCACTCCTGGCGGACGCACTCAACCCTTGAGTGTACCGGATTTCACTAACGGAGATTTCAAATCAGGTTCACTTCAAACCATTACAACCTACACAAGGTTGACACTAGGACCTACACAAGGTTCCTAAGGATGCCTACACAAGGCAACCAAATGTGTCTACATAAGACAACTAATCATGCTTACACAAGCCAATCAGATGTGTTTACACAAGACACTCAATTAATGCCTACACAAGGTAAACTAGTCCTACACAGGGACTCTATACATATTCTCTCGTCGGAGGCCCGTAAAAGGTCTTGATGATCTATAACACACAACTTAAGGAATCAATCCTACATAATGAAGGATCCCCAGGGTCTGTGGACTCTTAAACTTTACCTAAAAGTAGGTGAGACCTGTTTAGCACATGATGAAGACAATCTCCCTTGATGACGGAGATTCTTCAGCTCCCTTGAACCGCAACACTTGAAGCTGCTCCAATATAAGTAGCTGGGGTTGGGTTAAGGTTTTTAAGGTGGAATCTATAAGGCCTGTGTCCTAGTACCACATCGTTCCTTAGACTCCCGCAATCCTCCCAGTCGAATTCCAGTGACTCGCGACCTGTAAACAACATTTACGTGCGACTTTAAGTTGCATCTCGTAGATCTGAGTCAACTCGACCTGAAACCTATATCATTGCGATCGCACCGTCACCACGGTTCCAACGCTGTGTCTCACGTGCCAATGCGATGCCTAAGCTAGGAGTTATGACCTGCACATAATCCCGGGCGCACACCGTGCATTGTAAGACCGTAAGATTCCATGTAGAAAAAGATCTCTACAAACCATCATTACCATGACATCACCCTACCTAACCTAGCCTACCCTAGCCTAGGATGACATCATTCCTAGCCCACTCATGCCTTACAAGTAATCATTGCAACATGCCCTCTCTTCCCATGCCTCTTACAAGCCATAATTACCTCCCTACACTACCCCTCTCTCTCCCATTCTCTACCATTCTCCTCCATTGCAACCCAACGTCCAAGCAAGGGAAGGAGAGAACTCAACACCCCAGCCCATCTTCCATCCTTGATCTCCCAATCCAACCATTAGAACCTCATCTTCCTCCATTAAAAGTGAAGCTTAGGAGCTTGGGATTGCTAGGAAGCTTGGAGGAGAAGAGGTGGGAGCTTCTTAGGGTAGATCTCTCTATTTTCATACATGGGGTAAGTGGGACCCACCAATCAATGGTGGGGATCCCATCTTGGACCCTAGGTGTTGTCAATAGCCCACCTTGAGTTGCATGCATGTACCATGATGGGGCCATTCTCCATGGACCCCATCATGATGTTTCCTTGTTGCTCAACATGTAAGGGTCATCTAGACCCCTGATTTTTTTTATAGGGATGACATCCCCACCTTCATTTATTGATTTGAGGGCCCACCCAATCTTGGGACCCATCTTGATGTATGTGTTGTGCACCTAGAGGGGATCATAGTGGCGGAGTCCCTCCACCACTCGTTCTCTCTCTCTCTCTCTCTCTCTCTCTCTCTCTCTCTCTCTCTCTCTCTCTCTCTCTCTATGATGATGTTGGCCCACCTGATGTGCTCAATAGATCCAGAACGTCCAGCAGGTGGGACAGCCTGGCTATCCAGTTTTCTAGACTCAGGCTGGCCCACCTTGCTGCCTTGTTTTACACGATTCAAATACCAAGGGAAAGAATATACATATCTAATTGATCTGGATGTGTGCAGCCCATCCAGGTGGACTTTACCTTGAAGCATGTGTTTTAAATCCTTGTTGTCCAGTAATATGGGCAGCTAGCTGTCCATTTTTCCAGCCTGCATGACCGGTCGGTCATGCAAGGATAGATGAATGAAAAGCACAATATCAGCATGATTCTTTTGTTGTAGTGGGGTGGCCCACTAACGTATGGACCTCGCTTTGATGCATGTTTAAACCCACACCGTCCAACTAGGAGGTAGACCCAACGCCCAGGTAAGGCCAGCGTCCAGCAGGGCTGGCCATCCATAGGCTGCTGGGCTACCTTGATGTTTGTATTATATCCACCTCGTTCCCTATTTTTATGGCCCACCTGGACGGGGCCCACCCTCAGCAGGTGGGGCCCGCTTTGTGTATGTTTTACCCCAGGTGTCTAGCCCCTTTGGACATCCAGCAGGGTTGGGACGCTACTAGATTGGTCGTCCAACAGCAGGCCCACCCTGATGTATGTGTTGTATCCATGTTGTTCATCTGGTGGGGCCCAATGTGACATGTATGAGCCACCATGAATTATGTATTTCATCCAGATAGTCCATCTGTTGGACATCCAGCATGTCCAGAAAGTTAGGAGGGTTGGACGTCCAACAAAGGCCCAACTTGCTATATGATATTGTCCTTTGTAAAGTTGTGAGGTCCACCATGTTGAAAGTGTAATGTATACACACTATACCTCCATTTTTCTGAGATTATGGACCCCATCAGAACCTTGTAAGGCCTACCTTCCATCTATATGAATGTGGACCAGACCATCTAGATTTCTGGACATCCAGCAGGCCCAGATAGGCTGGACGTCCAGCCATTGAGCCCACCTTATTGTATATACACGCTGCCCATCCATTTTGCTAGATCATGGGCTGACTTGTAAGGCCCACCATGATGTATGTGTTGTATGTACCCTGCCCATCTATTTTTTTGGGCCATGGACTGCCCCATGAGGCCCATTATGATGTGTGTTGCACATGTTGCCCATCTATTTTGCGGGATCATATGGGTTGTCCCAAGAGGCCCACCATGATGTATGTGATTGTATTCATGTTGCTCATCCGTTGTCCAGATTGTATTAGGGCCACGGGCCCCATTGTAAGTTAGATTCTATGGCGGGCCGCACTCTAGGAGCAATGGTAGTTAAATGTCCACGTTGTAAACTCCCTAGGGCCCATTGCTAAGCCCATTCCCCATCTATCCTTATTAGGTTGTCCCAAAACATTGGGCCCCCATTGATATTAGTATGACCCATCTCACCTTATTGGGCTAACCCCAAACCGTTGGGCCCCCTTTGATGCTAGTGGGATTATCCAAACCTTGAAGCCCACCTTGTGTACTTACCGAGCCCCCCTAAGAAAGCCCAGCTTACTATATGATAGGGTGGGTGAGGAAGCCCTCTTATTGTACTTAGGCTTATCCTCTTGACTCCCTTTGTGTATGTGGCATCACGTTGATATATCCTCTATTTAGAGCATATCTTGATGTTTGGATTGGATACCAGTCCTTCTATGAACTCCACCATAAATACAGTCCAATTATAGTTTATGTCTGATAATCATGCTTAGTATACATCATGATACATGCCCATACGCATCATTTGTATGCCTATTATGAGGATTGATTGATCATAGCATATGCAGTTGGGCTGAGATGTTTATGGGACTTCCTGAGAGATGGAGTTGCCCCACATGTGTGCACGGTACACGCAGGTTTGATGCATGACTGGATGGTGTGACTCATGCATCTCTCATTATGTGTGATATGATCTCTTCACACCCTAGAGACATCAGGGCCGTGTCCTTCACAAGCATTCGTGAATGGCAGGATTGGACACCGAAAATGTTTTGGTTATAGCATTGGGGCACTTAGGATGTCCATGGGTGAAAGTCCCTAAACCCTTATGGTACCAAGAGGTTGCTCCAACGTCGAGACCAAGTGGATACATGAGCGCCCGAGTGCCGAATACCAGTAGGTCGCATCTCCCACCATATTGTGGTCGGTTGGAAGGGGGTGTGGCCTTATCCGCTCGAGGGGAGGGGGCAAAGCTAGGCTGAGTTTGACCAGCTCAGAAATGGGTCTGCTATTGACGAGCCGGGTAGATATTGGCAAACTATTGGCCAGGCGGATAGTGAAGTCTCTTCCACTTGCATAGTTGTGCGCCTTGGGTAGGGCGGCAATCTAGTGTATCGTGTACTAGACCCTGGTGGTATTCCAGAGGTGAACTGTACTGATATGTGGATCCAGCTGAGGACTGGTGTGCTTGTGTTGCATCTTGCAAATGACATTTGGCTACGTAGGCCTTGCATTCCATAGCCTTGGTACGGCTGATAGCATACATGGACTTACCAGCATTTTTTGCATTACTCTGATATTGTATGCTTGGCACATGTATTGTGCATACACTTACACCACCCTCTAAGCTTCCTATAAGCTTATGTACGACCATTGCATGAAGGTGACGCTAAGACGCAACCGAGCTGAGGCAGGAGCGTGCGACGATTTTCAAGAGTTATAGTGGATATGTGGTGATGTTGTTTTGTGACTTGGTTATACTTATGGTTATGCTTCCCTTTACAAAAAAATTTACTGAAAATCTTCCTTGTAGGATCTCAGGATCGAAATCCGGTATATGGGTGTCCGGATCCGAGAATGGGGTACTACGGAGGATATCGGCACCAGATTCGATGATCGGGAATTTTGTGAGCCCGGTTTCTGAGTTTAGAGTGTGACAGGAGTTGGTATTATAACATAACTTGGGAATACTTAAGGACGACATCACATATCTGCTATGAACTTAGAATGGTTAGGTCCCCGAGATCAATAACTTAGCAACCTTTTGATATACATCCCTAACGTGTGTGCCTGCGATAGTTCTCAAGGCTGATAGGCCCCTTGTTCCCACGTGTAAGACATGGCGCCTAAAAGAGCGACCCGAGCAACTCCCACTCCCCTGCCTAAGATTCTCACTCCCCCGCCTGAGATTCCCGCTTCCCCACCTGAGACTGTTGCACCTCTGTCAGAGACTAGGGCGGCCTCGACCTTGCCCGTGAGTGCAGATCAGATCCAACAGATGTTATAGGCCATGACTGTCGTCCTATAGGGGTAGGGTAGGTGACCCGCCAAGACGCCGATACAGGCAGAGCAGGAGCGCGCGTGCGCCCTTCTACGAGACTTCACACGGCTCGATCCCTCGTGCTTCCAGGGAGAGCTTGACCCGACAACGGCAGAGAGATGGCGATCCCAGGTGGAGAAGATATTTGACACTATAAGGTGCATGACCGAGCAGCGGGTCCCGTTGGCAGTGTTTCTACTTCAGGACGAGGCCGAGCATTGGTGGGCATCGGTCGCCTGAGCGGTAAGAGCCAATTTTGTATGGACTTGAGAGGATTTTGTAGACCGATTCGACATGAAGTTTTTTCCTGACCACGTCCGACAGCATCGCGCACTTGATTTTGAGACTCTTGTGCAGGGGGACATGACAGTGTCCCAATATGAGGCCCGCTTCGTCGCACTGTCGAGATTCGTTACGTATCTTATTGATGATGAGGGGTGGAAGGCCCACTGTTTTAAGAACGGCTTACGCTTTGGCCTCCGAAGTTGTGTCGTCAGACACATGCTCCTGAATTTTAAGCAGGTGGTACAGAGGGCCCAAATTTATGAGGTAGAGTGGGCCGATTCGCAGAGGGTTCATGACCACAGAGGAAATCGAAAGAGGAAGGCCCCATCCGGTAGCTCCCAACAGCATCGACCACAGCAAAGGCGCACAGGCTACCCAGCCTTCCGAGCACCAATAGCACCTCTAGCACCACCTCTGAGTCAATTCACCAGTGTCTGTTATAGATGCGATGAGACGGAGCATCATTGGCAGGAGTACCTCGCCCTCAGTAGTAGCAGCAACAGCCAAGAGCATCGCAGCAGCCTCCACCACAGTAACAGCGATACCAGCTCCTACCACCGAGGCCCCCACAACAACAACACCAGCCTCCGAGACCACAGTAGTAGAGGCAACAGTTTCAACCACCACAGTAGCAGCAGCATCAGAGACCTCAGATGGGATATGCATCTCCCCAGCCGGCTCAGGGAAGATTTATGTGGCCCAGCAGGACCCTCAGTCATCAAGAGGGGTCATTGAGGGTACTCTCCCTGTTTCTGCATGTATAACATGTATTCTGTTCGACTCTGGTGCATTGCATTCTTTTGTGTCCGAAGACTTCTGCCGATCGACTGGGTTACCGTTGAAGTCTTCTCGCGAGGTTCTGTCAGTATCGACGCCCTTGGGGAAGACCGCAATACTAGGCCAATTTTGCTCGTCTTGCCCCGTCTTAGTTGAGGAGGCCTTTTTGCCTACTGATTTGTTCGTGTTGCCGATCTCCAAGTTTGATGTCATCCTGGGCATGGATTGGCTCACCGAGTATCACACCATCTTGGACTGCTCTGTGAGGACAGTCACATTCTATATGCACGACATGTCGTAGTTCCAGTTTATAGCCGACCCCAAAGGAGAGCAGCTTTCTTGTCTGATGTTATGTGTCATTGAGGAGCCAGTTGCCATGAGTATTGACCAGTTGTCGGTCGTCTATAGTTTTCTCGATGTGTTCTAGGAGATTCTGGGATTACCGCTTCATCGGCATATCGAGTTTCAGATTGATCTCATGCCCGGTACCACGCATATCTCAAAGGCCTCTCTTCGTATGGCACCGATGGAGTTGCCAGAACTGTAGAAGTAGTTGGATGAGTTGCACAAGCTAGGCTTCATCCATCCGAGCAGTTCACCGTGGGGAGCACCGGCACTCTTCATAAGGAAGAAGGATGCCTCATTGAGGCTTTACGTGGATTACCGCGAGCTCAACAGGGTCACGATCAAGAACAAGTACCCGCTTCTAAGGATCGATGATTTGTTTAATCAGCTGCAAGGGGTGCAATTTTTTTTGAAGATAGACCCGTGGCCCAGTTATCATCAGATTCGGGTCCAAGAGTAGGATATCTAGAAGACAACATTTAGGACGTGCTATGGTCATTTTGAGTTTCAGGTCATGTCCTTCGGACTGACAAATGCACCCGCGTATTCATGCAGTTGATGAACGAGGTCTTCCATCCATATCTCGATCAGTTTGTTGTGGTATTCATCGACGACATTCTGATATATTCGAGGACCCACGAGGATCATGAGCAGCATTTAGAGATCGCTTTGCAGACCCTTCGTGCCCATCAGCTTTATGCGAAGTTGGAGAAGTGTGAGTTCTTGCAAGAAGAGGTGAAGTTCCTCGGTCACGTGGTGATGAGGCAGGGCATCGTAGTGGACCCCTCGAAGATCGATGCAGTGCGTTAGTGGGGCCAGTCCACGAACACGTCCAAGATCCACAATTTCCTTAGTTTGGCGAGCTGCTACCGATGTTTTATTGAGGGATTCTCCCATATTGCAACCTCATTGACCAGGATGACCCAGAAGGGCACTGAGTTTGTGTGGAGTGACATATGAGAACGAGCATTTGCAGAGCTGAAGGACCGCCTTACGTCCGCACCTGTCCTCACTCTTCCCTCTGGGAGTGAAGGATTTATGGTATTTACCGATGCTTCGCATGTTGGTTTGGGTGCTGTCTTGATGCAGCACGGGAACCCAGTGGCCTACACGTCTCTCCAGCTCAAGGTCTATAAGCTGAACTATCCCACGCATGATTTAGAGTTGGTTGCAGTTGTCTTCAAACTAAATGTGTGGAGGCACTATCTTTATGGGGTTAGGTTCGAGCTCTTCTCTGACCACAATAGCTTGAAGTATCTCGTCTCTCAGTTTAAGTTGAATATAAGGCAGAGACGTTGGATGGAGCTCCTAAAGGACTACGATTTTGATCTTCAGTATCACTTGGGTAAGGCGAATGTGGTGGCAGATGCTCTAAGCTGTCAGCCACGAGGCCTAATGGCAGTTATGATGGTCCAGGAGTGGAGGATGCTTGAGGATATAGCAAAGTATGACTTCGATTTTGGTCTGCAGTCTTCTATCATGCAATTATCGAGCTTGTCTATTCAACCATCTCTTGTCGTAAGGGTGATCGAGGCTCAGCAGACAGACGAGTCATTACAGATTATCAGCAGAGGCGGCATCTTAGAGTCAGTCAGATGGCAGATTGGTTCTGATGGTGGAATTCGTTTTAGAGGCTGATTATGTGTCCCGAATATTCCAGAGTCGTGCAGAGATGTTATGACCAAGGCACATCGATCGAGGTTTTCTATCCACCCTAGCTCAATGAAGATGTACCGCGACATGAGGAGACAGTATTTTTGGGAGGGGAAGAAGCGCCATATCACTAGTTTTATGGTCGAGTGTGACACGTGCCAGCGTGTCAAGGCCGATCATCAGAGACCCCTAGGTCCTTTGAGGTTGTTGAGCTTGCCGATGACTCATCGTGGTCATGACGCCATCTGGGTTGTCGTTGATTGTCTGACGAAGTCGGCGCATTTTCTTGAGATTCATGCGACCTGGCTGTTGGACCGTCTGACCAGATTATTCATTGATGAGATTGTGAGACTACACAGTGTTCCAATTTCGATCGTTTCTGACTGAGACTCGAGGTTCACATCTCAGTTTTGGAGGAGCTTTCAGAAGGCAATGGGGTCTACCTTGCAGTTCAGTACCGCGTATCATCCGCAGATCGATGGGTAGACCAAGAGGGTCAACTAGATCCTTGAGGATATGCTTTGGGCTTACGTGATTGACTTCTCAGGTAAGTGGGATGAGCATTTGCGCCTGGATGATTAGCGTATAATATCAGCTATCAAGCGACCATTGACATGGCTCCCTTTGAGGCATTGTATAACAGGCCGTGTTGGTCCCCCAGTCGTTGGACTGAGATTGGAGAGCATCATCTCCTGGTCCCGAGCTTGTGCAACAGACTATAGAGGTTATCGATATCATCAAGCAGAAGATACGCATAGCTCAAAGCTGACAGAAGAGTTTTGCTGATCGTCGGCATCGTCCCTTGGAATTTGCAGTTGGAGACCATGTGTATCTCAAGGTCTCACCCATGAAGGGTGTGGTTCGATTTAGAGCGAAGGACAAGTTGCCCCGAGATTTATTAGACCTTTTGAGATCACTGGGCGAGTTGGCGTCGTAACCTATAGGCTTGCCTTGCTGCCTCAGTTGTCTGGCATCCACAACTTTTTTCATGTTTCTATGTTGCATAAGTGTAGGTCAGACATTGTTCCTGTGATTGATTGGTAGCCGTTAGAGGTCCATGAGGACGCTTCCTACATTGAGCAGCCAGTTTGTATCCTTGATTGGAAGGAGCAGGTCATTCGGACCAAGGTCATTCCCTTGGTGAAGGTGCAGTGGGGTCACCATAGTGTTGATGAGGCGTCTTGGGAGCGTGAGGCTGAGATTCGAGAGCGCTATCCCCATCTCTTTATTGATTGATTGTACTTTGTATTGTATTTATGATATATATATATATATATATATATATATATATATTATGATGTCATATTCCCTCTTTCTTTGTTGTTCTGCGTGGTAGTATAAATTTCGAGGACAAAATTTTTATGAGGGAAGAGCTGTAAGGCTAGTGTCCTAGTACAACATCGTTCCTTAGACTCCTGTGATCCTCTCAGTCGAATTCCAGTGACCCGCGACCCGTAAACAACATTTGCACACAACCTTAAGTCGCATCCTGTAGATTCGAGTCGACTCAACCCGAAACTTGTACCATTGCAATTGCGCCATCGTCTCGCGCGCCAATGCGATGCCTAGGCTAGGAGTTATGACCTGCGCATAATCTCGGGCATACACCGTGCATTGCGGGACTGTAGGATTCCAAGTAGAAAAAGATCTCTACAAGCCATCATTACCATAACATCACCCTACCTAACCTAGCCTACCCTAGCCTAAGATGACATCATCCCTAGCCCACTCATGCCTTACAAGTAATCATTGCTAGCATGCCCTCCCTTCCCATGCCTCTTACAAGCCATAATTACCTCTTACAACCCATCATTACCTCCCTACACTACCCCTCTCTCTCCCATTCTCCACCATTCTCCTCCATTGCAACCCAACATCCAAGTAAGGGAAGGAGAGAACCCAACATCCTAGCCCATCTTCGACCCTTGATCTCCTAATCCAACCATTAGAACCTCATATTCCTCCATTAAAAGTGAAGCTTATGAGCTTGGGATTGCTAGGAAGCTTGTAGGAGAAGAGGTGGGTGCTTCTTAGGGTAGATCTCTCCATTTTCATGCATGGAGCAAGTGGGACCTACCAATCAATGGTGGGGATCCCATCTTGGACCCTAGGTGTGGCCAATGGCCCACCTTGAGTTGAATGCATGTACCATGATGGGGCCATTCTCCATGGACCCCATCATAATGTTTCCTTATTGCTCAGCATGTAAGGGTCATCTAGATGCCTAATTTTTTTGGTAGGGATGGCATCCCCACCTTGATTTACTGATTTGAGGGCCCACCCGGGATTTGAGGTAAACAAGGTTAAAATTGACCTTATCTTTAACCTACCTCCACCCAAGAGCTTCCGTGACATGCAATCCTTCTTAGGACAAGCCGAATTTTATAGATGATTCATAAAGGACTTTAGCCATCTCTCTCGTCCTTTATGTAATCTCCTTCAAAAGGATATACCATTCAAGTGGAGTTGTAAGACCCGTGCCCTAGCCCGTACCATTCCGTAGGCTTCCGCGATCCTACCGGTCGAGTTTCGGCAATCCTCGACCCGTTTCTGACATTTGCGCACGATCCTAAGCCGAGTCCCGCATACCGAAGTCGGCTCAAATCGAAACATGTACCTTGGCGACCGCACTATCGCCGTGACTCGCGTACCGAACCGATACCTAGGTTGGAAGATGTCAGTCTGCGTTCATTCCGAAGAAACACTGCGTGTTACGAATCTCGAGGGAATCTCTACAACAAGTCCCATCAATCAACCATAAATGCATCCCTTACCCAAGTACAACCACCCCACTCCTCCTTTTCCCACAAGTCAAACCTCTCTCTCCCTCACCATCCCTTTCTTTAAACATTTCAAACTAAACCATCACTCTTTTACCCATTTTTCAAACTCACCCATACTTTCCTTACATCATCCCATCCTTATCATCCCATCCCCCTCTCTCTCTCCCTCTCATTTTCTCAAACCTCCCAAGCACCACACGTCCAACCTCCCTTCTCTCCAAAGCAACACAACAAGTGTGGCCCACTCTCTCATCTCCCATCTCAACCGTCCATTCCTTATCCCCACCATCAAAAGTCCATCATCCACCGTTAAAAGTGTAGGCAAGGAGCTAAGGAGGCCAAGGAGCAAGGAGGAGTGCAAGAGGTGGGTGATCCACCGTTGAAATCTTATTTTTAGGGCCCACTTGTTGGTGGGGCCTATTTTGATGTATGAGTTGTATTATGTGGGGTCCATAGTGGCGGGGCCCCACCATCACCGTTTCTCTCTCTCTCTCTCTCTCTCTCTCTCTCCCTTCTTCTCTCTTTCTTTGAATGGTGATGATGATGAAGGGATGAGTGTGGCCCACCATGAATCACATATTTCATGTGGGACCCATCGGATGAATGTGTTGGATCTACGCCATCCAGCCCATTAGCGGGCCCGGATGGGAGGAAAACATCAATATCATGTGGTCCAAACAGGTGGGCCACGTGCATGTGGGACCCACCATGATGTCCCTGTTTACCCATGCCCTCCAGAGTCTTTGGACGCTGGACGTGTTGGGGTGGCTAACATGGAGTGTTGTGTAATGACATGGGTGTACTTACAAGTTAACAAAAAGAAAAAAAAAATTTACTTTTGGGGAGGGCTGCTCATGCAGGCCCCACCTTAATGTATGGGGCTGATCTACGCCGTCCATTCTGTCCTCCAGCTCATTTTAGGCGTTAACCCGAAAAATGAAGCTGATCCCATTTTCTGGCGGGCCGTGGCGTTGAGAATGCTAGTATTTTCCGTTAAAACTTGGGAAAATGATTGCTGGGATCCACAAGAAGCTTGGACCCACCTGAAACTTGGTTTGGACCCCTAATTTTGTGGGACACAGACAATGGACGGGGTAGATCTGGTCAATGTGGGTCCCACCTAGAAAAAAGAAGGAAGCAGCAGCTGACGCTGCTGCTACAGACATAGGCAGCGCCTGCGCTGGCTGCCTGACGAACGGACCGGCTGGGCCTCACGGCCCCAGCTGTGGGTCCCACGCGATGCGTTTCAAACATCAACACCATGCGTTTGGTGGGCCATCCTCCTGGCTACGGCCCACCCAAAACTCAGCCGTATACGGAACTCAGGTGGACCATATCATCAAAAATCATGTGAAGACATGCCTAAAACATATGAAAACACTTGGTGGGGCCTACCTGAAGTTTGGATGTGGCTGGAATTTGGTCTGGACCCTCAGCCAGGTGGGGCACACATAATGAGTGGGCTGGATTGTGAACCACATTACCGTGGGCCCCTGGTCCATGTGACCATATGAACAGTGGTGTGGCAAATAAATATCACGGTGGGCTCCAGGCCCACCCCAGGTCTAGGTGACCTTATAAACAGTTTGGGTGGCAAATAAACATTCCAGTGGGCCCCACGGTCATGTGACCCTATCAACAGGTTGCATGGAAAATATACATTTAGCGGGCCCCATGGTCGTGTGACCTTATCTCAGGTTGGGCGGAAAATAAGCATTTTGGTAGCCCTTGATAATTTATATATATTATAATATATTATGAATGGTGGGCCATGTATGTGGGACCCATCGTCGATGTATGTGTTCCAATTCCACCATTCAGATGGAATGATGGCCCACCATGATAAGCGATCGACTCCACCATGGGGTATGTATTTCATCAATGTCGTCCATATGTTTTATATCCATGTAGTCCACCTTATATGAGGCCCATCTTGATTGGTTTAAGGCCCATTGTTGGGGCCCGCCTATATATATATATATATATATATATATATATATATATATATATATATATATATATATATATATATATATATATATATATATATATTTGAGGCCCATGTTACAAGGCCCATTATGATGTATGCAAGGCCCATATGATTAGGCCCACCTTAATGTATTCGTGGCCCGATATTGAGGCCCACTTTGATATATATGAGGCCCATGTAACTAGGCCTAACTCGATGTATTTGTGGCCTGCCCACTAAGGCCCACTTTGATATATATATATATATATATATATATATATATATATATATATGAGACCATGGTTTGAGGCCCATTTGATGTATTGAAGGCTTACGGGTTGAGGCCCAATGGAATATACATAAGGCCCATTGTAGTGTGATTCCACCATGGTTTAAATGTTGACCTTTATAGCAGGTTATGCCTTGGGAGCAAATGTTGGTTTGACGTCCACATTGTACGAATAATGTTAGTTAAATGTCCGCATTATACTCTCCCTAAGGCCCACTGATAGGCCCATACTTGTAGTGAGTAGGCCGTTTAGGCCCATATCCGTTATGCACAAGCCTATTACTATATAACATGTTTAGTATTGATACATGATTCATGATCATACGTATCATATGTATGCTTGGTATGAGAAGTGACTGATCATATCATATGCATTCAGGCAGACTGTTTACGGGCTCCCTGATAGGCGGAGTTGCCTACATGAGCGCGTGCCTCACGCAGGATGGTTGCATGACTGATAGTGTGATACATGCACTTGCATTTGTGTGATTGTGATATGCCCTAGCGACATCAGGGCCATAGCCTCCACAGACACACCGTGGGTGGCTGGTTGGATACTGAAAATCATGTTCTAAGCAATTAGGGCGCCATAGATGTCCTTGGGTGAAAGTCCCTGAACCCGATGGTACTAGAGAATGACTCCAACGTCGAGACCGAGTGGATATATGAGCGCATGAGGGCCGAATACCAGGAGGCCGCATCTCCCACTGTGTCATGGTCGGTTTGAAAGGGGTGTGGCCTTACTCGCCAGAGGGTAGGGGGCAATACTAGGCTGAGTGTAACCAGCTCGTGAATGGATCCGCTATTAACGTGTCGGATAGGTATTGACAGACTATTGGCTAGGCGGATAGTGAGGTTTCTTACGCTCACTTGGACTATGCGGCTAGGAGAGCGGCAGTGCCTTTTAGAGTGTACTAAACCCCGGTGATTATCCAGACTGAGAACTGTACTGATTTGATGCTCTAGTGAGGAGTTGTATTGATATGTGGAGGTGGATTGGCATGCTTGACTTGCATTATGCATCGCATGGCCTTGACATGGCCGATAGTATTCATATCTTGCACCGCATAGCCATGGTACGACTGACTGCATTCATGTACTCATCAACACGATTTCGCATTACTTTGACCTTACATTCTGAGCACGCTTATACTCCACACACACTTACACCACCCTCTAAGCTTTCTATAAGCTTATGCACGATTGATGCATGCAGGTGACGCCAGGACGCAACCGTAGTCTCACCGCAGTTGGAGTGTGCAGTAAAGTTTTTGGAGTTTTTGTCATTTTCAGTATATTGTATTTCCCTTTCATAGGCCTTGTACTCAAAAGTTTTTTATCATAGTGGATTTTGTAGTGGATTTTGTGATGGTGTTCTTGTGGTTATTGTTCGTGAGTTATGCTTTTGGTTATGCTCATTACAAATATCATGTTTGAAATCCTCCTTGTAGCATCCCAGGATTGGAACCTGGTAAATAGGTGCCGGGAGCCGAGAATGGGGTACTATGGAGGCTGTTGGCGTCAGATTCGGCGATCAGGAATTTCGTAAGCCCGGTTTTCGAGTTCGAGGCGTAACATGAGTAAAGAATTCCATGAAGCTTTCACTAAGCTCAAGGGCATTTTGACTACTGCTCCTATCATGCAACCACCTAACTGAAGCGTACCATTTGAGATTATGTGTGACACGTCTGACTATGCTATTGAGGCAATGTTAGGCCAGAGAAAAGTGAAAAAGCCTTACGTGATTCACTACACAAGTTGTTCATAACCCCAAGTGTATGGTTGTGATGTAGTAATAACTCGATAAAACTAAGGTCGAATCCACAGGGACTAAACTTGTACGTATTCTGAAATAACTAGAACTAAACTAGAAAAAGATCTAAATCTAAATCTGGAATAAATGAGATTAATTATGAATAAAGTTGATTAAAACTTGTGAATTTAAAGGTGGGAACTATGGGGTCAAGGATCCACTTGTAGCTATCAAGATGCTACCTTACTTGATTCAAGGAACACAATCGCAATTGGAGTCATATCCTATCATATTAGAAGATAAATCAATTTAAATCAAATCTGAACTTTGCATTGACCTAATTCTCAATGGAGGAGAATTGTGAAGATTGGAAGGCATTCCATCTCTCTACCATGCCCAAGAGATGATGGAGAACAACAAGATTTACCAATCTCACAATCTCAAAACAGGAAAAGAAGATATCCAAAGCTATCACAGCATCTATTGTAATTTGAGTCACAATAAATCATAGAAAACTGAAAATATTCTTTTAATATCAAACTAGAAATCAATGAGGTTCAATAAGAATAAGAATCAATGCAAAATAAATATCCAAACACGCTACTAGCTTCACCTATTAGCCCTAGCTAAGAGGTTTAGCCAACCATAGACATGATTAAAACCAAATCTCTTAAACGAAATATGAAAAATAAACTACGAAAGAAGAAAAACTCTTTGGCAGCTGCTCCACCCCTGTGTATGCTCCTTGAGACCTTTCCAAACCTAAAATATACTTTAGAGAATCCTAGGGAGTCCTATTTATAGTTGTGGAACTCCAACTTTCGCACTGACTTGGAAAAATCTAAAAACTGCCTCTAATTTATGCACTTTACATAGTTTTCCAAAATAAAATCAGAGTTTAAACCGCCTCAAATTTACGCACTCTGTGTAATTTTTCAAAATAGACTTAGAGTTTCAGAATATACTTTTTCAGGACAATTTTAAGAATATGTTTGTTTTCAGGACAATTTTAGGATTCCTTTTCTTCACTTCAAATCTTTGGTTCTCTTCACTCCTCCCTTGATTTTCTTGGATCTTTAGCATGTGAATTCTTCATTAATGACTTCTAAATCTCCAAATCTTCATTTAGTAATCTTTTGAGCATAAATCTTCCTTTTGGCATCAATTTCACCTTAAGCTCGAAATCACCTCGCACATGAGAACATGTATAATTAAATCGATTAAGCACTATCATGTATGTAAAATCAAGGTATAAATAGGGGAAAATATGCAATATTTCACACTCAACACACCCCCCAACTAACATTTTGCTAGCCCCAAGCAAAACATGCGTGAAGTGATCTTTAATCTTCAATGTTCAAATCACTTTCAAAAAATAATCTTTTATGCAATCAAGTATGAATGAGTACAATCTAAAAAATCGAGAGTGCAATTTTGAAAACCTAGAGCCAAATCACACGAGCAATCAATTAAAAAGTTTCTTTATCAATCATTTAAGAGCATAAGTGTAAGTGTTATTATGTTTAAAGCACATTTTACACCTAGTTTGTCAAATTTCGTCTTGTCAAAACAACTTAACAAAGTGATCTTCAAGTCAAGCTCATGATCAAGTTCAAGCTCAAGTTCAAACTCAAGCTTAAGTTAAAGACCAAGCTAGATCTATTAAAAGTTCTAGTAGAAGATCAAGCTCCTTTGAAAACTTCAAGTTTTTAATCCTATGAAGTTTAGTCCATACAGGTATTTTAGACCTTAGAAAGAACTTAGGTTTAGGTGTTTTCAAAACATATTTAAATTGGATTTTTATACTTATAAATAATTGAGTTTCGACTAGCCTAAGTTTTAACTCGACTAGTCTAAGAATTTCTCGCCTAGTCCAAGCACCAGCCAAAATGTAATAGATTTTCGGTGGAATCTTCGACCAGTCGAAGAACCTCCTTCGACCAGTTGAAGGTTCCTTGACTCGAAGTCTAGCAACTAAAATCAGTTCGGATTCAGTTTGCTCGATCAGTCGAAGAGCGTGTTCGACCAGTCAAAGGTCACCTTCAACCAATCGAACAGGTCCTTCGACCAGTCGAAGATCTGTTAGATCTTATCATGCTCGAAATTGAAAATTTGTTGGAACTGAATCCGGTGCTCAGGCCAGTCGAATACTGCCTTAGACCAGTCGAAGGAGCAAACTTTCTGCCTATAAATTGAGGTTCTTTCTCAATCCAAAAATATAATTCAAGCCTATCAAAGTCCTTATTCAAGAGAGAGAAGCCTCATTTATTGTCAAGCTATCAAGCAGTATTTACAATCTTTTTTTATAGATTTTTCATTAATTCCTTCATCTTAAAATTCTGCCATTTTGATTCTAAAAAGAGTGTTTACTCTTATTAAAATTTAAGGGAATTAATGCAAGTAGCCTTTAATTTAAACAATCAAATAGACATCTGCACCTTTTCTATTGGACTGAACATTAAACATTCGTCATTCAAAAAAAAACATTCTATGGCTACAGCTTCTTCTACGGTGAAGATAAGTATTCTTTTTTACTTTATATTTGGTTTTTTCTGAGATAGCTAGAAAATCTCAGTGAGGGGTTTCTTTATTTGTTATAGCCCGTTAAAATCACAATTGTATCAAGTTTTAAGGTAACCCTATGAAAACCTTATTTATAGTGAAAGCCAAGGTTAGTAATCTTGCGAGTGAAGTAGGTGTGGCTATTTAAGAACATTTGTTGACACACCAAACCACTATAATTCTTGGTGTTGTGGTGAATGTTTTTATTACTTCTGTGGTGAATGGTTGTAATTTCTTTTATGCAAAAGTGGTGAATGTTTATAATAGATAGTTTTATTTACTCTTGCTCAGTTTGAGATTTTGATTCTTATCATATTCATGAAATAAGGTTGTCCTGCCTAACTTGTTTTGGTGAAGGTTGTCCTACGAATCAGTTTGAATCAACGTTTCAATACTAGTACAATGAGATCTCTGATTTATTTACTTATTCAGCACTTTATTTGAATATTTGGCATAGTCTTATTCACCCCCTCTCTAGGACTTCTTAAGTTCGTCTCTTCAATAAGTTCATATATCAAAATTTTCCAATGTGCTTAATGAATTCTATTTACTTTCCATAACATACTACTATTTCATAATGTTAGCCGTGCTCATCACCTCAAGTTTTATTGAATAATCAAGTACTGATTCTGAACTTATAACATTTTCCTTCTTTTTCCAGTTTTTGATTTTATATCGACAGTCCCTTTTATTTATTCATTATTTCAGACTCTTCATTCCTTTCTAATCTTTTCATCATACATGACCTTTTTGTCGATCTCTTTATTTTTTAACTGGTTCTTTTCATCTTTTTAAGGTGGATAAATTCTCCAGACTTAATTCTCAATATCTATTAATGATACATATACTAACAATGAGAAATTCTAATACAATTCACAGAAAGAAATTTGAATGTGGCTTGTAACTTAGATTAACATTATATTCAAACTTCCTCTTAATCAATTAAATACAAGAATTTAGACGATAGTCTACTCGGTTGATCAAACTCTAACAATTCAAAGTTCAATCTCCATCTTATCATCATACTCAAAGTATTCTTAATTATATAAATTATCATTTTCCAAACATGTTTTTAACTTGAAATTTTGAAAATTTTCACAATTTTTGCTCAAAACTAAGAAAACATTGATTAGTTTACCTAATCCACAACCCCAACCTAAAACCTACATTGTCCTCAATGTAAAAGATATGAGCATGCAATGCACATGAGACATAGAAAAGAAATGGGAAGTGATGGAAAGATAATACCTGAAGAAGAAGAATTAAAGCTTTTCCAAAGTTCTTAACATGTAAATGGGTTAGCATGAAGACTAAACAAACTGAAATCAAACTATCATAATCCTAAATCCTATGAAAGCAATAAACCTAACTACACCTCCATCAGACTAGGAGGTCAATCCTGGTACACAGGATCAGTCAGAGGCATGGACATGTCCTCTGAATCAAACTTCTCAACAAATGGCTTGAGACGATGTCCATTCACTTTGAAAACATTGTCATTTGTCAGATTCTTTATCTCGATGGCCCCATGAGGATAGACATTAGTAACAGTGAAAGGGCCGATCCAACGAGATCAAAGTTTTTTCAGAAAAGATGTAACCGAGAATTGTACAGAATGACTTTTTGACCGGTTATGAATAATTTCCGAAGGATGTTCCTATCATAGAACACCTTCAGTTTGTCCTTGTAAATTCTCGAGTTCTCATAAGCGTCATTCCGAATTTCCTCAAGTTCATTTAGTTGGAGCTTGCGCAGCGAGCCAGCGTTGTCCAAGTTAAAGTTCAGATTTTTGATAGCCCAGTAGGCTCTATGCTCCATCTCCACAGGCAAGTGGTAGACTTTCCAATAGATGAGTCTAAAGGGAGACATTCCAATGAGGGTCTTAAAAGCTGTATAGTAAGCCCATAAAGCATGGGTCAAACGGATTGACCAATCCTTACGGTCAGGGTTAACCATTTTTCCAATAATTTATTTAATTTTCCTATTAGAAATCTCGGCTTGCCCACTTGTCTGCGGGTGGTATGGAGTGCTCACTTTATGAGAGATGTCATATTTCTTCATTAAGTTCTCAAATGGCCTATTACAAAAGTGTAAACCTCCATCACTAGTGATGGCCCAAAGCGTTCTGAACCGGGAAATGATATTTTCTTTTGAGAATCGAATGACCGTTTTATGATAATTATTCCGGTGCAGAATCACTTCGACCCACTTAGTGACATAGTCTACTACTAAGAAAAATGTAAATATACCCAAAGGATTGGGGGAATGGTCCATGATATCGATGCCTCAGCAATTAAATGCTTCAATGATAAGAATGTGGTTCAGAGGCATCATATTTTGATGAGACAACTCTCCCAAATTCTGACAACCCTTACAAGCTTTGCAAAACTCATGAGTATCTCTAAACATCGTGGGCCAGTAAAAGTCACGCTGCAAAATTTTGGCCTTTGTCTTTTTAGCAGAAAAGTGACCACCACAGGCCTGAAAATGACAAAAAGAGATGACACTCTGATGTTCATTATCTAACACACATTCCTTAGATTTAGTTTGGGCAATATTTAAACAAATAAGGATCATCCCAGAAAAACTTACGTACCTTGGCGAGAATTTTTTTCTTATCTTGGGCAGTCCAATATGTTGGCGTGAAACCTATAACAAGATAATTTATAATGTCAAAAAACCAAGGTAGTTGGGAGAGTTTAAACAATTGTTCGTCAAGGAACATATCGTTTATCAATGTCAGCTCAAGGAAATCAGGGAAGTCAAGTTGAAAAAGATGGTCGGCCACTACATTTTCTACTCGTTTTGTCTCATATTTCAATATCAAATTCTTGGAGTAAGAGGATCCATCTTATCAAACGGGGCTTGGCATCCATCTTAGAAAGAAGATACTTTAGTGCCGCATGATCTGTGTAGATGATGATCTTAGATCTGATCAGATAGGACCTAAATTTGTCCAAAACGAACACTTCAGCTAAGAGTTCCTTCTTCGTAGTAGAGTAGTTCACTTGGGTAGAATTTAGAGTTCTACTTGCATAGTGAATAACTTAGGGCTTCTTTCCGTTTCTCTGGCCTAACACCGCCCTAATAGCATAGTCAGATGCATCTCACATAATCTCAAAAGGGATGCTCCAATCGGGTGGCTACATGATAGGTGCGGTAGTTAACATGCTCTTGAGCTTAATGAAAGCTTCTTGGTATTATTCAGTTCACTCGTATGATACATCCTTTTGAAGTAGATTGGATAAAGGACGAGACAGATGACTAAAGTCCTTTATGAATCATCTATAAAATCCAGCGTGCCCTAGGAAGGATCGCACATCACGTACGCTCTTGGGTTGGGGTAGGTTAGAGATAAGATCAATTTTTTCCTTGTCTACATTAATTCTCTTAGACGATATTATGTGTCCAAGCACAATTCCCTTGGCAACCATGAAATGGCATTTCTCCCATTCAAAACCAAATTCTTTTCCTCACATCGCTTTACCATACATTAAATATTTTCCAAATACTCGTTGAAGGATGGACCAAAGATAAAGAAGTCGTCCATGAAGACCTCTAAATATAGCCCCACCATGTCAGAAAAAATACTCAACATGCATCACTGAAAAGTGGCGGGGGCATTACGTACTCCGAATGGCATCCTTCGGTAAGCAAAGGTGCCAAAGGGACATGTGAATGTTTTAAAAGACCGAGCTAAGAGTCCTAGAGGGGGGTGAATAGGACTGCCAAATTAAAAAAATAAACTGCGAAATTTAATCAAATATGAATAAAGATAGTACTTAAACAATCCACAATGTGAAAATGTAAAACAACCTCAAAAATCTAGTATTGAGAGGTTGATACAAACTTGGTTCTAAGGACAACCTGACACCAAAAATGAATGGTTTATGGCAGGACAACCTTACTAGAACTGTAACGCCCTGAAAATCGGGGGTCGAGTATAAACTCAACTCCCGAGTTCCAACGCATCACTTATGCAACAAAATGAATGATGATTGAATGTTGTCTGTATCAAAGCATTGAACATGAGTGAGATTAAGCCAAAACAGCATATCATACTCCAGAGACAGTTAAATTGCGAGCGGAAGACTGTGATAGATATATAAAATATAAAAATAGTGGTGGGTCTCCAGCATGCTTGCATTCCTCAGTGCTCCACATCTTCCAGGCACATGCAATGCATGATGAGCATGATTACCGAGTTGTTATTAGTCTATTTCAAATAGCAAGATTGGGAAACTAAGTTACCTCCCTTGTATCATTCCCAAACATGATCCATTCTAGGGTCGTTAGTCCTAGTTAATCTCAAACGATGGTGTGTTTTCTAGGTCGCTGCAAAGGCTGTCAGGGCTGTTACGGACAAAGGTTACACCACTCCCCCATCACCTTTTTAACGATTCATCACTATACAGATACAGGCCAAGTTTCATACTCTATACACTGCGGCAAAACTCGTCGCCTCACCGCAATTCAGAGTATGCTCGAGGTCACTACAAAGGGTTGTCAGGGCTGTTGCTCGCATTCGTTGCACCACTCACCCATCACCTTATCAATGTAAGCCGACAACACGAATATAGTGTCCCATACCACCATAATCGGCTCACGAGTCTGGTTGCTCACTGGTCACTACGGGGAGGCACGTGGCCCCAGCGTAGGCCGACAGCTCGACCACGGTGTCCCATACCACCATGCCCGGCTCATGAGTCTTAGCGGATCGAGGTACCATGGTTAGAGGAGATTTCACTGGTAAGTTTGGTAACCTAGGTTCAAGCAGAGGCATCCAAACATGGTGAACATACATAAGACAGATCGGGTTACTTGACGAGCTCGGCTAGCTCGAGCACACAACAAGTTGAACGATATGAAGCGCATAAGCACTTCGTGTGGCCAACCACTATCGCCAACCGAAGTACGACTCGAGTTCGTCGAACACATCTCACGTGGCAAATGAAACTCAGCCACGAATTCGATCCCGTTACCGACTGCCTGGACTATACAATAGCCTCAATCACATTCAATTTCAGATATTTAAAGCAGTAATGGATTGAAATTCAAATCATACAATCAAAGTCTGATATTATCCGTTTAGGGCTGTCAGAACTGTTGCACGCACTCGTTGCTCCACTCCCCCATCAACCATGACGGTCATACAACATAAATATGAATTTAAACATATGCATCACATAGATAAAATCATACAACCAGTTGAGCATGTTATGAAGCACAACACAAGCATGAGTTTGCACATATTAAATTCCTAATCACACAGCTATCCAAGGAAATCATACACATAGTTAAAGGAGTTGAGAATCATATCTCAACACCCTTATACATTAAAATTTACTAACTATTACTCATTCAAACGTTTCAACAAACACTTAGACTACATACATCTACATATATGACATATGTTGATCACATAGGTATAAGGCCAAATCCTTTCACTGGGGAGTTACCCCAATCATAACATGCATACACCCACGACGGATAGTCATGGCAAGCAGGAATCCAAGTTCCATATTCATTCAGTCATTTCCACAAACACTTGGGCCACACATTTTAGCATATATAGTGTATATTGGTCGTGGCGTGATTTAGGGCAAATCCTTTCGTTAAAGGGGTATCGCCAATACAACAATCATATATCCATGACAATTAGTCATGGTGAGTACGAATGAGAATTCTATACTCATTCAGTCATTTTCACAAACACTTAGAATACACTATTTTAACATACATAGTGTATATTAGCAAAAACACGAATTAGGACGAGTCCTTTCGCTAAACAAGTATTTTATCCATATATAATATATCAATACAGCAAATAATCATGCAAACACATTTCCAAAATTTATACGTATACAGTACTTTCTACAAATACCTAGAGTATGTAAAATTCCATATTCTTCATCTTTAATCGAAACGGAAAACAGACAGCACTTTATACATGTGCAATTGCATGCAGATCATGAATCTATCATTATCTGACATTGAAAGCATTGAAAACCATAACCTATACATCTAAAGTCCGCACCTTTTGTCGTAGAATCGTAACAAAGTCGATAGGTTTGCTAAGCTTTTGTATATGGCAGTTTGGTAACCTATGGAATTAAATAAGTTAGCTATTTCATAACCTACAACTATCAAAACCCCAAATCAGTTTAGGGTTAGGGTTTCTTACCTAGAAACGACGCCGAAATTGCCGGGAAAGCGATGAGAATGGAGCGGTTAAGCATGGATAGCAGCAGGGAAGCAAGGCAGGGAGATGCTCCCACATCTCCCACACTTTCTCTCTCTTTTCCTAGAGCTTTTCTCAATTTCGTTTGGTTACAATGAGAGAGGGTTTAAGGTCCTTATATAGCCTAAAAACTCACCAAAATAGACTCCAGGTCAAAGTATACTTAGGTTATAACCAAAGCGGGTCAGTTTTAGCTTAACGGAGGACTTCTAGCGGGCCTCCTTGAGCCAAAGGTCGGACTTAAGCTCACCAACCTTGGATCTAGGTGGAGTTAAGTTTTCGTTTCAATGGGATTCCCAGATCACGCGTGGCAGACCAGTTTCAGTTCAACGGTCAGCGGATCTCGATCGGAGATTCCGAGTACATGGATATGTGTATGAAATTTCTTCTGATCCGAGGGTGTAATTTGGTCTGATTCTGACAGTCTGGTTGCTTAAAACTGATCCGCAAGCGAGAGGTGCCAGATTACTATTTGAGATATTTATTTGTAAAGAAAATCAAGTGTTTTCACACTCCTCGCTCCGAACTCAAGCGAATCACACTGGGACACTATCTGGATTTGATTTCAAACCGAAGAGGATATAAAAGAAATAAATAGCAAAGCAAATAACTAAGCTATTACAGCATTCTCACACTTGCATAAATGAAATTACAACATTCTCCACAAATGCAAAAAGGAAATTTTAACAACCACAAAAAGAAAATAAACAATCAATCACCACAAGACCAGAAATTATAGTGGTTCGCTTGTGTGTACACCAACTATTTAGAAAAACAGCCACACAACTACTCCACTCCTAATATCCTCACACAGTGGATATTAGCGTTCACTATGAAAATTGATTTTTCAAGGTTTACTTAAAACCCTCACAATTGTGTCTTTCAAGTGGACTTACACAATTCAAAAACCCCACACTCTGAGTTTTCTGGATCACCTCAGACAAACTAAAATAAAGAGATTTTTCTGGCACAATCTCAATATAACCAAAATAAAGAATTTATAAAATAGTAAAATACTTATCTTGATATTCTCCTTTTGATGCAGCCTGGAAGAACCAATTCGGAGTAGAAGATCAACGTAGATGTTCAATGTTCACACTCACTTATGAAAGGGTTCTAAGTTCTAAAATGATTTTAAATTAAATCACCTTAGGCTAGCTTGATTTGATTTTGATTCCAAGAAATGGGAATACAACAATCCCTTTTTCAAATAAAATCGAAATGCAGAATTCAAAATCAAATGCAAAAAAAAAAAAAAAGCTAATTAAAGAAATATGAAATGAGCACTAAATAGCTTAAGAATATCATTAACTTATCTCTCAGAGTGGTGTATTGATTTTGCTTGAATTGGATACCAAACTCTGAAATTCGTGCTCTATTTATAATTGTAGAAATCGCATCTTCGACTGGTCTTGAGGTCACCATGACTGGTCATAGGACCAACAGATTTTTTAAATTTTGAGCGCGATAAGATCAGACCGTTCCACGACTAGTCGAAGGACCTACTCGACCGGTTGAGTGGCCTCCACGACCTGTCGAGTCCTATCCACGACTGGTTATGCGGAACTCAATTTAGTTGCTGGACTTTGAGTTGAGCCTGTAGGACTGGTTGAACATGGGTTGAGCACTGTTCACACGATCGGTCGAGCAATCTCCAGGACTGGTCGAGGTTCTAACAAAAAATTCTAAAAAATATAAACAAAGTTAGGATTGGTCGAGAATTCCTTGGACTGGTCGAGCCAGTACTAGGACTAGTCGAACATAGCCTAAGACTAGTCGAAAAACAGACTATGCATTTATAAAATGAGCTAATTAAATTATGTATTCAAAATGACCTACCCTAAGGTCAATCTAAGGTCATCCATACCTTATAAATGATGTATGAACATTGAATCCTTCTTTTGCTTAAGTTGATAGTCGTTCTTTGAAATTCACGGAGCTTGAGATCATGTCCTGTGATGAAGCTTGAACTTGAGACTTTTGAAGCTCGAATATCACTTACATTGAAGCTTGAGCTTGAGGTTCAAAGTAAAGAACTTTGTCTTGACTTGGACGAAGCTTTGAAAACTTGAACTATTGAAGCTTGAGAGATTGAATTCACACTAGGTATTGTATTTGACATGAACATGTAATCTTGCACTTGAAGTTCTTGAGGTGACGACCTTTGTTCTTGTACATGAGAAGCACAGTCTTGAATATGTAGATGTGCTACACAAGACATAGATTCCAAGAGGTTTTGGCACTACAAAATTTGACAATCATAGGAGCTAGGAAACATAGCACTTACAATCTCCCCCTTTGTCAAATTAGTGACAAAACACACTTCATTAAAAATAAACATAATATGCTTAATAAAGAATCATGCACTAGTTATCAAAATAAACCAGTTACAACCTGGTCAAAGAATCATGCACTGGTTATCAAAATAAATCAAAACAATTTGGAATCAATTCTCACATCGACTCCCCCAACAATACTCCCCCTTACTTACTCCCCCTTGCAAACAAAATGAAAGGGACTACTACTTATCCACAATCCACAATCCACATATCACAAGCATAAGCATGATAAACTTCTGCCCCTTTTTGTCACAATATGACAAAGGAATGAACCAATAAATGTAATAGGAAGTAGATAAATAAGGAAGAATAAGAAGAGTAATGAGGAAGAAGAAAATATACGATCTAGATAATCAAGTTAACCAAAGTTATAAGCAAGCATGTTCAACCAAGTTCAACTAAGTTCAATCCCCAAAATATCCAAACCAAAAACCAAGTATCATAAGAGTTATTACAAACTACATAATTAAAAACTAATCAGAACCCGACGAAGGAGTAAGTAGGAAGGGTCAATCTGATGAAGTCCCTTGTTAATGCGCCTAAGATATTTGCGCACATATTTGAATTGCAAATCATGGGACACATTCATATTTTCTACCTTCTCCTCGAGTGAGCGCAACCGCGCATCAAAGTCAGATGGCTGATAATCAGGATCATCTGCTGAATCGGATTCGATCTCATCAAAAATATCATCCATGTTGATGTCATCTGGAGGTAAATCACCTTCTTCTGCATCTGCGGCATCAACTCCACCAGCTCCCACATTGACTTGGCCTGGAGCCAACCTCAAATTCATCTTGTTAATATTTGAGTTATTAAATGGTAAGTGGTGAATTGGAGCTTCCTCAACAGGCATTGCCACTAAACTATGAGTGGCCAACATAGTCATAAGATAGGCGAAAGGGATGTCACTGTCCTGGATGGAGACGAAATTGAATGATGCAATGACAAATCAATGAAGGAAGACATACAGACGTACCAGAGATGATGGAATGGAGAATACGGACCATAAACATAGTGAGTTCGTTGTTACCAAAATGAGGATATACATTAGAAATAAATATCCTATGAAGGACTCTGTATCTGGGTAACAAATACTTTGAGGCAAGCGCATTTCCACTAGTATTCCATTCCGCATTTATATTGCATAAATCTTTAGTAAGCATACGTTTCTCAGTTTCAGATGGCTTAGCTACTAGAGTGCAGATGGGAATACCTTCATCATGGACATGTAAATCCATTAGGCCAGAAATAAGATGCCTGTCCACTTCAATTGGACCTTTTCTAGTGGAGATAGTGAATGTTAGATTTTGTAACAGCCCGGATTTTTTCCAACCTGGAATTAGACATCCTTAGGCGATGGGACAATCCTAACTCCTGTTTAACTTCACAAACACTCAACTCAAGGGTCTTAAGTCCCTTTTCAAACCATTTTCTTCACAAATCTCACCTTTCATTACCTCGTTCCTTAAATCCTTCTAAGTACTTTCACATTAGACACTACCTTAAAGTTTAGGTGATGAAGAACAATACTTAAACTAAACATTGCAACAAAGGTCTAAGTGCCACCTCAGACCGAAATCACTCAGGACTAAATCTTTTAGAAATTAGGCGAGATTTAGCTAGTGTTAAACTAGAGTGCCTGTGAAATTAGCACCAATCACTTTAAATATGATCTGCAAGACCCAAAACTTGTAGAATCATTGATGCTAGGTTACCCTAAAATCTAGGATCAATCTCATTACCCGGCTGCTCTCGGGAGCATCTCGAAACTCCGTATCGGATCTGGACCGCACGTCGGAAGTCCGATTAACACGAAGTTAAGGAACTAGGACCGCCTTGCTGGGCTTGACAACCATCTCAGAAATCAAATCCAGATAGTGTCCCAGCGCTATTCGCTTGAGCTCAGAGTGAAGAGTGTGAGAAATGTGAAATTAATTTAAAATAAAATATCTCAAATAGTAATCTGGCACCTCTCGCTTGCGAATCAGTTTTAAGCAACCAGACCGTCAGAATCAGCCCAAATTACACCCTCGGATCAGGAGAAATTTCATACACATTTACATGTACTCGGAATCTCCGATCGAGATCCGCTAACCGTTGAACTGAAACTGGTCTGCCACGCGTGATCTGGAAATTCCACTGAAACAAAAACTTAATAGAACGTAGATCCGGTGTTGGTGAGCTTAAGTCCGACCTTTGGCTCAAGGAGGCCCACTAGAAGTCCTCCGTTGAGCTGAAACTGACCCGTTTTGGTTATAACCTAAGTATACTTTGACCTGGAGTCTATTTCGGTGAGTTTTTAGACTATATAGGACCTTAAACCCTCTCTCATTGCAGCCATACAAATTTGAGAGAAACCCTAGAGAGAGAAGAGAGAAAAGAGAGAGAAAGTGTGGGAGTTGTGAGAGATCCTTCCTGCCACTCTTCCCTGCCGCTCCACGAGCTCCACCGCTCCGTTCTCATCGCTTTTTCGGCGATTCCGGCTCCGTTTCTAGGTAAGAAACCCTAACCCTAGACTGATTTGGGGTTTTGATAGTTGTAGGTTATGAAATAGTTAACCTATTTCGTTCTATAGGTTGCCAAACTGCCGTATACAAAGGCTTAGCAGTTCTATCGACTCCGTTATGATTCTACGACAAAAGGTGCGGACTTTAGGTGTATAGATTATGTTTTCAACGCTTTCAATGTCAGATAATGATAGATTCATAATATGCATGCAATTGCACATGTACAAAGTGCAGTCTGTTTTCCGTTTCGATTAAAGATGAAAAATATGGAATTCTACATACTCTAGGTATTTGTAGAAAGTACCGTATACGTATAAATTTTGGAAATATATTTGACATGATTATTTGTTGTATGAATATATTATACATGGATAAAATACTTGTTTGGTGAAAGGACTCGCCCTATACATGTTTTGCTCATATACACTATGTATGTTGAAATTGTGTATTCTAGAAAGTACCGTATACATATAAATCTTGGAGATGTGTTTGCCATGATTATTTGCTGTATGAATATAGTATATATAAATAAAATACTTGCTTAGCGAAAGGTTAACCCTAATACATGTTTTGCTAACATACATCATGTATGTTGTAATAGTGTATTCTAAGTGTTTGTGAAAATGACCGAATGAGTATAGAATTCTCATTCGTGCTCGCCATGACTAATTGTCATGGATTTATGATTGTTGTATTGGCGATACCCCCTTGACGAAAGGATTTGCCCTAAATCATGCCACGGCCAAAATACGTTATATATGTTAAAATGTGTAGTCCAAGTGTTTGTGAAAATGTTCAAATGAATATGGAACTTGGATTCCTACTTTCCATGACTATCCGTCGTGGGTGTATGCGTGTTACGATTGGGGCAACTCCCTAGTGAAAGGATTTGGCCAAATGCCTATGTATGATCAACATATGTCGTGTATGTTAATGTATGTCTTTTAAAGTGTTTGTTGAAATGTCTGAATGAGTAGTAGTTAGCAAATTGTAATGTATATGGGAATTAAGATATGATTCTTAACTTCTTTTAACTATGTGTATGTTTTCCTTGGATAGTTGTGTGATTAGGAATTGAATATGTACAAACTCATGCTTGTGTTGTGCTTCATAACATGCTCAACTGCTTTTATGATTTTATCTATGTAATGCATATGTTTAAATTCTTGTTTACGTTGTATGATCCATCATGGGTGATGTGGGAGTGGAGCAACAAATGCGTGCAACAGCCCTGACAGCCCTAAATGGATAATACCAGACCTTGATTGTATGAGTTGAATCTTGATCCACTACTGCTTTATCTATCTGCAATTGATTGTGTTTGGGGCTATGATTATAGTCCAGACAATCGGTACCAGATTTGAATTCGTGGTTGTGATTCATTTGCCACGTGAGATGTGTTCGACGAACTCAAGTCGTACTTCGGTTGGCGATAGTGGTTGGCCACACGAAGTGCTCATGCGCTTCATATCGTTCAACTTGATGTGCGCTCGAGCTAGCCGAGCTCATCAAGTAACCCGATCTGTCTTATGTATGCTAACCATGTTTGGACGCCTCTGCTTGAACCTAGGGTACCAAACTTACCAGCGGAATCCCTTTTAACCATGGTACCTCGATCCGCTAAGACTCATGAGCCGGGCATGGTGTTATGGGACACCGTGGTCGAGCTGTCAGCCTACGCTGGGGCCACGTGCCTCCCCGTAGTGACCAGTGAGCAACCAAACTCGTGAGTCAATTATGGTGGTATGAAACACTATATTCGTGTTGTCGGCCTACATTGATAAGGTGATGGGGGAGTGGTGCAACGAATGCGAGCAACAGCCCTAGCAGCCCTTTGTAGTGACCTCGAGCATACTCTGGAATCACGGTGAGCCTTAGAGTTTTGCCGCGGTGTATGGAGTATGAACTATGCCTGTTTCTGTATAGTGATAAATCGTTAAAGAGGTGATGGGAGAGTGGTGTAACCTTTGTGCGTAACAGCCCTGGCAGCCTTTATAGTGACCTAGAAACCACACCATCGTCTGAGATTAACTAGGACTGACGACCCTAGAATGGATCATGTTTGGGAATGATACAAGGGAGGTACCTTAGTTTCCCAATCCTGCTGTTTGAAATGGACTAATAATAACTCGGTAATCATGCTCATCATGCATTGCATGTGCGTGGAAGATGTGGAGCACTGAGGGATGAAAGCATGCCGCGAACGTAAGATGGTGTCGCACGAGGGAGGGTGTGGTGAGGGCATAAATCATGACTACATTCATACTTGCATTAATAAGAGTAGTTAGGAGTGTTTGATTTTACTGCTTTATCATTACTGCTTGACTGAATTGATAACATGTTAACCTATGCTTTATTGTTCCACTGAGTTGATCACTCAGTCCACGTTACGGGACGGTGTTCCGAACACCCACCAGACTTTGTCTGATTGCAGATGGCGACGCTACTCCTGAGGCGGAGCCGGACTTTTGTGACGACGAGGATGCTTTCTCATATATGTGGTTTTCAGGCGGCTTCATGTGAGCCGTGCCTTGATCCACAGGGTTACAGGGATGTTGACTAGATGACACTACACATTTGGTATAATTTGAACTGTACTTGTAATTCTTTAACCTGGTAACATTATCACACTCTGAAAACTCACCACTATTTTTATATATTTTATATATCTATCACAGTTTTCCGCTTGCAATTTAACTGTCTCTGGAGTATGATATGTTGTTTTGGCTTAATCTCACTCATGTTCACTACATTAATGCAGACAACATTTAATCATCATTATCTATGTTGCATAAGTGATGTTCTGGAAACTCGGGTGTTGAGTTATGCTCGACCCCCAATTTTTCGGGATGTTACAGATTTTCAGTCGAAAAATCGGTAATACATGCATATATAGCTTGCTCAATGGAGCGGTATGTCGGTCCACCCCAATGCAGTATGTTATCCCATCTTACAGACTAAAGGAGGGGAAGGATATCAAATGGAGCAAGATGATCAACATTAACAGGTTGTTCAACAATAACATTACGCAACCTAATATCCCGTACATATGGGGGATCATCTTTGGGTGACCGAAGGTGGCGCACTGATATAAGAGTCAAACGTGATGTAGAGGGACCACGAGACCCTTTCTTTTTTGTTCTACCTTCCATTTGTATCAAAGATAATAAGGAACCAAGAGATTACAAAAGAAGTAGAGAGGGTTTTCACTAGATCAGATTTTTAAGAAGAAAACGCCAAAAACTACTATGAATCACGAAATAAACAACACCAATGATGAAAAGGGAGTGCTATGAACTTGAATCTACAAGGAAAACAAAAACAAAGCACTAACATTGAAGAAATAAGAGATGGGTTCGACCGGTCGACCTAGGAGCCGTTAGAGAAGAAGCCCAAAATGAGGAAAAAGTGATTTTCCCCCAAATAAAGCATCAAACCCGCGCTACACGGCTGGTCAAGTACATGCTCGACCTGTTGTGCCACAACTAGTCGAGTATGTACTTGACTTGTCGTGCATTGCCCAAAATATGCATTTTTCATTAAATTTGAAATTTTAAACATTTAAAATAACAAATGTATACATTATGATACAAAAATGCATGAATAATCTATTCAAATTACACATACCAAGATCAAATTTCAATTTAGAAAACTTGCTTTTGTCGAGCTGTTTTGTGAATATGTCAGCAAGTTAAGTCTCGGTCGGAATGTATTCCAAAGAAATTGTCTTGTCTTCCACTAATTCACGAATGTAGTGATATCTAATGTCAATATGCTTAGTTCATAAATGTTAGATTGGATTTTTAGAAATATTAATTGCGCTTGAATTATCACAATATAAAACCATAGTATCTTCCGCAATTCCGTAATTGCTTAACATTCTTTTCATCCACACAAGTAGAGTACATGCATTATCTGCTACAGTGTATTCAACCTCAGTAGTTGAGAGCGATACGGAACTTTGTTTCTTACTTAACCAAGAAACTAAACAGTTCCCTACATAGAAACAACCACCACTGGTTGATTTTCTTTCATCAATGTTACCAACCCAATCAGCATCTATGTAACCAGCTAATTGCACACTAGTATCATGTGGATACCAAAGACCCAGATTTGCTGAACTTGCGACATATCACATAATCCGCTTAACAGCAATTAAATGTGACTCTTTAGGGTCAGATTGATATCTAGTGCAAATTCCTACGCTAAATGCAATATCAGGTCGGCTTGTAGTTAAATAAAGAAAACTACTTATCATACTACGATACAATTTAGGATCCACACTCTTACCTGTAGAGTCCTTTGAGAGTTTTAAAGTAGTACTAATAAGAGTATCAAATTTTTTTTCATTCTCAAATCCAAACTTTTTAACTAAGTTCAGATCATATTTAGTTTAAGAGATATAGAAACCATCAGGTTGCTGTTTTACTTGCAACCCTAGGAAATAATTCAATTCCCCAACCATGCTCATTTCGAACTTAGACTTCATAAGATCTGCAAACTCAATAGTCATGTTAGCACAGGTAGATCCATAAATAATATCATCAACATAAATTTGCACTATTAAAATGTGATCATTATGTTTCTTTACAAACAATGTCTTATCAACACTTCCCATTATAAAGTTATGACATAGTAGAAACTTAGTCAACTTTTCGTACCATGCCCTGGGAGCTTGTTTCAATCCATAGAGTGCCATTTTGAGGCGGTAGACATGATTAGCATTCCTAGGGTCTTCAAAACCTGTTAGTTGTTCAACATACACTTCTTCATGCAAATCTTTATTTAAGAAAGCACTCTTTACATCCATTTGGTATATTTTGAATTTTCTAAAACATGCAATGGATATAAACAGTTTGATTGATTCAAGACGAGCTACTGGGGCAAAGGTTTCATCATAATTGATGCCTTCAATTTGAGTATACCCCTGTACAACCAGCCTAGCCTTGTTCCTAATAATATTACCAAGTTCATCAGACTTATTTTTGAAAATCCACTTTGTTCTGATAATGTGTTTATCTTTAGGTCTAGGAACTAAGTACCAACATCATTTCTAACAAATTGATTAAGCTCTTCTTGCATCGCAACAATCCAATTTTCATCAGTAAGAGCTTTTACTTTAGCCGGTTCTATTTGAGATATAAAATACACATAATTACACATATCTTCTAGTTGTTTACGAGTGCGCACACCAGTGAGAGGGTTTCCAAGAATCTAATTAGTTGGATGGTCTTTAACTATCCTCAGTTCAATGTTCTGTTGACTTGATGAAGAGTTTGGTTTATCAATTAGAAGAACTTCATCATTTTCTGAACTTAAGACAGGTGTATTCAAGTGATCGTCAATAAGTACATTAATGGACTCTTGAATAACACCGGTCCTCTTATTAAGAACCTGATATGCTCGACTATTTAGAGCATACCCTAAAAATATCCCTTCATCACTTTTGGTGTCAAACTTACCCAGATTTTCTCGGTCACGTAAAATGTAGCACTTGCTGCCAAAAACTCGAAAGTATTTGACTGTAGGCTTTTAATCAAACCATATTTCATAAGCCGTTTTACCATTTGATTTTCTAGTATAAACATGATTAATTATATAACAAGCAGTATTTACGGCTTTGGCCTAAAGATTTTTAGGGAGCTTCATACTATTTAACATTACATTTGACATTTCTTGAAGCACTGTATTTTTTCTTTCTACTATACCATTTTATTGTGGTGTTTTGGGTGCTGAAAATTCATGTGATATTCCCTAATCATTGCAAATTTTCTCAAAAATGCTATTCTCAAATTCTGATCCATTATCACTACGGATCTAACAGACTTGAGATCCTTTTCTATTTGAATACGTTTAAGGATCTTTTTTACTTCATCGAGAGTTTCTGATTTGTCCCTTAAGAAGACTACCCATGTATATCTGGTAAAGTCATCAACAATTACAGTATGTACTTCTTGCCACCTCGACTCTCAGTTCTGGTTAGTCCAATAAGGTCCATATGGAGAAGTTCGAGTGGTTTAGAAGTGGCATTGGAGTTCACCTTTTTGTGAGTACTCCTGGTTTTTTTGCCAATCTGATATTTACTACATATCTTATCTATTTTCTGTATTTTATGTAATCCTCTTACTAACTCTCTTTTGCTCGATCTATACAAGTTGCGGTAGTGTACATGTCTAAGGCGTTTATGCCATAACTCGGTCTCATCGGTATGGACCATTTAGCACGATAGATTAGATGTACTTGAATCACTTACAATGTAGCAGTTTTCAGAAGTTCTACGACCAATTAATATTACAGAACCATTTTTATTTAGAATTTCACATCCTTGGTTAGTAAATTTTAAACTATGATTATGATCGCATATTTGAGAGATTCTTAATAAGTTGTGTTTTAACCCTTATACGTATAAAACATTCTCAAATAACGGGAGGTTAAAGAGTTGAACCGTACCTTGGCCAACAATTCTGCAGTTGCTACCATCACCAAATGTGACTGAACCATCAGTCATATCTTTAAGATTAGTGAACAAATCTTTGTCACCTATCATGTGTCTGGAGCAACCACTGTCTAGGTACCACTTCGAATGGTTTGTAGCTTTGAAAGCAGTGTGGGCAACCAAGCAAGTAATCTTAGGAACCCATTTCATTACTGTCTTGGGTTTAGGAGTAAAGTTGGTCATCTTATGTTTGTAGTTGTTATAAGACCGACCGATTGAGTTAGATTTTAAGAGTTCCTTAAGTAAATCAACAATTTTCTCAGGTAAAGGATTATGATTCTGATTTTTGTAGTTGATATGGTTACTTCTAGGTTTTAAGGTTTGAAAAGACTTAGTATTTTTAAAATGATTTTGATTCAGGCTTTTCCCTTTTGAGTTTAAAGACTCCCCTTTCACAAATTTGGGTGGAGTATTCTTATATTTGGGAAGAATACTTTTGTCGTAGCCCAATCCAAATCGATCGCCACATTTTCTAGAACCGAAACAGTTTTTCTAACTTAGGATCACCTTGGGCATACTTCCATGTGTCTTTTAAACTCAAAAGTGAAGAGACTTCAAGTTTTAGTTTTTCATTTTCAGATTTTAAGTTTTCAACTTGAGAGTTTTTGAAATCTAAGTCGCACTTAGTTTTATCAAAACAATCTGAAATGTAAGATTTTTCTAAAACAAGATTATCAAAATTTTCTTTAAGTTTTGAAAAGTTTTCTTTCTGAAGTTTTAGTTTTACCGCAATTTTACAACTTTCCTTGTATAGGGCATTATAAGTATCTTGAAGGTCTTCTTCATTTTCATTATCACTATTCAAATTTTCTTCACTAGTTGAATCATCATTATCTGAAAAAGTGAACTTGGCTAAAGTCATAAGGGCTTTAACTTCATTACCTAACTCAGTTTCAAAATCTTCTAACTCAAAAGAGGCTTCAGACCAGGAAGATTCATCCCAAGTAGCCAACATACCTTTCTTTTTTTATTTGTCCTTTATAGGACACTTGTTTGCTAGATGCCCATATTCATGACAGTTGTAACATTGACTATCTTTTAAAGATTTCCAAGTTTTAGATTTAGATCTTTTCTTTTCATTGGGTTTTTGAAAATCAACCCTCTTTTTACTTTTGAAAATCTTATAAAACTTTTTTGCTAAAAGGATCATATCATCTTCAGAATTTTCAAAATCAGAATTACTACTATTTTCTTAAGAAATACTTTTAGAAGATTTAAGGGCGATGGATTTACCTTTAGGAGCTTTAAAGTTTAACTCATAGATCTGTAATGAGCCAACTAATTCTTCTACCCTCATATTATCTGTATCACGAAGTTCCTGGATCGAAGTCACCTTTGAATTGAACTGTTCAGGTAGTGCGCGTAGTATCTTTACACAAACTTTACTTTCTGAGATTTTATCACCGAGACCCCACATAGAGTTGATAATGTCATTCAATTTAGTATAAAAGTTCATGAGAGTTTCACTTTCCTCCATACGTATTTCCTCAAATTTGGTTGTGAGGATTTGGACTTTAGATTTCTTGACAATTGTTGTTCCCTCGTGTGTCATTTCTAAAATATCCCAGGCTTGCTTTGCAGTATCACAGGATATAATTCTTTTGAATTCATCCGATGATAGTGCGTAAGTGATTGCATTTTGTGCTTTTGCATTGGCACTACTCTCACTTTTTTTATGAGTGGTCCAAGAGAAATAAGGTGTGACTTTCATAGTTTTGGATCCATCGGTACCAATCACTTCAGTGGTAGGAGGGGTCTAATCAGTCATTGTGGCTTGCCACACACTCTCATCCATGGATTTTAAGAAAATTCTCATCCTGGCTTTCCAATAGGCATAATTGGAGCCATCAAATGGTGGAAGCCTAGTGACTGAAAGACTATCAAAATTTAACATCTTACAAAGCTCAGATCGATTAGCTCAGGAAATTAATCCAAAAGAAATAATAATTAAAACAAGCTATTAAGCTCTGATACCAATTGAAAAGGCCAAGCTACGAGTCCTAGAGGAGGGGGGTGAATAGGACTATGCCAAATTAAAAAAAAAAAAAAAAAAAACTCGAAATGTAATCAAATATGAATAAAGATAGCACTTAAACAATCCACAATGCAGAAATGTAAAACAACCTCAAAAATCTAGTATTGAGAGGTTGATACAAAATGGTTCTAAGGACAACCTGACACCAAAAACCAATGGTTTATGGCAAGACAACCTTACTAGAACTTGGGTGAGTATCAAAAACTCAAACTGAAGAGGATATAAAAGAAAAAAATAGCAAAAGAAATAACTAAGCTATTACAACATTCTCACACTTGCATAAAAGAAATTACAACATTCTCCACAGATGCAAAAAGGAAAATTTCAACAACCACAAAAAGAAAATAAACAATCAATCACCACAAGACCAGAAATTATAGTGGTTCGCTTGTGTGTACACCAACTGTTTAGAAAAACAGCCACACGACTACTCCACTCCTAATATCCTCACAAAGTGGATATTAGCATTCACTATGAAAATAGGTTTTCAAGGTTCACCTAAAACCCTCACAATTGTGTCTTTCAAGTGGGCTTACACAATTCAAAAACCCCACACTCTGAGTTTCTGGATCACCTCAGACAAACCAAAATAAAGAGATTTTTCTGGCACAATCTCAATGAAACCAAAATAAAAAATTTATAAAACTGTAAAATACTTATCTGGATATTCTCCTTTTGATGCAACCCGGAAGAACCAATTCGGAGTAGAAGATCAACGTAGATGTTCAATGTTCACACTTACTTATGAAAGGGTTCTGAGTTCTAAATTGATTTTAAATTAAATCACCTTGGGCTAGCTTGATTTGATTTTGATTCCAAGAAATGGGAATACAAAAATCCCTTTTTCAAATAAAATTGGAATGCATAATTCAAAATCAAATGCAAAAAAGCTAATTAAAGAGAATATAAAATGAGCACTAAATAGCATAAGAATATCACTAACTTATCTCTCAAAGTGGTGTATTGATTTTTCTTGAATTGGATACCAAACTCTGAAATTTGTGCTCTATTTATAATTGAAGAAATCGCATCTTCGACTGGTCCTAAGGTCGCCACGATTGGTCGAGGACCAACAGATTTTTGAAATTTTGAGCGCAATAAGATTAGACCATTCCATGACTAGTCGAAGGTTGGCCTCCGCGACCGGTCGAGTCCTGTCCAGACTGGTCGTGCATAACTCAATTTAGTTATTGGGCTTTGAGTCGAGCATATAGGACTGGTCGAACACGGGTCAAGCACTGTTCACACGACTGGTCAAGCAGTCTCCAGGACTGGTCGAGGCTCTATCAAAAAATTTTGAAAAATATAAACAAACTTAGGACTGGTCGAGGATTTCTTGGATTGGTCGAGCCAGTGCTAGGACTAGTCGAACATAGCCTAAGACTAGTCAAAAAATAGACTATACATTTATAAAATGAGTCAATTGAATTATGTATTCAAAATGACCTACCCTAAGGTCAATCTAGGGTCATCCATACCTTATACATGATGTATGAACATTGAATCCTTCTTTTGCTTTAGTTGATAGTCGTTCTTTGAAATTCACGAAGCTTGAGATCTTGTCATACGATGAGGCTTGAACTTAAGACTTTTGAAGCTTGAATATCACTTACATTGAAGCTTGAGATTAAGGTTCAAAGTAAAGAACTTTGTCTTGACTTGGACGAATCTTTGAAAACTTAAACTATTGAAGCTTGGGAGATTGAATTCACACTAGGTATTGTATTTGACATGAACATGTAATCTTGCACTTGAAGTTCTTAAGGTAACGACCTTTATTCTTGTACATGAGAAGCATAGTCTTGAATATGTAGATGCGCTACACAAGACATAGATTCCAATAGGTTTTTGCACTACAAAATTTGACAATCATAGGAGCTAGGAAACATAGCACTTACAATGTTTTCTTCTCTTGATCTTCAAGGGCTATCTCTATATTATTGTAGCCCAAATATCCGTCAAGGAAGTAATAGTAAGAATGACTAGCTAGCCTTTCCAAAATTTGATCAATGAAGGGCAAAGAAAAGTGGTCCTTCCTTTTGACGGTATTCAACTTCCTATAATCAATGTCATTCTCCAACCAGTAGTAACTCTAGTTGGCACGAGTTCATTGTCGGCATTGGCTATGATGGTGATTCTAGACTTCTTAGGAACTACCTGAGTTGGACTCACCCATTGACTGTCGGATATAGGGTATATGATACCCACATCCAAAACTTAAGAACCTCTCCTTTAACCACTTCCTTCATATTTGGATTTTAATTGACGTTGTGGTTGTTGGGAGGTCTTTGCATTATCCTCAAAATGAATGTTGTAAGTACAAATCAAAAGATCAATTCCCTTGAGGTCCGAAATCGACCATCCAATGGCTCCTTTATGCTCAATGAGAGTAGAAACAAAGCATACTCTCCAGTTCTTTCCCAAGGTGGGAAGAAATCACTACCAGGTATGTCTCGTCTTGACCTAAAAAGACATATTTAAGATCAGAGGGCAAAGATTTTGGGTCAAGATTCGACTCTTTAAGGCTAGACGGTAGAGGCACTACATCGGTTTAAGGTAATTCTTCAAATTGTGGTCTCCACCGATTAACTTCAAGTACCGGCGTAGCATCAAGCATGGCATCCATTTCTTTAGTCATGTCATCATCCAAATCAGGGGAGTAGGCCAAAAACATCTTTAGAATGTCAGAGTATAGAGTCAGGAGTGCTCTATCTTCCACAAAAGAATCGATCATGTTAATGTCATGGGTATCGTCATCATCCTCTGGCTATTTGTTCATGCTGAAAAAGATGTTGAGCTCCAATGTCATATTTCCAAAAGATAAATTCATAATTCCATTCCTACAATTAATGATAGAATTTGATGAAATAAGGAATTGGCAACCAAGAATGACGGGTATTTGAGTGTTCACATCTATGATGGGTTGAGTATCTAGGACAATAAAATCTACTAGATAGTAGAATTTATCAACTTGGATCAACACATCCTAGACCCAATAATTCGTAAACCGAGTAAGGTATTAGATTTACGCTCGCCCCCAAGTCAAGTGCGTGCTCAATCCAGTGGTTTCAAATTACATAAGTGATGGTTGGGCTACCGGGATCTTTGTATTTTTGTGGCACATCTTGCTTGAGGATGGCACTCTCTTTTTCTGTAAACAAAGATTTTCTTTTGAATGTTTTGTCATTTTTGGTTGTACATAAATCTTTCAGAAATTTAGCATATGAAAGGATTTGTTTAACGGCATCTAGTAGAGGGATGTTAACCTTCACTTGCTTAAGCACTTCTAGAATATCCTGAAGTTAGAGAGAGGTTTTGGTTGAAATAGCGGTGTAGACCGCTTGAGTTGAAGTAGGAATATACCAATATGTCCTAGAGGGGGGGTGAATAGGACTTTTTAAAGTTTTTAAGATTTACTAAAAATCCTATCACACTAATCCTATCACAGAGTACAGATTAGGATTACTCAAAAATTAACTCTATAAGCTTCCAAGCCCAGTAGAGGATCCAATCACAAACTATTTAAGAAATAGACAATGTGTAAACTAGTTTATGATGGATATGATTGTGTCTATATGTAAGATGTGATGTCAGATAATCAGTTATGGAAATATAGAATTGAATCACTCAACCAGATGAAAAGCAATCTCAAACACAGTCATTTTTATAGTGGTTCGACAACTTGTCTACTCCACTCCCGGCTGCCACACTCAACCCTTGAGTGTATCGGATTTCACTAAGGAGGTTTCCCAGGGTTCACCTCAAACCTAAGGTTTTAAATCAGGCTCACCTTCAACCTTTACAACCTACACTGAGGCTGACTGTTTATGCTCTCACGAGCAGGGGTCAACACAACGCACCCACTTTTAGGCACACTGGCCAAGGATCTTCCATAAGACCCTACTGGAGGTTTCTACACGATTGACCTCTAACCCTAAGGTTTTACCAGGTTCACCTAAAACCTAGAGTTTTACTGGTTCACTCCAAACCAGATGTTTTTGTTCTCCATAGAGAAAGGGTCCACACAACGCACCCGGGAGTTTTACTGGTTCACTCCTAACCAGATGTTTATGCTCTCCATAGAGCAAGGGTCCACACAACGCACTCGAGAGTTTTACTGGTTCACTCCTAACCAGATGTTTATGCTCTCCACAGAGCAAGGGTCCACACAACACACCCAACACGTACACTCCCACCGGAGGCTTCCTTGAGGACTTCAAAGGGTGAAAACTACTTAAGACCCAATCCTAGAAAGGAATGATCACAAGTGTCCTCTGGACTCTAGATACTTACAGATAAGTTGATGAGTCTCATTCAGCACAATGCCGAAGATCTCCTCCTCCTTGTTGATGAAGAGTCTTCTGCTCCCTTGATCCGCAACACAAGATAATATACCTATACTAGGATTTGAGTTGGGTCAAGGTGAAAATGGAATCCTACTCTCAAAATATTTTCCTATCAGGAATGTAGAGCGATTCCAATCTTATGATCCAAGGCATCCCAGCTTAATGATTTGCCATTAAGGTAGTAGCTAGAGGATCCTTGAATGCGGAAGTTCATTCCCCAATCCACTCTATTGAATGTCAATGGTGAGGGTGGATTGGAGGATGAACTCCCTTGAGAGAAAGGGCTTTAGATATATGATATAAGTTGAAACACTCAAAAGCTCTCTCTTCTTTCTCTCACAGCAACAAAAGACAAGTCCTCTATATATAGGCAAAAAGTTCCAACGGATATAAAACGATCACATTTATGACAGAGTTCGATATCATCGAGCACGTTCGATATCATCGAGCGTATACTCTTGATAGCATCGATGGTCTGCTCGATGACTCGGACTCGATGTCATACGCGTTTGAAACTCTTTGCCAATTGGTCGATGAATCGAAGCTATTGTCGATGTCATCAGATTTCGAACTCCGATTCCATCGATTACAGGTTCGATCCATCGAACTTGAAAAATGAGAGAGACTTGATTTTGAGATATTTTAGGTTTTCATGAATGATCGGGGGAACCGTCGAGATCATCAGAATTTGAATGTCGATGATATCAAGATCAGAGTCGATGCATCGATAAATCCAGCGGATTTGTCTTTAAGCTTGCTGGATGATTTGTGTCTTAGTTCGATGCAATCGACCTGGTGCCGATATCATCGATATTTGAATATCGATTCTATCGAAGGGCCCCCGATCATAGTTAAAAAACAACCTAAAATATTTGCTGTAAGAAATGCGCGCCCACTATCGATATCATCGATGGACCTCCGATCTTCTCAATATTTGAATTCAAATCATATTGGATGGTCATCGATATATCGAAGAATTTTAAGATTTTCATTAAAAAACAGGGGCAACGAAAATCTGCCTGTCGATCTTATCGAGCCACTCTCGATGGTCTCGAGATTTGAATATCGATGATATCGATATGTGTATCGATATATCGATAATTCATCCAGTTATGTTGTGAAGTTGCTGGACATATTTAGTGCTTTTATCGATGATATCGATAGGTGTATCGATACATCGATAAATTGTCCAGATGATCATTTAGTTGCTGGACATTTTTTGTCCTCTTATCGATAATATCGTTCATGTATCGAGGACATCAACAGTGCAGGTTGATCATGTCGAGGGTGCTTCGATAAAATCGACAACGCGAGAAAAACTTAGAGATTTTCCTATTTTGAAAAACGTTTTCTCACCTTAAAACCCAATGATTTTTAACTCGTTTTTAAGGGTTTTAATCACCTAGTGTTTTAGGACATGGGATGTGAGGCTATGATTTACCTATGGCAAGCTTCCACACATCCGGATGAGGCAGACGCTTGAATTGTTCTTCCTATCGAGTTCTGTAGACAGTCTAACCCACCACTCACGTAACTTGACAAACCAGGGCACTTTCAATCTCCCCCTTTGTCAATTACATGACAAAATCCCCAAAACACCCTAAGATACTTCTAGACAAACACACCCTAAATTGTGTGTACATGTTTTTACACAATTTTATAATTTTCTAACCCATGTACACAACCAGTATCTGTTCCCCCTTTCTTCAAAACTCCCCCTTTCTTAGTGCAACTGCTCCCCCTAATACCTGCAACACATTAGATATACAACTTTCCACTCGGGGTGTTTTAACCGTTCTCCCCCTTTTTATCAGTCATTGGCAAAGACATAACAAGTGATATTGACTGAAGGTGAAATAAGCATATGGGAGAACCAACAGATATAGATGTAGAGAGATGAAATCATTTTAAAACATACATCATCCTCAGAAGATATGAATGCATATTTAAATAAAGCATTGACACAATCAGATAAGATAATCATGAAAAACACATGCATTCCATAGTCAGATAGTAGATAAACCAAGGGATCATAAAACATAATTATGGCAGTAAAAATGAGAATTATATCTAGCCATATTCAACAATATCCAAAAACATATTTATACTACCCAAGATTAGTGGATTAACAGTTATCCCTACAACATTACCAATCCCATTTATGGGCACCCAGACACCAATCATCAGTATTTTAACCCATCCATAACAGATAATGACATCTATCCATGCATATCAGTGTAGAGAAGAGCTGTGAGTTCTAAAAAAAAATAACAGTATAGCTTCAAATGACAGAATTCACAGTCTAAGTCTCAATCTTGAGAGGATATTCAACAATTTTCAGGAGAGCAGTCAGAATAAGGTATACCAATTAGATTTGATGACCATTGAAAGATGCTTTCCTGATGTACGACGTTTCACATTCCAGAGTGTCTGAACATTTCATCTATCACGGCAACTATTCAAGTTTCAGATGACTTTGATGACATCGATACTGGTTCAATGTCATCGGATATGTCAAATTTAAAAGTTTTTGAAATTTACTCTTCTTTGACATACATAATGGGCAATGATTAGTACAAGGAAATATGCCTATGTTGCACATGTACATTTAACCAAAGCCAAACAACTTCTTCGTTCTTCTTTTAAAAAAGAGAGAGAGCATCAGTTCTCATATGTGCCAATTTAGCTCATTTTGCCTGTGCATTTTATCATCTTGCACATATTTCAATAGATTTTTGGAGGTCACCAAATCTATTATCATTAAGAGTCTATGTCAGCAAGATGTCTTTCTGTAAACACATAGTCCAACACAATGATCTTTTCTTCAACAAGTTCTCGGATAAAATGAACAAATGTCAATATGCTTAGTCCGAGAATGTTGAACATGATTTTTGAAATATTTATGGCACTAGTGTTGTCACAGAGGAGAGTCATTGTGGTTCAACCCAATCGATATCGGAGTACCCAGTAATGACTGTAGATGTTTCAAATGGGTACCACAAACCGAAGGTGGTTGTTGAAAAGGCCAAGCTATATGTCCTAGAGGGGGGGGGGGGGGGGGGGGGGGGGTGAATAGGACTATGCCAAATTAAAATAAAATTAGCGGAATAAAATAAATCAATAGCCTTACAATTATAAATCAATTCACAATGCTAAAATCAAATCACCTTAATAAATAAGTATTGAGAGATTGATACAAATTCAGTTCTAAGGACAACCTTACACCATAATAAACAAGGGCTTATGGTAGGACAACCTTATTTCTAGAACATCTTTTGAATCAAGAACTCAATTTTAATAGAAATAAATGAATAGCAGAGAATTGAAATTAAGTGCAGAAATATAGATCTAATTTATTACAACAATCCCCACACTTGCTTGAAATGTAAATTGTTACAACATTCACATCCACATGTACATTCCACACAATTGAATGATAAAAGATATGAAAATTAAGCAAGCATTCAATCCACAAGACAAAGAGTTATAGTGGTTCGCCTGTGTGTACACCAACTGTTCTTCAACAGCCACACAGAATGCTGCTCCACTCCTACTATCCTCACACAGGGGATATTAGTGTTCACTATCAAATAGGTTTTCACAGGTTCACCCAAAACCTTTACAATTGTGACTTTTTAAATTGGGCTTACACAATTCAAAAACCCACACTTCTGAGTTTTCTGGCTCTCCTCAGATAACCACACAAGTTGAGATTTTTCTGACAAATCCCAAACAAAAACCAAAATGAAATGGAATTTACAGAATTGTAAAATACCTGGATTTCTCCTCTTGTAGCTGCCCGAAAGAACCAATTGGAGTAGACGTTCGAATATAGAAGTTTAATGTCCACTACTCACTTTAATATGGTTCTAAGTTCTAATTGATTTTAGATTTAAACCAGTTGGGCGTAGCTATATTTGATTTTGATTCCAAGAAGAAGGAATAAGTCAATTCCTCTTTTCAAATCAGATTGGAATACAGAAACAAAATCAAATTAAATAAGTTATCAAAAAGAGAAAGAAATTATGCACAAAATAGCTTAAAAATAAGCGCAGACTTATCTCAGAGTGGAGCCTTGAATTCACTTAATTATTCAATAAAAAATTCTGAAATTCGTGTGCAATTTATAGCTGAAGAAATTCGTCTTCGACTGGTCCTAGGGTCACCACGACTAGTCTTGAAATAAACTGATTTTTGAATTTTTTAGCGCTATCGCATCAGACCATTTTACGACCAGTCGTAGGCAGTACACGACTGGTCGAAAGTAGTCGACGACTGGTCGAGACCCCTCTACGACTGGTCATGCAACAATTGATTTAGTTGCTGGAGTTTGAGTCGAAGCCTTACGACTGGTCGAAGGTCAAGTAGAGACCATCTCACGACCGGTTGAGCAGACTCCATGACTGGTCGTAGGCGAACCAAAAAATTCGATAAATTGCAACCATTTTAGGACTGGTCTTGGAACTTCTTAGACCAGTCGAGACAGTACTAGGACTGGTCGAACAGGGTCTAGGACTGGTCTTAGAGTAGACCAAAATCATGTAATAATATTCATTTGGATTATGTATCCAAAGTGACCTACCCTAAGGTCAATCTAATAGTCTATCAAACCTGGAACATGAAGTATGGACATTGAACACTTCATTTGCTTAGACTTTGATCTTTACGAAGCTTGATTTCTTCTCGATGTAGGTTGACTACTTCAAAAGCTTCAATGTTACTTTAAGTTGTACTTGAGTCCCGCATTTAGATTTGAATCTTGAACTTCGACTTGCACTTGAACTTGAGTCTTGACCCTGAGTTCTCTCTTAATATTGTAGCTTGAACTATCATGAAGCTTGAAGAATTCTTTGAGCTAGACTTCAAGTGTTGACGAGGTGTCTCGAACAAATTTATCAAGATATAAACACATGACATACGGAGAAGTTTTGACACACAAAATTTGACAATAAAAAAGGAATCAAATCATAGCACTTACAATCTCCCCCTTTGTCAAATTGTGACAAAACACTTCTCATACTTCAATAAGACAATCATCACATTATATAATAACGAATCTGCACCAGTTGTCATAAAACAAGCAACTGAGACAACTCAACTCCCCCTGAGTTAATACACCTCAACTCCCTCTGAGTAGGTATTCATCATATCAGTATACATCATATCAATCATACCTCATAAATAGAATGCACGCATTCTCTCCCTTTTTGTCAAAATATGACAAAGGAAGAACCAAAGATAGAACATGAAAGACAAAATTAGAGATAGCAACTCAGAAAAATAGAATGATAAAAAGTGCAGAGTGAAGAACAAAACAAGAGAAGTATGCAAGGTGAGTCAGAGTACATATTTAAAAGAGTTAACAAGTGATGTTTTAAGACAGTAATCTACACAACCAAGGAAAGAAACTTAGTAAACTTGTTATAGATCAAAGTTTAAACATTCTCAATCGGAACCAGAAGATGGAGCAGGAATGTTAGGATCACTTTGGTGAAGGCTCTTCTGTAAGCGCCTAAAATATTTGCGCATATTTTTAAATTGTTGATTGTGGCCAACATTCATCTGTTCTACTTTTTCTTCTAATGCACTAAGACGTGCATTGAAATCAGATGGTTCAAAGTCTGGATCATTTCCAGAATCAGAATCAATTTCATTAAAAATATCATCCATGTCAATATCATCGGCTGGCAACTCATCACCTTCGACACCCATCTCAGCTTCAGAAGCAGCAACACCCACATCAACATCAACTTGACTAGGAGCCAACTCCAACTTCATCTTATGCAGGTTGAAATTGTTAAATATGAGGTGTTGGATAGGAGCCTCACCGACGGGCATAGCGACTAACATGTGAATGGCTAATACATTTAACAGATATCCAAATGGAATATCACCATGACCAGGATGACTACGAATTTGTATGATAGAGGAACAAATCAAGGAGGGCAAACAGATGTTAGCACCAGTAATGATCGAGTACAAAATACGAACCATAAACAGAGTCAACTCAGTCTTGTTTCCAGAGCGGAGATACAGATTAGAAATGAAGATACGATGCAAAACTCTGTATTTGGGTAACAAGTATATGGTTTTAAGGACATTTCCATTTGCGCTCCATGGTGCATTCATGTTACACAATGCTCTAGTAAAAATACGTTTTTTCGATTCTGACACTCTCAGCAAGTGCACTAGGATGAACACCATCATCATTTACTTGAATATCCATAAGGCCGGAAATTAAGTGTCGATCAACATGAAATAACCCTTCTCTAGTATCAATAGTAAAAGTCAGTTGCTCAGTAGAAAAGTCAGATATGCATGCAACCATGGCCTGTGCTATGGACTGATATGCTGGTCCACCCCAGCGTAAAATGTTTTCCCATCCTACAGATTGAAGGAGAGGAAAGAGACTGTAAGGAGTAATATGATTTAAGCTAATAGCTTTCTCAACAATAATATTGCACACACGCAGGTCACGTACATACGGAGGATCATCTTCAGGATCCCTAAGATGACGTCTAGTGATTGCATTTGAACGAGAAGAAGATACACCTCTATGAATTTTCTTTTCACCTCTAGATTCCATATTCTTGAAGAAATGAAAGAAGGTTTAAAAAAATAGAGATGGGTTTCTCTAGATTCCACAAAAAGGAAGAAGAACCCAAAAAGTTGAAGATTTATAAGAAATAGACAGCAATGATCAAGAAAATTAAGAGTTAAGATTAAGATTCTCCAAGAAAATAAGAAAAATCACTCTAACCTGGAGGAATCGAACACAAGGGTTCGACTAGTCGAAGCTCGGCTCGTTGGTGAGGAGGGTTAGAATGAAGAAGAAACAAGTTTTCCCAAATTAAAAAGATCATCGCGCGCACGACCGGTCTTGGGACATACTCGACCGGTCGTATCAAGACTGGTCGAGCACGTTCTCGATCAGTCTTAGACCAAAAAAAAAAATGCAATTTTCACAAAATTTTGAAATTTAAATTAATAACATATTAACATTATATACAATATGATACAAAAATGCATGATTAATTATTTAAATTTGCACATACCAAGATCAAATTTCAATTTGTTAAACCTGTTTTTGTCGAGCAGTTTAGTGAAAATGTCAGCAAGCTGAGTCTCAGTAGGAATATATTCTAAAGATATTATTTTTTCTTCCACTAATTCACGAATATAATGAAATCGAATGTCAATGTGCTTAGTACGTGAATGCTGGATTGGGTTTTTTGAAATGTTTATCGCACTGAATTATCACTGTATAAAACCATAAAGTCTTGTACGATTCCATAATCACTCAGCATACGTTTCATCCAAACCAACTGAGTACATGCATTTCCTGCTGCAATATATTTGGCCTCAGCAGTTGAGAGTGATATGGAACTTTGTTTCTTGCTAAACCAAGAAACCAGACAGTTTCCAATGTAAAAACAATCACCGCTGGTTGATTTTCTATCATCTATATTTCCTGCCCAATCAACATCCGAATACCCAGCCAATTGAACACTAGAATCATAGGGATACCAAAGACCCAGATTAACTGAACTTGCGACATATTGAATAATTCGTTTAACAGCAGTTAAGTGAGATTCTTTAGGATTAGACTGATATCTAGCACAAATTCCAACACTTAAAGCAATATCAGGTCTACTTGCAGTTAGGTAAAGTAGGCTACCTATCATACTATGATGCAATTTAGGATCTACATCTTTACCTGTAGAATCTTTTGAGAGTCTTAGAGTTGTACTCATAGGAGTATCAAAGTTCTTACCATTTTCAAATCTGAATCTCTTAATCAAGTTTAATGCATACTTAGTTTGTGAAATAAAAATTCCATCAGATTGCTGTTTTACTTGCAACCCTAGGAAATAATTTAATTCACCAATCATGCTCATTTCGAATTTAGATTTCATTAGATCTGCAAACTCAACAGCCATGTTAGTACAAGTTGATCCATAAATTATATCATCAACATAGATTTGAACCATTAAGATATCATCGTTTTGTTTCTTAACAAAGAGCGTCTTATCGACACTACCCATCTGAAACTTGTGACTTAGTAAGAACTTAGTCAATTTTTCATACCATGCTCTAGGAGCTTGTTTCAGACCATAGAGAGCCTTTTTAAGGCAGTATACATGATTAGTAAGCTTAGGGTCTCAAACCCAGTCGGTTGTTCAACATATACCTCTTCATGTAAGTCGCCATTCAAAAAGGCGCTCTTTACATCCATTTGAAAAATTCTAAACTTTCTAAAACATATAATAGATATGAAAAGTCTGATTGATTCAAGGCGAGCAACTGGGGCAAAAGTTTCATCATAATCAATCCCTTCAATTTGCGTGTACCCTTGCACAACCAGTCTTGCCTTGTTTCGAATGATATTTCCCAATTCATCAGACTTGTTTTTGAAAATCCATTTTGTTCCAATAATATGTTTATCTTTAGGTCTAGGAACAAGGTGTCAGACATCATTTCTGACAAACTGATTAAGTTCTTCCTGCATAGCAACTGTCCAGTTTTCATCAGAAAGTGCTTCTTTCACGTTAACCGGTTCTATCTGGGATGTAAAGCATACGTAGTTACATATGTCCTCTAATTGTCTATGAGTGCGCACACCAGTGAGAGGGTTTTCCAGTATTTGATCAGTTGGATGATCTTTAACAGTTCTCAATTCAGAATTAGTTTTACTTGATGAAGTATCTGGTTTTTCATATATAAAAGCTTCATCATTATCTGAACTAGGGGCAGGTGTGTTCAAGTGATCGTCAATTACTACATTTATTGACTCTTGAATCACACCGGTCTTGTTGTTCAGAACACGATATGCACGACTATTTAAAGAGTATCCTAAAAAGATCCATTCATCACTTTTAGTGTCGAACTTTCCCAGATTTTCACGGTAACATAAAATATAGCACTTGCTGCAAAAAATTTGAAAATATTTGACAGTAGGCTTTTTCTCAAACCACATTTCATAAGTCGTTTTATTATTCGACCCACCCAGACCTTGTCCGGCGGATGGCCAACCCCTCATCCTACCGGTCCTCTGCACAATTTTCACTACTAAGTCCCCAATTTCATTAGGTAGGGCTACCTCGAAGTTTGCCTATCACATATTATACCCACTATAAAGCCCTGGGGTATTTCTTCCTCTTCGAGCCAGAGCCCATCTGAGGAGGATGAGGGTGAAGGTGAGGGCGATTCCTCCGAGCCAGAGCCAATTCCCGATCAGGAAGCCCATCCCCCCGAGGGAGCTCCCGAGCACGTTCTGGATCCAGATCGGGAAGTGATGGAGCGTGCGCTCTCAGCCTATCTGAGCCAACATCACGAGGACCCGGGCTATGGGCCCTAGGTCATGGAACAGTTGAGAACCAACACAGCTCCACTCCAAAACCAGGCTATATGGGCCTTCTACGAATTGGCTCTCACTAAAAATGATCTTTCTACTTCTATCAGAAGCCTCTTATCCGAAGCGGGACAGGGGGATCATCGATCTACCGAGGAAGTCATCATCTCCATAATAGAAGAGATTATGGAATGGAAAAGACCGGACAACTTGGATCCCCATGCGAGCCTTAAGGAGGAGATCGAAGAAGCCCGGACCCTCTTATTTGATCTGAGGGAAAAAGGGCTAAGGTCCAAGATGTATAAAGAAGTTCCGATACGCACTCGAAGGACTGTTAGTATTTCTATATTATTAGTACATCCTCAAAAGAGGAAAAGCCTAAGATTCCCTAACCTTAATAATCAAAGAAGGGCTAAAGTAATACCCTTAAGAGAAATTGAATTTCTATTGTGATTTTTTTAGTTAATTATACTGAAGAATCAAACAATCACTTCTACATGTTACCCTTCAAACTGGAGAATGGATATCGATCATTTCCTGTTTGCGAGTGAGAAGAAAAAGGATGGCCTTCCCCAATCCCTTCGTGAAGAGATCGGCAATTGATCTCCACTTCTAATGGTTGGTGTTCTGAGATGATTCCGGCAATCACCTTTTCCCCGAGAAAATGCCCTAAGTGAGTAAGGCGACCCCGGTTATCCTTATCTGTATCGGTCTTTCCCCTGCTGGGCTTTGGCTTTCTTCTTTGTGTATTGCTTTAAGATCGATTTTGAAGCCAAAAAAACAGGGTTTATAAACTTTTCCACTTTTTAAGGAGCTCAACCGAGGGCGGATTACGACATGATCCGTTCTACAGGAGGATAGGATTCAGGCCAAACGGAACGACGCCTTTTTGAACCATAACCTGAATCAAAGTCAGGAGGGGGACAAAGGAAGAAGATGTACTGATGAGATACGACTGACTAATGGATATAGGTGCTGCTCTTAAGGCTTCTTAGGATTGGCATAGGGTGCCACCTTAATAGCTACGTCTGATGGGACAGAACGATTTACCTATAGAAAGCTCCGTCCATTGAGTATAACAGAGCAAATGATAGTATAGCAATGAACATCGGGATGATACTAGGAAATATGGTCCGAATAATCTCGATAGTAGTTCCATGAACAATCCTTTGCGGGAAAGGATGAAATTCATAGTAGAAATGCCATAAAACGCGAACCAACATCCGTGATACGAAAACCAAAATCAGATAAAACAGATGATAGGCAAGGGAAAAGGCAGTAAGACCGACTAAGCTTGGGATGAACTTCGATGAATTAGAAGAGGATTTTTAGCCTACATTGGTGTATTATTTCCTGAGGAACTCACATGATATTATTTCAAAAGTGTATTATTTTCTGAGTAAGGCCTTTCCTGACCCTGATGAACTTCGATGAATTAGACGAGGATTTTTAGCCTACATTGGATGGTCTATTATTTCAATAGCGGTACGCTTAGAATTCGAGGAATTTATCACACAGTATTATTTCAATAAAATAAACGCAGACTTATCTCAGAGTATTATTTCAATAAAATAAATTTATCACACAGTATTATTTCAATAAAATAAATTTATCACACAGTATTATTTCAATAAAATAAAATAAATATATCACACAGTATTATTTCAATATATATATATATATGCTCACCTACGCACGTGCGCACCTTTACACACGTGTTATAGGAGTCTAATCTGAACGGTCCATAAGATGCAGAATCCCATGAAACCTCAGGGGACGAATTTTCACCCTGATCTAAGATTCTGATGGGCCATATAAAAGAAAAATGTAAGTCAAGGGAAGAAAATGTTTTCATTTTTCATGCCCCACCAAAGTTTTGGTTCAAAGTAAAAATTGGTACCAGGGTTTTCATGAGGTTCTGCTGCACGTGGACCGTTCAAATTTTTGAGACTCATCACATATGATGAGTTCTCAAAAAAGTTCGTAAGACTTCTGTGCGAGATAGATATATATTATATATATATATATATATATATATATATATATATATATATATATTATATATATATATATATATGCGGTCGAGCTCATATGGGAACTTCCCATGAGGTTGAGCTGTGGCCCCACCATGATGTATATCGAAAATCAACACCGTGCATTTGATGGGTCCCCTTTAAATTATGGGCTATCCAAAAATCAGCCGTTTAAAGAACTCAAGTGGGCCATGGAATGGTGCATCTGACTGGTGGGGTAGATGTTCGACACACATCACGGTGGGCCCACACAGCTCAACCTCATGGGAAGTTCCCATGAGCTCGACCGCATGGAACCTTTTCCATATTTATATATACACACAAAAGAATTGGATCAGCTCTGCTAGTGACTCGATTCAAGTGATGCAAAGTCATGTTGAGTCAAGCGAGTAGGCGAGCTTACTCAACAGAGTCATCCCAAGTCTGAACCAAATCAAAGTCACCCGTCAAGGTGTACACGAACCGAGCTAGTTCGGTTAGCTCACTCGACTCGACTCAAAAAAGCTTGATTCAACTCGGTTCGAAGATGAGTTCGAGCCGAGTCGAGCTGATTTTTTTAGCTCGAAAATGAGTTTGAGCCAAGTTAGAGCTGGCCCCAACTTGACTCGACTTGGATCGAACCAGTTCAGTGACTTGGTTACTTTGATATTGATGTTGCTCACCAAGTGTTTGATGAAATGCCTCAAAGAAGTGTGGCCGGTGGCAATGAAGGTATGTCTATGAAACCAACACCTTTTTTTCTTAATTTTTATGTTGCTTAGAAGGTGTTTGATAAAATACCTGTAAAACCATTGTTGCTGTCTCAAATACAGTGAGATTTTGAAGGTGCAGTCCAGGTGTTTGTGAAAATGCTGCAATGGCGAACTCAGCTCGAACTGGCCCGAGCTGCTGACTGAACTGAGCCAAGCTGGCCAGTTAGACTCGAGGACAGAGCCGAGCCGAGTTCAAGCTGAGGTCAGCTAGTGGCCGAGCCGAGTCGAACTCGACTCGGTTCAACTTGATGTACACCCCTTGTCACCGGTGAGTTTCATGGTGAGTCGGCTCAATTTCTGGTCGAGTCAAGTTGATTCCGCCAAGTTTCAAGTCAAAAACTATGGTCCAAACAAACCTTTATAAATATATCACTGGTACAAACAACAGAAGCAAAGTGGAGACATTTTGATAATATTTTGGAATTGAAACGCAGAAGTTTTACAAACCCTTATTTATTTATTTATTATTATTTTTTAAAAAAATTGTAATCTTACGAAGATTTATGATGTGAAAGATCGAGAGATTAATAACATGCTCTTCGTCATAACTTTGGACCCTACTGTACCAGGTTAAAAGTGATCGGTGATTTACAAGCATTGCAATACTACAAAGCTCAAATACAGTACCAGGAAGTCCACTAGAGATTGAAAATCATCTGAACTGATTGAGCTCAAGCTATATAGACGTGGTAGGATCCTGTCATCCTGATGACAAGTACCATTCATTGTGTTTGGTGCAACACGGTTTGATGCAGGACCGCAGGGCCTGTTTTTAAGAGCAAAAGCTGCCCACCCTGTTGAAGCATACACTCGATGCTTGATCCAGACCATTGAAATATGCTGGGCACCAAGGGATTGACAACGGAGATGGGTGTGGCCTAGATGAAGCCTGCATCGGGACTGGTTTTGGTACATAAAGCTGCCAATGCCAATGCTTCAATAACTCAAGCCTGTCCATTTGATAGTGACTATTGTCAACAGGGGATGCCCTGAAAACTCGTAGATTGGCAATTTCTGATTATGCAATCTTGGCCTATTTTCCGTTGGATAGGGACCATTCCTGACCTCTTTTTCTTTCTTAGCCATCCATTGTAGGTAATGATGGAATGGTTAGAATCTTAATAACTTGAGAGAATTTTGAGGCACCACACATCTATCATGGGGGCCATCTAGCCAACAGTTTGGATAATTAAACAATAGACCCAAAGATAAAATGCTTGTTGAGTCTCTTTGGGATCCTATAATTTCTCCTTATAATGATTTTGTAAAGAGTTGTTTGGATTTGGGCAAACTTAGAACATTGACAAACAGTCGGACAGAAGTACGTAGTTTGTCAACCACTCACTTTGTGCACAGAAACCTATGTACTATTAGACAAGTAGTTAAAAGATATATAAACATAATAGTATGAATTGATTATCTACTGATGAGGTAGAACTCCTTTGTCTATGATGCATTAGGTTTTCAGTACAGAAGAGGAATACTCTTATTGGTACACATGCGAAGTATGTTTTAATATATCAAATATATGAGACCATCCAAGCTCAAGTTCAAGCTCAAGCCCCCCCATGTACAGGTGTCACCAACAATCTTCAAACACCCAAAAATATGGCACAAGTGTCAACATCCACATCAAATTTACACATGCACATTTATCAATATGCCAGCTCCCAACATGTGCAAAGTCCATCATTCCTCCTTATTCAATGGCCAGTGTGCTTGATTAACAAGGAGGTCCACGAACTAGTCCAAAAAAAATGCATCCATGGATAGCCTATCACGACATAGCCCTAACCCAAACAACCCTTGAAGATGAACCTTTGTTGGGCTCTTAAGGAGTGAACAACTGAAATGTAGTCAAGAAAATGCATTAGCATCACCAACGATTCAATGCTTTCACCAGTTTCATGACACCAACACCTTTGCCTTTTGATTTTAGGGGAGCTGAGAAGGATCCCACTCATCCAACAGCTAGCAATGGTTAAGGAAATAAACATTGGAAAAACTACTGAATCCTCAACCCATGAATGTGCATTGTCCACTTGTATTTTCAGTTTGTAAACTTAGGCCCATGTTTTCAGTGGTCCCAACCATTGATCAGATTAGTCCCACCGTGAATGGACCTTGCACCAAATACCCCCAAGATGGAAAGATCCCATCCACCAATCTTAGGGGAGCTTTATCTCTCTTCTTAAGCAGTCTATTTGCAGGCAGCATATTTGAAAGGTTAAGAGTTGTCCTATCAATGAGATTTTGGGGCATGGCCCACCCACCATGGATGCCATACTCCAAAATTCTCCCAGACAAATCTTAGGTCTTTGTCAGTTGAATTTGGAATGTTGATGTATTTCTCTTCTTAAATGGCCTACTTGTAGGCAACATATGGAAAGGACGCTATGTCCAATCTGGAGATTTTGGGTCATGATTCATCCACATTGGGGCCCGAAAGACCAACGGTTGGTATCGGGTAAACGATCCTACATTTCACTGATGAAAACCCTTATTGGCTTCTGCAAGATGATACACAGGCAAGAAGGATAATTGTGCGGCTTTTCTATATGGCTTATGCATGTCTTGGAAGTTCCCCCACTGATTCCAGGTTGGCAAGTGTTGAATGTAAAGGTGAACTCTATTGAACCTATATCTCCAGCAAGAAGTATGGGGCTGGAAGTTAGAATCCGTACCGAGATTGAAGGATGCTGCTACCATGTAAATGCAGGCAAAACATATGATGGGTGAGCATTGTATTTGTGGATGAGAGTTTCAACGGCACTTGAATCCGCAACTTCTCCAAAACTACCAAGTCCAAGATCAGTAGCATGAATCCCACAAGTGATAAATGCCGATTGGATTCCTGCTGTATTTGCACCCTTTATATCATGATGGAGAGAATCACCCACGGCAATGCAATCACAAGCATCTACTCCGGCCAAGGCCATTGCCGATTCATAGATCACCTAGCAGATATGAAAACAAATAAATTATCAGTAAAAACAGTTGAAACAAATACCCATGATCAGAGTAAAACAAAAAGAAAAAAGAAAGGACAGAAGGAGCTGTTGTGTGATGATCATTCTGCTTTTGCATATTCATCACAAGTAAAATGCAGAATCAATATTTTGCAAACCGAATTAAAAGAAAGACGACTTCTTCTTTTCATTTTTAGAAGAAAAAAATTATCTAAGATAATAATACACACGCGCATGTACAGAGATAATAATACACACGCGCATGTACAGAGAGAGAGTATGATCTTCATATGCATTAATTTTACCAGAGGGAGGGAGGGAGAAACAAGTACGAGACTGGTATGCTTGCGTGGAAACAAGTGTCACCTTATGCAACAATTCAAGTCCAAGGCGCTCAACCTATTGCAGGCCTTACCATACAGGGGCTTCATCCACCAGTGGTAGTACCATGCCACCAAGCCCCCGATCCCTATAGAGCGTAAGGCCCCACAATGGCCCGACGTCCTGCAGCTGTGGGATCAACTACATCTCCCCTACTCCTACTGAAGGAGCAAGATCAACAAGCTAGGGCAACAGAGCCCATCCACATCGATTCCCTGCTTCTAAAGCCTCCCCCCAATTAGCTATAAGTCCTGGGCCAGAAAGGTCGTACCAGAAAGGCTCAAATGCCTTCCATGGGAACATGTCAAAACTTTGGACCAAGTCAAGCACATTTCGTAGGTTCACAGTTTGCTACGGAGGCCACTATTCCTCCAAGCCAATTTCAAACCCCTCCTCAAGAAGGGACCCTTTAAAGAAATTGAGATTATTTCCAAATAAAGCAAACTTGAGGGAAGAGCGTATTATTGCTACTTTGTGGGGATGCATCAAAAGGAGAATGAAGCAAAGCGAGTATCCTTATGAGCAGACAAAAAAGAACTCACATGTGAATATCAACTACAACTCAGCAAATTGTGTGTTAATACCTCAAGAAAATCCTCTCGGGTGTCCCCAACCCACTTCTTGATCTCCCCTTTGTTCCCTTGCTTTTTCTGGAACCATGCTATCCCGAAATTTCCTTCTTTCGTAAGTTTTCTTTCAGTGTCACCTTTTGTTTTCTTCGGGAGGACTCTTGGCAAGATTGGCACTCTTAGCGAAGTCCGCTATTTCGTATACCAGAAAAAGGAATGATACGGCAGGTTTAGGATTGATCCCCGATAATGGATCAGATCGCACCAATATCAAGACTTTTTATTCTGAGGCAAGGCTTCAATCACTTACCCAACATCAAGGAACTATTCGTACGTTTTTTTTTTTAATAGAAATAAGGAATGTCAATATTTTCTAAATGGTCCTGGTTCGAAATCTCACAATGTGATAAAAGAATCAATTAAAAGAGGATCCCATGATTCCCATTAGGAATTCGTTGGGTCCCTTAGGGACTATACCTAAAATTGCAAATTTGGATTCATCTTACCATTTACGCATAATCAGATCTTCTTAAATAAATATAGGTTACTTGACTTTCCAAGTACTTCAATATTATTTAATGGATGAAAATGGGAGAATTTATAATCCTGCAGTAACATCATTTTGAATCCATTCGATTTTCATTGGCACTTTCTCTGTCACGATTATTGTGAGGAGACATCCATAATAATTAGCCTTGGACAGTTTATTTGTGAAAATGTATGTATATCCAAATACAGACCACACATCAAATCTAGTCAAGTTCTAATTGTTCATGTTGACTCCTTCGTAATAAGATCAGCTAAGCCTTATTTGGCCACTCCAAGAGAAACTGTTCATGGCCATTATGGAGAAATCCTTTACAATCGAGATAAATTAGTTACATTAATATATGAAAAATCGAGATCGGGTGATATATCACAAGGTCTTCCAAAAGTGGAACAAGCATTATAAGTGTGTTCGATTGATTCAATATCGATGGACCTAGAAAAGAGGATTGAAGGTTGGAATGAACGTATAACAAGAATTCTTGGAATTCCTTGGGGATTCTTGATTGGTGCTGAGCTAACCATAGCACAAAGTCGTATCTCTTTGGTTAACAAGATCCAAAAGGTTTATCGATCCCAAGGGGTGCAGATACATAATAGGCATATAGAGATTCTTGTATGTCAAATAACATCCAAAGTGTTGGTTTCAAAAGATGGAATGTCTAATGTTTTTTTCACCTGGAGAACTAATCGGATTGTTGTGAGCGGAATGAACAGGGCATGATTTGGAAGAAGCGATCTGTTACCGAGTCATCTTATTGGGAATAATGAGGGCATCTCTGAATACTCAAAGTTTCATATCCAAAGCGATTTTTCAAGAAACTACTCGAGTTTTGGCAAAAGCTGCTTTACGAGGTTGTATTAATTGGTTGAAAGGCCTAAAAGAGAACGTTGTTATGTGGGGGATGGTACTTGTTGGTACTGGATGCACCATTCAAGCCAACATAACAACATTCCATTGCTGACCCTTTTCGAAACTAGTTAAGAATGGGTGTCACTATCCCAACTCAGATCTAACCAGGTTCTATTAATCATGTCCCGTTCCTAACAGTTGTAAATTGTCTTGGGGTGCCTTTGGCTTTACGAGAGAAATCCAGCTGAAAAATGTATGCGCGCTAACGCGTGTTTTAATAATAGGCTTTTCGACTAGCTGAAAAACGTATGTGCGCACATCTTTTCAGTCGTTGCTTGCAGGCTGCTTCAAAGTCGTTGTGCGCTAGCGCGCTCAATAAATAGTTCGCTTTGCTAGTCCATGAATATGCCATACCCAGTAATTTGAGGAGTTGGCCATCCATCCGGAATACTGATTTACGAGACTGTTCTATTGAAGACCTACCTCGACAATCTATAGGAGTTTTGGGTGGATCAGATGGCATTCCTGTATCCGACCCACCTCTTTCGATCGATTCCCCATAAGATTCGGATTTAGGGAGTCTCATTCGTCTATGCGAGGGACCACCTGTCATATCCAAAACCTTGTCCATCTAATGGAGAAGGTGTAACTTGACAGCCCCCAGTACTTGAAACTCGATGGCCCGTTGCCAATCTAGTTTCATGTTTGTTTAAGGACGGGGAGTGAGCTTAATAGAAGCACAATCCAAAGAAGCATGTCGAAACACGCATCACATCTAGTGGTTCCTCTATAAGCTAAACTCACTAATCAAGTGTACCAACTGGTTCTAAAGTCCATCTATGATTCCCCTTGAAACTCATCAATCGAACTCAACTGACGACAAGGAACTCTGATGCAGACACTAGACCATTCAAAGTATATCAACACAGTAGGCGTGCATTACCCATGTCAATGTGGTTTAATGACGGGTACGGGTTGGGTCTCTAGAGGTTGAAGACCTTACACATGTGCTCGTGGCATGTGTAAGTTGCTTGAAGTAGATAATTGGACTGTTGGATTGCGACGATGGTGTGATCAGAACGTTAGATCGTCGCGGTTCACTTTCATTGCACTATTATTGGGGCCCATTAGGCATCTTGGATTTGAGTTTATCTTATGAATATTTTATTTATTTGAGTTTTGAGACAGTGCGGACAATTTTTTGTGTAAATTTCATTTTTTGGAAACTTTTTTAATCGGGGCATTTTGGTCATTTAATGTATTTATGAATTTATAAGAGTATTTCGCCCTAAATTTGAAAAAAATGCTATGTTTATGAAAAGAAATAGAGCTTTTGCTTCCTCAAGGTTGGACGATTCTGTCTTCGACTTCCAGTGATTGGAAGAGGGCGTGAGGCCCAGGGAAGTGATTTCTCATATTCTCCTTCTCTCTCATTATTTCTTTTCTCAAGATATTTTCTTCTTTAAACCTCTTTTCTTCATTTTCTTCTAAATTCTCTAGATCTAGAAGCCGATCCCTTTTCTTTTCAATCCAAATCATTAAATCTTGAAAGATCTTGATCCCCACATAAATATTTTGATCTTCTTCAAATCCCATCACCCAAGGCCTTAGATTTGAACTGTAATCAAAGAACCATCAATTTTTCTAAATTTTCGAGATTTCCCAATCCAAAAAATTCATATTTCCTGGATTAAACACTTGAATTGTTAGACGGACCTATTGCAAGACGAAAGTCCTATCTTTCGCCGGATTCGAGTAAATTCAAATTTTAAGATTCAATACAATGTGTTTATGATGGATGGCCATTGATGATCATTGCTATATGTTCCTTATTTCCTTATTGTTTTATGATGTATAATGCTGAATTTTATTGTCAATGCTTGCATAAATCTGCCCCTTTAAAAAACCAAATTCATTTTTTTTTTTTCCATGAATCTGCCACTTTCAAATATCACATTTATTTAGGGTTGGATTAGGCCATCCTACATCAATTTCTGGTATCAGAGACTATGATCTTGCATTGGGTCGTCTTAAATTGAGTTATCTAGGGTTTATATTTTTATTTTTTCAAAGATTTCATGCATAACATATAGATCTAGATATAAAAATTTCACATTTGCATCATATTTAGAGTCTAGATCTGGATTTTCCACATTTGCATCATTCTAAAGGTTAATATCATCGGTTGTCCATAGTCTTGTGTCAAAACAGTGTCCTAGAGTAGTTCTTTAGGAAACCTAAGTTGAGTCTTCTAGTTTATGCCCATTTGGACTGGTAGAGGGTTTCGTCTATACCCGATCTTGAACATGGAGCAGTTAACTGAGATGATGAACATGACCAACCAACATTTGGCCGCCATTGAGGCACAATCTAGGAACACGAATACCCGTACAGATCAAATAGAAGTCCCTAAGAGAATTCTCTGACATTGGAGGAGATGATCAGTCTCAAGTAGGAGGAGTAGTCAAGGAACGAGTAGGAAATCGTGGTAGAGGTTGTGGAGCACACGGCCGAGGGGTAGGCCGTGGAGGGGCGCAAAATCTGTAGCCCGTAGTCGAGTATCAAGACCGTTATGATGCCGATGAGAGGACCTTAAAGAGTGTTAAAGTAGATGCTCCTAGTTTTGATGAGCACATTGACCCAAAGGCATTCCTTGATTGTTTAGCGGAAATGGACCATTATTTCGAATGGTATGAGATGTTTGAGAACCAACAAATGCGGTTTGCAAAGATGAAGTTTGTGGGTCAAGCTAAATTGTTTTGGACAAATATGGAGCGTAAGATCGAGAGATTAGGAAGTGTCCCAGTCGCGCATTGGGTAGAGATGGAGATATTAAAGGAAAAATATATTCCTCTTACCGTCAAAAGGTCCTAGATCAGTGGCAAGCATTACGCCAATGATCTATGTCGGTTGCAAATAACATCACAAAATTTGAGTACATGATGCAGTGTGATATTTAGGAGGATCCCTTAGTGAAGCTGGCACAATTCAAGGTGGGTCTTTGCATGGATCTGCAGAATGAGCTTATAACCCATGCAGTGGGTGACTTGGATCAAGCATACCAAGTTGTACAGGAGTATTATCTAAAGTCTCCTATCATGAGACGCTTTGAGTCCCGAGACTCTAATGTTAGATCTGATTTTCAGGCAACCAAACCTAACGTTGGAAGTCAGCTTAGGGCGTAGGCTAGTGCACCGCCTAAGCCTAAGGATGATAAGGGCCTTAGTGCCAATCCTAGCAGTGGTAGTCACTTGAGATGTTATGAGTGTGGAAGTACGGGTCATTTAGCATACCAAAGACTCGTGAGAGAGCCTTAGTCATAGACGAGTCAAATGAAAATGCGGAAGACATGGGTGATTATAAAGTTGAGGAATATCGCCCAAAGATAGGTGTTAGTGATTATGAAGAAGAAGAACCAGAGGCTGCACCAGTAGCCTCAGTTAGATGTTCTTAGCGCAGGCCAAGGAGAGTGATGATTGGTGCAAAAGCACAATTTTCTACACGTTTATTAAGAGCGGTGATAAAAATTGCAAAGTCATCGTGGATAGTGGTAGTTGCATCAACGTGGTCTCAGCTAGCAGTCACTCGTTTGGGTTTGAAACCCATTCCACACCTTCAACCCTACAATGTTTCTTGGGTTAGCACGTCTTCTATGCCTGTGTCCCAACAGTGTTTAGTCCCCCGTCCAGATTGGTTCATATAATGACATGTTATGCTGTGATGTTTTGCCTATAGATGTAGGCCACATCATTCTAGGGAGGCCGTGGTTATACAATAAAGATGTCACGATTTTTGGTCACTTGAATGTGTGTACATTCACGCATGAGGGCAAGAAAATCAAGATTAATCCGTTGCCACCCAAGAGCCCCACGGACAAGGCCAGAGAGGTGAAAACGAGTGAGTTACGGAAAGAAGTGAGGAAATCCAATCCGAAGTATCTGCATATCATAAATGCAAAAGAGTTTGAAAAAGAGACTGAGGATGATTTAATGGTGTTCGCCCTAATGGCTAGAGAAGTTACACCTGAGGTTCATGTAGAGTTACCCCCCTGAGGTGACCTCGGTTCTAGAGGAGTACAATGATGTATTCCCTGAGAATTTATCGGATGAGCTTCCACCTATGCGGGACATCCAGCATGTCATTGATCTTGTCTCGGGGTCTACTTTACCGAAACTTCCTCGTTATAGGATGAACCCTGCAGAGCATGCAGAGTTGAAGAGGTAGATAGATGAGCTCCTGCGAAAGGGTTTCATCCAGGAGAGCATGAGTTTGTGTGTCGTATCAGCGCTATTAACACCTAAGAAAGATGGTACGTGGCGGATGTGTGTGGACAGTAGGGTCATTAATAAGATCACGATCAAATATCGGTTTCCGATATTGAGGCTCGATGATATGTTAGACATGATGGCCAGGTCCACCATTTTTTCCAAGATAGACCTCAAGAGCAGATATCGCCAGATATGCATACACCCAGGAGATGAGTGGAAGACAGCCTTCAAGATGAAGGATGGGTTGTACAAATGGCTGGTAATGCCCTTTTGATGTAGAGCAGATTGCGGACACTTTTATGTCCAAGATGGATCAGAGAAGGCCTGATCGGAGGCAGAAGTCATCAAGACTGTCAGAACCTTAAAACAGGCATATCTCGCAAACCAGAATGAGTTACTCGACGTACCATATATGATTTTGAGGTAGGACGAGCTACTTTAGCCAACCAACCCGGCTATGCCGGGTTGCCCACACCGAATTTGCGAGATTCCACCATATCGACGGTCGAATTCCATGTTTAATTTCGTTTTTACTGTAAATAGTAAGTTTTAATTTGATTATAACTCTTCATTCGTTGGGCTTTAGGAGTTGTGCCTAACATAAGTGTTTAGAAAAATTAGAAGAATAATGTGGTTAAGCCACAAAGGACACTTACTATAAATAAAAAAAAAATCTACTATTTATAGTAAGTTACGAATTTTAGGAAGTTTTGGCTATAGTTTAATTCCTAAACTTATTCCAAGTCTTGGTATCCCTATTTAAAGGGTCGTAGACTCATTATATTTCAACTATCAATATTCAACAAATTTATTTCGACTTTCTAGAATTATTTCTAGTTTTTATTTTTCCTCGTGGATTCGAGAAGTCTCTATGAGGAGTCCAGAGAAGCTTCGTGGATTCAAAGTAGTTATCCTCCCTAAGGAAGACAGTGATCGACCTCATCACATTCATCCCTGCGTCAATTGGTATCAGAGCGAGGACTTCCCTCGGGCTGATGGCAAACAACGAAGGTATGGACCAAAATCCTGTGGACGGTGATCCGGAGATTCATTATCTTTTGAAAAGAATGGAAGCTTTCCACCGGGTGAGTCAGTTGACCATGTAAGGGCTGCAGACAACCATCAACTGTCTTGCGGATGCGTTAATTCTGCCCCGAGCCCTAGGTGATGCTCAACTGCCCGTGATTGCTGTACGGCACAACCCCGATTTCCGTAGAGCACTACCAATGGTACGAGACTACTTTAACCAGGAAGGGGGACTAGCGTCGACTTGCTTAGCGAGACAGTCCTACGATCCACTCGAACAATCAATTCAATACTACGGGATGAGGGACTGGCTTGCGGAGTTGTCTCCATCCATTAAGCGAGAAGACTAGGACTCTTTCCCTTGCCTGTGGGACTAATGCCTACCCTGCTTCCCTCTTGCTTGGAATTCACCGCTCTCTCCATTCACTTCAAAGATGGAGTCTATTTCTTCATAAAGGGGGTATACTTCATACAGATAGTCAACGTCAAGCCTATATTGTCTGGAAGGAGGATTATCTCAATACCTGAACAAACTCCTCTCATTGGTTTGGTTGGTTATCCTCTGACTAGTTGGGATTAGGAATAACTCTTATCCCTCACCTCTCACTAATCTCTCACCTCATGGGAGGTTGGCATGGCTTAGAGTTCCTTTTTGTTTTTTTATGCTACCTCTATTCTATCATACGCGGCCCACACCCTTTTCTATCATGCACTCACTAGATGGTTCTTGGCTGGGTGGGTGCTCCATCTAGTAGATTTCCTTTTCTAGCGGCAACTTGATAGAGCCCATTGTGGGGATGGGAGAGCCTATTGTCTTGTCTTGTACACATTTAATGTCGAACTATGTTAGTTGGAATCATAAAATATGCACAATCATAGATTGAAGAAAGGGACCATCGGACCATGTCTCCCGCAAGAAGGTGGTCCTCCCTTCAAACAGTGCACATGGCTCTGACCCAATCTTGGATCCGTTTCCCTTTAGGTTTGGAGTTAGTCGTTGGAGGCATAGGACTAGTAGTGTTTATCAGGCCCTAGTCCGCCTCCGATATACCGGACGAGAAAAGAGAAATACATAGGATTCAAATCTATTTAAGTGAGGTATATCAACGAACATCAAGAGCAGAAATTGCGAAGCGTAGAGGCACAAAAAGCAAAAATATGATAATTCAAAAAATAAGCCCCAACATCAAGAACGGAAAATGCAAAGCTATAATGTTGAGTAAGTTAAGTGTCATAAATCTCTCTTTAATCTCAAACCGACATTATCAAATCATTATCATGAGGCAGTACTGTACTAGACTAGAAATAGAAAGTAGATTGTGGCTTCGGCTTTGCCAGTGTGATAAACTTCAACAACATGAACTACTACAGGTACAACTTGACCAAATGATCGGCCCTTGCATCTCTTACCCTTATCACAGGGAAAGAAAATCCAGACACGAGAGAAATATAAATCACAAACTTAACAACTAAAGAAGCATGTGTGGGTGGCTGGGTGGGTGGGTTTGTGTGTGTGTGTGGTGTGTGTGTGTGTGTGTGTGTGTGTGTGAGAGAGAGAGAGAGAGAGAGAGAGAGAGAAGAGAGAGAGAGAGATCGAAGTGGAAAAAGCTCAGTGGGAAAATAATGCACTGGGTATAACTAATATTCAGCAGACCGAAAGAAAAAAAAAAAAAAAGTCTTTTTAAGAATTTAGAGAGAGAGAGAGAGAGAGAGAGAGAGAGAGAGAGAGAGAGAGAGAGATCAAAGTGTATCGCTCAGTGGGAAAATAATGCATTGCGTATAACTAATATTCAGCAGAGACCGAAAGAAAATAAGTCTTTACAAGAATTTTGCATTACCTTATCAGGTTTCCCCATCCATTTCACTTTGCCACCAAGTTTTTCATATTTTGCCGCTAGTGTCCCTAACATGATCAACAATAAACCACAATAAGGTACATAAGGTAAATAAGAATGAGAAAGCAATCTGTACAGTCACGTTAGGATCCGGACTATAATCATTTTTCAAGAACTCAGTGCTCAGATCTTCAAAACCAAGGCCAAGTTCGGAAGTTACTATATTTGAATTGAGCGTAATGGCCACTGGATGAAGGGTTTGGGCTGAGCCCAGGTCTGCCCAAGTCCGGCTTCATGACAGACCGAAACAAGCGACCCGAAACCAGCCCGTGATGATTATGCAAAGTCTGGGTCCGAGTCCGGGCTCGGGCAGGTCCGGCTCTGGTTTGAGCCTGAGCCCGAGCCCGGCAACCCTTTTTTGTGCAAGACATAGGCTGTTAGCTTGCTGTTCCCAATCATCCATGATATTGATATAAATGCCCTTGAAACCTTAAACAGGCCAGGCCAGGTTGGGGTTTGGGTCGGGCTGACAGGCTTGTAGACGTAGACGAGCCTGGCCGAATTAATAAACAGGCTTAAATTTTAGGCCTGGCTCTGGCCCTCAGGCCTAGTATTCCAACCAAGCCTCGCTGAAAGCGAGCCAAGACTGAAAAGCCTGATGGACCAACCGGCTCATTGACGGCCCTAGCTGTTGCGATGAATTCAGCTGTCTGCCACATTGAGCATCCTTGACATTTGGAGCTGGTTTGACAGACTTTCTCCATCTCGCTTAAGCAGAATGGAATTTCTGCACTTTCCAAACAAAACCATGTCTAAAACCCAATCCAGGGCTGTTAAATAGTGTACAATGGGGATTTGCACACTTTTCAAATGAACTGTAAGTCAGCTCAGCTGAGTTCAGAGCCCACAAAGCAAGATTTTGTAGATTTACTCTCAGAATCTCATGGAAACTCCTGTTTTACAAGTTACATCCACACACCAACTATGGTAAAAAGGACCTCACACGTCACAATCATCAAATGCTCAAGTCGAATTTTACCACCATAAATAATTCTTAATCCTGTAAGGATATCAATGATAAAGATCAGATGGTGGGTTTTGTTATGCTAGGGTTGCAACTGTTCCATGCCCGGCCAGTCCGAAGTTTGTCCAAGGCCAGCTCATGAGCTAAGGACATGAATCCAGACCCAGATCAGCAAGTGATCCAAGGAATCAGGATCATACCGGGCCCACGAGTCAAATACTCAGCCGGCGAATATTATATTAGTCACAAAGGTCTGGGCTTACTTCCAGGCATTTAGGCATGACACAAACCCTAGTCCAGCTCAATTTGTTATCGTCCCTAAAAATTCAACACCAAGGTCCAACTCACGGGCCTCAAGGCTCAGTGCAAAGCTGGATTGAAGCGAGCTGAATTCAGGCAGGGCCCAGCCCAGTAGCAGCCGTGCCTAATGTGATTTAATATGCCACACCAGTTGGTCCAACCCTTTTGTTTACTCGTCAAAAAAAAATTAAATAAAAATAAAAATAAAAGAGTTGGACCCTCACCAAAGAGAAGTCCTGGATTACAATTTATGATTCCAGTCGAGTGGATCGGTTATAAGGCAATGTTACCTGGCATAACACGTAAAGCTCTAGCTTCAACAGTAACATAATCTGGATTTGCTACCACCATAGGGATTTTCTTTTTTGCACAAGCTTCCAATATTTGCTCAAGATCCTCAAGTTTCATATGACGTGCATCGCCAGAAGGAAGGCCAAGGGCTTCGGTGCCATGAGCCAGAATAAAATTAGCATCTTCGACGTTTTCCACAACTTGCAACCCTAAGCCCTACAATAAATTATTTGACAATTAGCAATTGAACCATAATTTGTTTCATTTGAATACACGCCTATTCCAAAACAAGAGCTCTGCTACGCCCACACTTGTGTACATGTCAGCTAATACATATTCCACCACATATGCCAGTATGGTGAACACATGCAATATCCAAGCCATCCAACAGACGGTTACCAATATGTAGATTCCCTATGACAAGAATCAGGTTCAGCCAAAGTTTTCTAAACTGTTAACTTATTTCTAGTATCATGGGCCATGGCAGACCCACTTAATGGACCGCCTTTATTTTTGGCAGTAACATCTATATGGTGAGGTCTACTTGATGGATGGCTTGGATATTTAACATGTCCGCCATGTTGGAATCTCTGGCGGTGTATGCATTAGAAGAGACTGGTACACGTGTGTGGAATTTGCAAAGCTTGCAAAACAAAATTAACAACCTTATACATGATTGTACTGGATACATCTATCGATTATTGAACAGATATCAGGACTTCTATGTCTACTCCGGACTACAGTGTGGATATCTTACAAAGGCCTTACCTCTGCTGGAACAAGTTCTTAGAGGACAAATTGTAATTTAAACAGTTAAAGGTGGTGCTCTATATAGGATAGTTTGTGCATTGCATGCTTTGTTAATGTCGAATCATTAGGACATGTTTTACTTCCAGAAATCCCATCTTCAAGTGCCAAACACGAGCATACTACATGTCACCATGCGCATGTGCAGGAACTATACATTCATAGGGTGGTCACCATTGTTGTGTCTCCTATCCTAAAAATAAGACCAGCCCATTCAGCAGGTAAGCAAGATATGCACGTTGAATGTAGACTGTTGGTTATCATTTTTGTAACCGTCGATTTATTTCTACACAGTGATAAACCAGATAAATGGACCCAGCTGGACTTTTCATCTTAGGAACATTAGCCTTGGGGCCCACCCTATGATATGGCCAGATCATGAATACATATGCTAGTTGGCATGCATGGTGTGTGTGTGTGTGTGTGTCGGGCTCAAGGATGAAGCTTCTGAAGTTATAGTCCTCATATCTAGGGCTATCAACAGGCCAGGTTTTAGCCGGGCCAAGATCTGCCAAAGCCCTGTCTGCAAAGTAAAACCCAGGCCTAAGCCTGTCCTAGACCACGATGGGCAAAAGCAAACAGGCCCGAGCCCAGCCCATGATGATTATGCATGGGCCAAGCCTGAGCCCAGCCTCCCTCTTTTGTGCATGATCTAGGCTGTTTCTTAGGCATGCCCAATCATGCATGACATTGACATAAAAGCGCTTAAACCACATACGGGCCGGGCCAGTATCAGGCCAGGCTGACGGGCTCTTAAACGCAGCTAGAGCCCGGCCTGATCATAAACGTGTGAGCCTAGTATTTCAGCCCAAGCCCAGCCTGCTGCAGGCGAAGCCCAGTAGCCCGACAGGCAAGCCCAGGCCACTAACAGCCCTACTGATGTTATCAGTGATAAGGGAAATGAGTTATTAAATTAATCCTGTCAAATCACTGTGCTGATCTTCAAGGATAATTTGGTCTTTTCCCCGAAATCTGGTAATCATAACCCAGTTTGGGTAATTCAATGATAATGATTTGAAAGTCGACCATCTAAATTACTTCTCCAAGCTCTTTGAAGGGTTCAAATGCAAAAATGGAATAGCTCAATATCTAGTAAAGCTATTTGCTAAGGCAATGGAGTCCCTGTGTAACAGTTTGATGTCAACCCAGTGCCAAGCTCCAATTATTCCATCTTAGACCCATTGGCAAAGATTCAGCTTTTAACTGCGATAAGGACACATAATTTCTAAGTAGCAAAGAAACCAATTTTGAGTATCCTTCACTTGGTTCCCTTTCATTAAATACAAAAGGACCGGACCACCACTCAGGCACTTCAAGTCTACTACTGGACAATAACTAATTTCTGCACACCTAGAACTGACCTTTAACAAAGACAGCATGTAACCCATATATAACGAGTAGCAGTAGACAATTTTACCCCCGAATTAGTTTTCCAAGGCAGTCCAACTTGTGTATTGAAAGGACATGGAAACACATTTTAAATGAAGTTATAGGTATTTTGGGAATTTGAAAATATATCTACTGTCCAACTTACAATTAAGATTTCACCTGCAAAAGCCACTCAACAGCTTATAGTTTACCCATATAGAAAAGAAAAAAAATAAAATAAAATGTATCTGCCTACAGATTACTGACTGGATAGATCTTGGTGCATGAGATGATGCATGCATGGCTGCGGCTTAAAGGTACTTCCCAATCTGTTGGCCAATAATAACTCGGTGGTCTGTCTGGATGTACCCCGAAATCCTCCATGATTATTTGAACTTTGTGCACTCGTTTACTTCATTAACTATTTCTTACTTTCCTCATTTTCATTTCACCTAATCCAAACGCAGCCCAAAAAAAAACAAGAGCATCCACATGCAATCACTGCATATCCAACAAGGACACATAAAAGCATGTTAATTGTTGTAATTTTCTTCTCCTCTCAGGTTTCCCTTCACTCAGTCAAGAAGTCGAAGTAGGCATCTGCCAAGTTCTACCCCAGGTGTGGCTTGACTCGAAGATCATGTCAGGGTTCGGCAGCAATGTAGCATTGATCTCATTGTCATCTTCCTCTTCATCCACATTGTCAAAGAAGGGCATGAGGTCATAGTTCGAGAAGAAGCTCGGGGAATTCATCAAACGCCAAATTGAATAAGACATGTCCTGTTAAGACTATTTATGATAATTACGATTAACACTTAATATATGTTATCTCAAGCCTTAACACTTTTCTTGTTTGGTGAACTGCTCGGATTTTTCATTGGTGATGCAGATTATCGTGGCCCACTAATTTGGGTTGCTAGTGGTGATGTGGGCCCTACTGATGTAACGATTCGTAGAAAAAAGGCGTCATGTTTAGGTGATCCAAGCCATTCATCTGATGGATTTTGTCATCCTTGTTGATGGGGACATCATGTGCACACGCACGCCCCCTATGCACGTACGCAAGGAGGAGGGCCCCACCATCGATCTGGATCGATGGTGACGTCCAAGGAGGGCTTCCTAGTTAAAGGATTGCGTTTTGGTTCGTTGGAGTGGACCCAATAGTCATGTGAATCCCACCATGAGTTCTCATGATCGTGGCCCATTGCTCTAATTAATTTAGTACTTTGGGTTTTGCTTATTATTGTTATTAGGAATATCATGGACGCTTTAAATTGTTTTGATTAGTTGCTATTTTTTATTACTCCGTCGCCAAGTAATAGGTTACGCACATGGCGCGCGTTTTGGGGTATAGGGTTTTATTATAAATAGGCACCCCTTGTAGACTTTTTTTTTTTTTTTCTCAATGAAGATTAATAAAATTGCTGCGTTTTTAATGCAAGACATGAAATTCAAATATGATGTGCAAGAATTCAGGCTTAAGATCACATTAGTTTAGAAACAACTACACAAATTTCATATCCCACATGAAAGTCTAAATATTCAATTAAGTGGAATCTATGCGAGTCCAGGCCTATACAGGCTAGGGCTGGAACAATAAAAATTATAAGCCAAACGATACTCAAAGGGAAATAGAATTCAGCCACACACGCATAGTAATCAGCCCCTAATCTAAGGGATTCCCCAATTTCAATTCGAGGAACCCTAGGATGAGAAAAAAAAAAAGGAATCAAATTATGGATAATGTAAACTAGGACTAGGGTTATGAAACTAGGTAAGAAAAAGGGTAAAGAGAAGGAAATCCTAAACCCGGAACAGATCCCACGTGTAGGCAGCGGGGCAGGGTACCGGGGCATGTGCGCAGTAGGGGGCCGCACGTGTGGAGGAGGCCCGAATCCCAAAAGGGACTTCATGGCCTTGGTCGGCCAGGGGGGTCTCCAAACTCTCCAAATTTGATGACAATCCGATGTACGGTTGAGGCGCGGTGCTCCATCAAAGTTTCAGCCCTCCTGTAGGGCCAGATTCTGAAAACAGGCTGTAGAAAAATAAACAGCTACAAAACAAGTGGATTTGAGGCGAAAATGATCGAAGGATGGATGAAATAAGATGGAGGGTGGATTGGGATAAACTTGGCTTCGCACCACGGTAGTTAGCCCTTCGAAAAGGGAGGGCTTTGCACCCACTTGAAATTTTCCACAACTCAGAAACTCAGAGAGTAGAAAAAAACTTACAGGAATTTTTATTAAACTTGAATGAATCAAAAGAACTACAAGGGGTGCCTATTTATAGGGAAAACCCTATACTCCAAAACTCGCGCCATGTGCGCAACCTATTACTTGGCGATTAAGTAAACCAAAATAAAAACTAATCAAAGAAATCTAAAGCGTTCATGATATTCTAAATAACATAAATAATCAAAACCTAAAATATGAAATCAATCCGACTAGTGGGCCCCGAGCATGAGATCCCATTATGGGCTTTACTTGATTATCGGGCCCACTCTAATGAATCAAAACTCTATCTTCTAACTAGGAGGCCCTCCCTGGACGTCGTCATCGAGCCAGATAGACGGTGGGGCCCTCCCTCTCCTTCCGTACGTGAGTAAGGGAGGCGTGCGGGCGGGCGGGCGTGTGATGTCCCCATCAATTCTCCCCGGCTACGAAGATTTCGCCACTAGCGAAATAAAACTCCTGAACCGCTCCAGGATGTTAAGATCAAGTCTCTGAAGCTTCTCCTCAGTGAGTCATGTGTTGTCTAAAGCTGGGCGTGACTTCCAGTTAACCAGGTATTTCTGAATCCTGCCGTCCGACGTTGAAACTATCTGTTGGTCCATGATATCCTCTATTTCCTCTCTTGGTGTGTGAAGGTTAGGTATGGGAGGTAGAGACTAGGAAGAAAGCTTAGAAAGAGTAGATATGAGAGGTAGAGGCTGGGAAAATGGGTTGGGACGGGTAGGTACGGGACGTAGAGGCTGAAAAAATGGGTCGAGAATGGTAGGTATGGCAGGTAGAGGCAGGGAAAATGGGTTGGGACGGGTAGGTATGGGACGTAGAGGCTGGGAAAATGGGTCGAGAAAGGTAGGTATGGGACTTAGAGGCTCGGAAGATGGGTCGAGAGGGGCCATGGATCAAGGGATAAATCTGGGAAATCAAGATGGGTGGGCGAAGGGCCGGACAAAGTATCAGTGGTCCCCTGAAAAGTAACTAGATCCTCCACATTGAATGTTGAACTAATTCCCATGGAAGGTGGAAGATCTACCTCATACGCATTGAGACCGTTTCATTTTATAATTTTGAAGGGTCTAGCGTTACGCGCGTGTAACTTATGAACAACTTTCGGAGGATACTGCTCGGGCCTGATGCGGACCATTACAGAGTCTCTAATATTGAATTCTTTGAAACGTTCATGCTGGTCTGCAGAAAATTTGTAATGTTCATTACTAGTAGTATCTTCTGCCTGATTTATTGATGCCATGAATGAATGTGATGCGCAAAAGACTCTGCAGGCTCTGACGGCCTATGGGACAATGACATAGGGACAAGATCAATAGCTTTTCCAGGTTTATAACCAGTAACGACTTCATAAGGACAGACCTGTGGACCTATCGACATAAATATTAAACGCAAATTCGACTGTAGGTATAATGGTGTCCCATGTTCTGGTGTGCTCTATATCCCTCCTATGGGGAGACTCATCCGGTAGATCATCAGGACAAACATCATGAAACTCATCCACTACCGGAATGACCTCAGTGGGTAACTCTACACTAGCCTCTGGTGCACTCTCTTCAGCCACACAAGTCGGCACATGTTGTACCCCTCAAAATAATGGTCTTGATATCCCTCATGGGGTGGGTGCACGGGTGCATGCTCATAACTGATTCATTGGCCAACTCCATTCATTGGTTTATCCTCCTGGCCACCTGCCTGAGATTGAACATCTACCCCAATGGGGGGTTTGTCCCGGCGGAGGCCTTTAGTTAGGTAATGCACACATTAAATTGATCAAAGCGTTGGTCTATATGTTGTTCCAAGCACTTACCCACAGACTCGATCTGCTGATAGTTTGTTTAGTGACTCTAGCAGTTGTTCCATGTTTAGAGTAGGGTGCAAACTAAAACCATGACTCGTACTTGTGGGCATACACTTGCTAACTCCACCTAAGGACTTTCTATCACGACTATATGCAACTAGATAGGACTAAATGATGCTATGAGACTCTATATGAGGGTAACTACGCAGTATTACTAAAATCCAGCATCATAGTTGGCGAAATACAGGAATAGCAGAAAGTTACAGCAATGTGAATTGCTAACTCCCTGCTAACAAAAATTTCAGCAACTAATATCAGGGACTACGGGCTTCTAAACATCTATATGTGATGAAACTGGATGCATGAAGGACTCAAACAAACTAACCCTAAACATGTAATGTATTCCCCTATAAGAACCCTAAACTCTGATACCAAATTTGATGCAGGACATGAAATCAAATATGATGTGTAAGAATTTAGGCTTAAGATCACATTAGTTCAGAAACAACTACACAAATTCCATATCCCACATGAAAGTCCAGACATTCAATTAAAGGGAATCTATGTGAGTCCAGGCCTACATAGGCTACGGCTGGAACAAAAAAAAAAATTTATAAGCCAAACGATACTCAAAGGGAAATAGAATTCAGCCACATGCATAGTAATCAGCCCCTAATCCAAGGGATTCCTCAATTTCAATTCGAGGAACCCTAGGATGAGAAACAAAAAAGGATACAAATTATTGATAATGTAAACTAGGACTAGGGCTATGAAACTAGGTAAGAAAAAGGGAAAAGAGAAGGAAATCCTGAACCCGTAACAGATCCCGCGTGCGGGCAGCGGGGCAGGGTAAGGGGGATGTGCGCAGTAGGGGGCCGCACGTGTGGAGAAGGCCCGAATCCCCAAAGAGACTTCTTGGCCTTGGTCGGCCAGGAGGGGTCTCCAAACCCTCCAAATTTGATGATGATTCGACATACGGTTGAGGCGCGGTGCTCCGTCGAAGTTTCAGCCCTCCTGTAGGGCCAGATTCTGGAAACTGGCTGTAGAAAGACAAACAGCTGCAAAACAAGTGGATTTGAGGCGAAGATGATCGAATGATGGATGAAATAAGATGGAGGCGGATTGGGATAAACGTGGCTTCGCACCACAGTAGTTAGCCCTTCAAAAAGAGAAGGCTTCGCACCCACTTGAATTTTTCCACAACTCAAAACTCAGAAAGTAGAAAAAAACTTGCAGGATTTTTTATTAAACTTGAATGAATCAAAAGAACTACAAGGGGTGCCTATTTATAGGGAAAACCCCGTACCTCAAAACTCGCACCATATGCGCAACCTATTACTTGGCGATTAAGTAAACCAAAATAAAAACTAATCAAAGAAATCTAAAGCGTTCATGATATTCTAAATAATATAAATAATCAAAACCTAAAATATGAAATCAATCCGACTAGTGTGCCCCGATCATGAGATCCCATGATGGGCTTTACTTGATTATCGGGCCCACTCTAATGAACCAAAACTCCGTCTTCTAACTAGGAGGCCCTCCCTGGACATCGTCATAGAGCCAGATCAACGGTGGGGCCCTCCCTCTCCTTCCGTACATGCGTAGGGACGACGTGTGTGCGCGTGATGTCCCCATCAATTTTTCTACTCCTCTAAATTTCTGAGTTGTGGAGATTTAATTGGGTGCGAAACCCTCCCTTCTTCGAAGGACTGACTACTGTGGTGTGAAGTCACACCTATCCCGATTCGCCCTCACCTTCCATCCACATTTCTCTTCTCATACAAGCATTCCATCTGCAAATCCATCAATATTTGCAGGTGTTTCCCCATCTACAGCAGATTTTCAGAATCTGGCCCTGCAGGAGAGCTAAAACTTCGGCAGAGCATCACGCACAAACCGTGCATCGAATCGAGTTGAGATTTGGGGGTTTTCGAGTCCACCCCTGGCCGACCAGGGCCAAGGTAGCCTTTTTCCGAATAGTGGGCCCCACACACATGCGGCCGGGATCACACGCATGTGCGTCTGGGCTATTGTTGTTGTCCACACGTGCGGTATTTCTCTGGTTCGTCTCCCCTCTCTTTCACTCCTCTTTCACCCAAAATCACTAAACTTAATCCTAAATTACTCAAATCCCCAATTTTATGCCCTTTCTTCAACCTTAGGATTCCTCAAATTGAAATTTCTAAATCCCTTGGATTGGGGGAATTATTTTTGTGCATGTGTGGATGAATTTACCCTCCTTTGATTCTTGTTCGATTTATAATTTTGATTGATTCGGCCCTAGCATGTGTAGGACTGGATCTGCATAAGATTCCCCTTTATTGAGTGTTTGAACTTTTGTGTGGGATGTGGAATTTTGTGTAATTGTTTCTGAACTAGTGTAATCTAAAGCTTGAAATCTTGCACATCATACGTGAATTTCATGTCCTGCATCACTTGTGATGTCCAAAGAATCTCCCAAGTAATAAGGTTTTAACCCGTTTATCAATACCCTACAAATAGTCGGTTCTTAAAATATATATATATATATATAATATATATATATATATATATATATATATATATTATATATATATATATAATAAAATAAAATAAAATAAACTCCAAATGGTCCATCTAACAAGCTTCACAGTTAAATGGACGGTTGAAGAGAAAATATCTGGAGCCCACATTTCTAATGACAAATGTCTATCTTGTTTTCCGCATTCGACCAAACATGGTATGGAATCAAAACAAGACATAAAACCATGCCTGGTAGATGACCCAAACACCGTGTAGAATTGGCCAAATCCCATGGAGTAAGGAGACAATACACTGCCAAGTGCATTTATTGCAAAAAGGCACATCAATCCCTTCTAATACATTCTAATCCCTTGCACCAAACAGGCCCTTAAAGACTTCCCCTCTCACCTTTATTTAAGAAGAGACCTAAGGCCCCCTCTCTCACATTTCATTCGACGTGAGGAGCAACAGAGAGAGAGAGAGAGAGAGAGGAGAGAGAGAGAGAGAGAGAGAGAGAGAGAGAGAGAAGGGTGGGACATGTGGGCCACATCATCACCCATTCATCATCATTCACATCGTCATGTGAGTAGACCTCTACACATGCCTTTTTTGTTTTATTTTTTTTATTATTATTTTTAGAATGAGATCAAAGTGGGCCGCCTTTTTGTACCCAAAGGATGGAAAACTTTGGCCGTTTACATACTCCAAAATCTAGACACTTTGCACCATCTTATGAGTGTAAATTTTGGACAGACTTGAACAGCCTGATTTGTGTAAAATCTGGACAGTTTGAAACCTTTGGATTTGTGTAAAATCTGAACAAATTACAACCACAGGATGTGGGCAAATTTTGGACAAACTGATGTGATCTGATTGGTGTGGATTGTGGACAGCACTGTGAGTGAATATTGAACAGGATTGGGCAACCAAATCGGACCCCTGATTGGGCGTCGAATTCTGCCCAAATCTGACCAATTGTTGGGTGTAAAAACCTGCCCAAATCCAACCATTGATTAGGCGTCCCAATCTGCCAAAAAACTGACCATTGATTTTGGCATCCAATCTGACCCATGATGGACTTTCAAATCTGATCGAATCTGTCCATTAATCACGTGAACAATCCTAAATGAATCTGTCCATATATCACACATACAAATTTGAGTGTATCCGTCCATTGATTACATGTACAAATCGGAGCAAATCCGTCCACCAATCTGATATGCTAAACCATGTAAATTTGTCCACTGGATTACATGTTCAAAACCATCTCAAATCTGGCCGCGGATTGTATACAAATTATGTCCAAAATCAGGCCATGGAATAGATGCGCAAATCTGCCCATCGTTTACAAATTTGTACGGTTTTTGGCTACAGGATTTTGTATGATTCTTTTAGTATACAATTTTGTATAAATTGTGTGTTGTTTAAAATACGATCTTGTATATATTTTGCTCATGGTTTAGCATGCATTTTGAATATAAATTCAAGCCGTTGGATCGTGAACAAGATGGATACAAATCAGCTCACTAATTAGCACAAAAATTGTATAAATTCAATTATCGATTGGGTACGAAATGTGTTTAGAATTACCAGTTGTGATGTATTAAAAAAAAAAAACACTAAAACTGACGGTATAAGCGTGCCTAAATTTTGGATAAATCCGACTTACAAGATCAAGGTAAAATTGACCATACCCGATAAATGGGCGATTTGGACTATAAATTGTACATGGAAAATGTTTCTAGGATTCAATTGTACGTCTGTGATCTCATTTGTTTTGAAATCTTGCACGTCTGTGATCTCATTTGTAGCATATCAATTGTACTGACTAGATGATTTTAAAGATCATGGTAATGGTTTCAGTTTTGGAGATGTTTTTTTTACAAAAATGTTTTAAATGAGTTGGATTGTAAAGTGTTTGGAAAATGATGATTTAATGGAATCATGCATTTATTCATATGGACTGTGAACCGGATTGGAACATCGAGAAATAGGTGGGGTGATCAAGTCCCCTAGGTTGAAAGTCCCTAAAGTGTAAAGAGGTGGGGCAGCGTAGACCCCAAGGCTGAAAGTCCCTAAACCCCAAATTGGTACCATCCGGAACCTCCATTGTCTAGGCCGGGTTGGTAAGTACATCGAGAGTGCAACAAGTTCCGATCGATAGGCATCGGATGGAGTAGAGGTTTGACCAGGTTATGGCAAATAAATGGGATACAAATTGGTTCCCATTGTTTAGGCCGGGTGGGTGAGCATGATTGCAACAGGTTCCCACTAATAGGTGTTACCGTGTTGGATGAGTTAATAGAGAGTTTTGACCAAAAGATGGCCCTAGTGTTCAAGGAAAACCAACCGTATTGAATATTGAGGATACCATTCTTGCATTTCATCATTCATTTCTTTTGGATACTTTGGATATTCTGCCACGTATGGCTTTCTTGAAACATCTTGTTTTATATGAAATTCCTCGAGTTGCATATGTTTTACAAAACTTATGTAGGGTTACTCACTAGGCTTTGTAGCTCACCCTATTACGACTTTAAATTTCATGTCAAGGATCACATTAGCACATTAAAAGACGGAGCCTTTCTTATTTATTTTTATTTCTTACAAGTTGAATAGTTATGTAATAAATTTTAGATGTGGAATGTAATTGGATTTTATCTTAGACTTATTATGGAATGAATGTAGTCAATATTTCCTTTGATATGGATGTTGACGATAACTTTATTATGAGAATGTTAATGAGAATGGTAGAACTATCAAGTTACGCTCTTGCGAGCGACATCGAGGTCGAGTATACCCGAGTGCTGAATTCGGGGCATGACACTCCATATTTAACCATATACCGGAATCGTGGTGTATATGTGATGAGAACATCACTTCACATACACCCCTGCGTACGTATCAGAGTAGGGGGCGGGCCAAACCAATTTCCTTGTGGCTAGGAGAGTACCCGTGATCGCGTCATTGGATCACATGATTGGGCCATTGATCGTGGAACGTCCACACTAGTTTTCTTATATCTTTTCAATTTATAGGATTTAGTTTTATTTATGTTATGTTTGGACACCATTATGAGTGTTTTTGGTTGATTTTAGTTAGACTATAGTTATTTTTGTCAAATTCACCAAACATGGTGTTTATTGTAATTTTTTAACTTTTTTGGAGCTATAAAAGAGGGTGGGCGTGTGACCCTCTCCCTCATTGGATTTTGTGATAAATTTAAAAAAAAAAAAAAAAAAAAACCCAGAGATAGAGAAAGAAAATAATGCGGACACCAAGTCATTCAAAGTATATCAATGCAGGAGTCGTGCGTTACCTGTGTCAATATGATTAAATGATGGGCACGGGTCAGGTCTCTATAGGTTGAAGACCTTACACATGTGTTCATGACATGTGGAAGTTGCTTAAATGAGATATTTGGACCGTTAGATTGCGAGCGATGGTGTGATCGAGACAGTTGGATCGTCACGGGCCACCTTCATTGCGCCATCTTCACAGCGACATCATCGGGGCCCATCGGGCATCTTGAATTTGAATTTCATTTATGAATATTTGATTTATTTAAGTTTTGAGACAATATGTGCACAATTTGTGTGAATTTCTTTTTTTTTTAAAACTTTTTTTAGTAGGGGATTTTGGTAATTTCCTGTAATTAGGAATTTATAAGGGTGTTTTATCCTAAACCTAGAGAATGCTATGTTATGTTTAAAGAAAAAAAAAAAAAAGAGCTTTTGCTTCTAATGATTTCGTCTTCGACTTCCAGTGATTGGAAGAGGACATGAGGCACAAGGAAGTGATTTCCCATTCTCTACTTCTCTCTCCTTCTTTCTTTTCCTAAGGTACTATTTTCTTTAACCCTATTTTCTTCCTTTTCTCCTAAAATCTTTTAGATCTAGAAGCCGATCCTGTTTCTTTTTATCTAAATCATTAGATCTTAAAAGATTTTCATCCCCACATACACATATTTTGACATACTTCAAATCCCATCACCCAAAGCCTAAATTTGAACCACAAAATTTTTTTTTTCCTAAATTTTCCAGATTTCCCAATCCAGAAAATTCTTATTTTCTGTATTAGAAAATCCACTTGGATCGTTAGATAGACCTATTGCAAGATGAAAGTTCTATAATTCACCGGATCTGACTAAATTCAAATTTTAAGATTCAATACTTCGTGTTTGTGACGGATGACCATAATCATTGCTGCATTAACCTTATTTCTTTCTTGTGTTTATGATGTATAAGGCTAATTTTTTTATTTGTTTTTAAAGATTGCATAAATCTATTTCTTTCATAAACCACATTCATTTAAGGTTGGATTAGGCCGTCCTACATCAATTTTTGGTATCAGAGTCTGGTTCTTGCATTGGGTAGTCTTAGATCGAGTTACCAACAGTCTAGATTTTTATTTTTCTAGGGTCTCATGCATAGCATATAGAGTCTAGATTTGAAATTTTCACATTTGCATCATTAAAATAAATAAATAATTTTTTTTTTTTAAAAGTCTAGATCTAAATTTTTCCACATTTGCATCATTCTAAAGGTTAGGATCGTCAGTGTCCATAGTCTTGGGTCAAAACAATCTCCTAGAGTCTTGTTTTAGGAAACCTAAGTTGAGTCTTATTGTGTATATGCCCACTCGAACTGGTAAAGGGTTTGGTCTACACCCGATCTTGAACATGGAGCAGTTGACTGAGATGATGAACATGATCAACCAACGTTTGGCCGCCATTGAGGCGCAATCTAGGAACACGAATACTTGTATGGATCAGATAGAAGCGTCCTTAAGAGAAATCTCCGACATTGGAGGGGATTAACAGTCTCACGTAGGGGGAGTAGTTGAGGAATGGGTATGAAATCATTGTAGAGGTCGTGGAGCACGTGGCCGAGGGGTAGGACGTGGAGGGGCGCGAAATCCGCAGCCCGCTGTCGAGTATCAAGACCGTTATGATGTTGATGAGAGGGTCTTAAAGTGCGTTAAAGTAGATGCTCCTAGTTTTGATGGTCGTCTTGACCCAAAATCATTCCTTGATTGGTTAGCGGACATGGACCATTATTTCGAATGGTATGAGATGTCTGAGAACCGACAAGTGCAGTTTGCAAAGATGAAGCTTGTGGGTCAAGCTAAATTGTTTTGGACAAATACGGAGCGTAGGATCGAGAGATCAGGAGGTGTCTCAGTTGCACATTGGGTAGAGATGGAGCTATTAAAGGAAAAATATCTTCCTCTTTCTTACCGTCAAAAGCTCCTAGTTCACTGACAAGAATTACGCCAAGGATCTATATCAGTCGCAGATTACATCGCAAAATTTGAGGAGTACATGATGCGGTGTGATATTTAGGAAGATCCCTTAGTGACGCTGGCGCGTTTCAAGGTGGGTCTTCCCATGGATCTGCAGCGTGAGCTTATAACCCATGCAGTGTGTGACTTGGATCAGGCTTACCAAGTTGTCCAGGAGTTAGAGCTTTACCTAAAGTCTCCTGTCATGAGGCGCTTTGAGTCCCGAGACACTAATGTTAGATCTGGTTTTCAGGGAACCAAGCCTAACATTGAAAGTCAACCTAGGGCGCAGGCTAGTGCACCACCTAAGCCTAACAATGATAAGGGCAAAGGTGTCCTTGGTGCCAATCCTGGCAGTGGTAGTCACTTGAGATGTTATGAGTGTGGAGGTACGGGTCATTTCGCATACCAGTGCATGGCGGCCCTACATCAATATGCTTTAGTCCTATGAAGGTATCCTGTGCATGAATCAAAAAATTTTATGATATGCAGTATTAAAGTTTAATTGTTTATGCCTTCTTTGAGCTATGTTGATCTGGAAACTATTCACCATAAAACTTTCTTCCGAATCTATTGTAGGGGCCTAAAAAATCCCATACTATGCTAATTACCACCGTTAATTTGAATGGTAATAATTATCTGCAGTGGGCTCAATCAATTAAGTTGTTCTTAAGAGGTAGAGACAAACTCACATATATATTAGATGAAGCTCCCAATCCTTCATATGGGAATTTTAAGACTTGGACGAAAGAAAATTATGAGGTTATTACTTGGTTACCAACCATATGGAGACTTATGTAACTCCGCTATATTCCTAATGTACGCCAAGAAAATATAGGCCACCCAGTGTTTAAAATGTCGGCGATAATATTGAAATATCGCCGATAATATCGGTGTCGTAGCACTGGCGACACCGAAACCCCATTTTTTCGAATTGCTTCCAGGTTTTGCCGATAATCTCGCCGAATTGTCGGTATTTTCAAAATCTCGCCGATATTTCGCTATTCCCACCAACCACGGGTGGGAACTGTAGCCAACAACCCCCTTTATTGATAAAAGGGGGTAGTTGTCGATGATAAAATCTCAAAAAATACCTATTTTTTTGACCGAATCTGAAGGAATAGGTGAATTCACAGCCTTGAGTGCAGATTGGCAATTTCCGGTAAGATTCAACCCCAAAAAATTTCTTTTTTTCCGTAGAAAAATCCTCTGCAACTTCTCGAATCAGCTGGCGAGCCGAGATCTTGAGGTTTTTTTTCTTATTTGGGATGAGGGAGAGGGATTTTCGAGTTGAAAATCTGGAGAAATTGGTGGGAAGGAGATGAAATTATGAAATTTCTGGATGGGGAGAGGGATTTTCGGGGTTTTACGTAAATTGGGGATCGGGCGGGCGTGAAATGGGATTGCGTACATAGTTATGTACGCTCTTAACGTACTGAGTACACTCTGTTGGGCCCGCCGAGAATGTATCTGGTCTATCCATGTGTCCATCCGTTTTTCCATCTTATTTTAGGGGTTGAGACCAAAGTTAAGCATACCCAAAGATCGAGTGGACCATACCATTGGAAACAGTTGGAATAATGATTTCCACCGTTAAAACCTTTCTAGAGCCCACAGTGATGTTTATTTCTCATCCAACCTGTTCATAAGATCACACAGACATGGCTGAAGGGAAAACACAAATAGAAGTTTGATCCAAAACTTTTGTGGCCCCCAAGATATTTTCAACGGTAGATGTTCAATTCATACTGTTTCCTACGGTGTGGTCCACTTGAGGTTTGGATATACTTCGTTTTTAGGTTCAAGACCTAAAATTATCTGTTAAAATGGATGGACGAAGTGGATAAAATACATAAATCACGGTGGACCCCACAGTTGAAACCTTCCTGGTTCAACAGCTCAAGTGAGCCGTACTAAAGGAAAATGTGGTTAGGGAAATTCCTACCGTTGAAACCTTCCTGGGTTCAACAGTGATGTTTAGGTGCCATCCGTACCATTAATAAGGTCATTACTATTGGGATGAACTGAAAACAAAAATATTGGCACGACTCAAAACTTCTGTGGCCCCACGAATATTTCAACGGTGGACGTTTAATTATCACGTTTTAGGCTCACTTGAGCTTTAGATATGGTTCGTTTTTAGCATCATGTCCTAAAATGAACTCACAAAACGGATGGACGGGGAGGATTTCTCACAAACATCACAGTGGGCCCCACCTGAGCTTGCAGCGCAGGAAGGAAATCCGAGTTCCACGCTGCTATTGAAATAGGCGTGGATGGAAGCGGATTGCGTACTGAGTAACTCAGTACGCTAAGCATACTGAGTAAACTCTGTGGGGTCCACCGTGATTTATGTATTTTATCCAGTCTGTCCATCCATTTTACAAGATAATTTTAGGGCCTTAGATCAAAACCGAAGGATATACAAGGCTAAAATGGACCACACCACATGAAACAGTGTGAATTGAAGTTATACCGCTGAAAAATTCTTGGGGGCCACAGAAGTTTTGGATCAAGATTATATTTGTTTTTTTACTTTCATCCATGTTTGTTTGATCTTATGAATAGTTTGGATGAAAAATAAACATCATTGTGGGGCATAAAAGGTTTCAATGGTGGAAATCATTATTTCCACTGTTTCCTGTGGTATGGTCCACTTGAGATTTGTATAAGCTTCAATTTTGGGCTCAACGCCTAAAATGAGATGGAAAAACGGATGGAAGGTGTGGATAAACCACATAAATTCACAGTGGGCCCAACTGAGTTTACTCGGTACGATAAGAGCATACTGAGTAACTCAGTACGTAATCCGATTTCGATGTGGATTGGCTACTGACAAGAGCCGTAGCCAAAGGAAACAGATTGGCTATGCCCCCTGCCACCCGCCAATGGCTGGTGGTCGGTCTCTGTGGGCCCCACCATGATGAATGTGTTTCATCCATGCCGTCCATCTATTTTTCTACATCATTTTATAGAATGAGACCAGAACTGAGGTATATAACAGTTTCAAGTGGACCACATTATTGGAAACAGTGTTGAATAAACTTCAACCATTAAAAGCTTTTTGAGGGCCATAAAAGTTTTGGATCAAGCTTATCTTTGTTTTTTCCCTTCATGTGGATTTGTATGACCTAATCAACAAATTGGATGTCAAATAAACAGTACAGCGGTCCTTAGGAGGATTCTAATGGTGGATATCTAGTCACTATTATTTTCCTGTGGTGTGGTTCACCCGAGATTTATATTCCTATCATTTTTGGTATAAAGCCCTAAAATGGTCTGTAAAAATGGATGAACGGAATGGATAAAAGATATATATTATGGTGGGGCCCACAGAGCACCGACCACCAGACTGTCCTAAACCCGCATGAGTCAGGCGCGGATTAGATACTGACAAGGTCAGTGGCCAAATGGCTACTGAAGTGATGTCACCAAGCTCGGTGGACCCCACCATGATGCATGTGTTGTATCCATACCGTCCAACCATTTGTAGACATCATTTTATGGCATTACAAAGAGAATGAGATAGATCTAAATTTCAAGTGGACCCACCACAGAAAACCGTGGGAGCCGTCACACCCACCGTTGAAACATTTATAGGGCCCACAGTGATGTATTTTTGAGATCCATCCTATTCATAAGTTAACATAGAGATAGATGAAGTGAAAACAAACATATCGGCTTCTTCGGAAACTACTGTGGCCCCTTAAGAAGTTTTGAACGGTGGATGTCACTGTCCCCACTATTTTCTATGGTGGGGTCCACTGGAACTTTATTATGGGCCACAAAAGTTTTGTATAAAGCTGATATTTGTTTTTTCGCTTCATCCAGAGTTATGTAACCTTTTCAACGGGTTGGATGGAAAATAAACATTATGGAAACATTACGGTGGGTCTTAACAAGTGTTTAACGGTGGACCGTACAATCACAACTGTTTCCTTTTGGATTGTCCACCTAAGACTATATCTGTTTCATTTTTTTTTTCAGTACTCTATAATTAAATACAAAAACAGATGAACGGCGTGGATATAGAATAAATACATCAAGGTGGACCCCACAATAAGGACTGCACTGTCGTGGATGAGGTTGGGGCCGCACCTAATCCTCTCCCTGTTGCTTCATGTGGCTGTCTGTCAAGCACATGCATTCATAAAGTAAAATTCAACCCGTTCATCCTATGAAACTGTGATTTTTACTCCAAATTCCCAAAAATTAGGATGATCAGTTAATTAAATGAGCTACACCAGAGGGAACAGGTTGGGAGATAACGTCCACCCTTTATTTACATGGACCCATCATGTTGTATGTATAAATCACAATAGGCCCCATAAAGTTTACTCAGTATGCAATCTGTAGACTCTTTCCTCAATTGTAATTTATATAAAATTTTGATTTGATCTAACATCTTAGCCCTTGAAATGATTTAGGCTCATTATACTGAATACGAGCCGATGCACCTTTTTTTTTTTTTGTCGATTATTGCAAATTTGTATACTACTAGGGAGCAAAATGTCGTCTGGATTGGGAAAAGGAGGAGCAAGGGACATTGGGTAGAAACATGGACGGCCAGTGGAGGGGAATAAATATAGAGCCATATGCAACGATTATGGCCAAGTGATACGGAGTGGAGTGACTAGGCTAAAGAAACATTTGGCAGGGGGATACAAGAATGTGAAAGACTGTCCAAGTGTAACAAGGCCAGTGAGAGAGGAGATGAGAAGAGTGTTAACTGAAGTGAAGTCACGCAAGCTGCAGCAAAAGGATTAGGAGAGGGATATGAGGGAGGAGTTACGAGGCACTGGACGGGGCCTAGGTGCTATCGACGAGCACGATGATGACGACGATGAGGGGATCGTGTACCCCGATGACTGTGTTACTGCTCGAGAAAGGAGTGATTTTAGACAAGTGATTCGCGAGTCTCGAGCTTTAGAGTGGGAGGGGGAGCAAAGAAGACGGGTTGATAAGAATAGGTCGTCGTTTGGGACGTCCTGACATGAGGCTAGTCGGAGCAGCAGACGATTTGAGGGAGAGAGCGGGCATGGCCGACAACGCACACAAAGCGCTTGTGTCCCAGATGCACCCATTGCAAGCGTTAATAAAAAAAAAAGATTAAAAAATGTGGAGCAAGGGGCTCAGGGAGAAAGTGGGTGGCGCTATATCTAGGTGGTTCATCTCGAGCCATGTACCAGCAAATGCAGCAGCCAGTCCTAACTTCAAAAATACTATTGAGGAGGTACAGCATGCCGGGCCCGGCGTGAAGCCTTCCACGCCACAGGAGATTCTTGGTGTCTACCTTGATCGGGAGCACGAGGAGATGCAGGATTAGGTACGTGGACTCAAGCCAAACTGGAAGCAGTTCAGGGTGACAATCATGTGTGATGTGGACAGGACCCACGAAATTATCCATTATCAATTTCATGGTGTACTGTAGAGTACTGTAGAGGACAACCAGTTTTCCTCAAATCCATTGATGCATCGGTCAGAATAAAAGATCACGAATACATATATGCTCTCCTAAAAGGAGTGATTAGAGATGTTAGGTCCCAGAATGTTGTCCAAGTTGTGACGGACAATGACAGTGCGTTCGTTAAGGCGGGGAAGAAATTGATGAAGAAGTTCAATCTCTATTGGACCCCGTGTGAGGCACTTTGCATTGATTTAATGCTCGAGGAGATGGGCTAGAGGGATTCTGTCAGGAAGAGCATCCAAGATGCGAGGAGAGTGACAAATTTTATATACAATCACTCATGGTTGTTGGTTGCAATGCGTGAGTGTTGTGGAGCGGACATCGTTAGACCAAGCGACACGGTTCGCCACGAACTTCATTGCAGTCGACAGCTTATATAGGCACCGCGTGGGTCTCAAAAATTTGTTCAGATCCGAGAAATACATGGAGTGGAATCAAAGGAAGACTGAGGGTGCAAAGACCTGTTCGAAAATAGTGTTTTCCGATTCCTTCTGGGAAAAAGTTCACAACGTCATTTCCTTCCTGCATCCGATGTACAAGGTCCTACGAGCCGTAGATAATGAGATGTGGCCTTCGATGGGTCAATGTATGAGCATATGAGAATTATGAAAGGGGATAATGACTACAATCCCCAGTTCGTATCAGTGGGTGATCAATATCATCGATCATCGATGGACCGGGACTCTCGAGCACCCAGTCCACCAACCCGGTAAGTTTGTTAATACAACTAAGTACTTTAAGCATCACTTCTGTTTGCATGTTAATACAACTGAGTAACTAATATTTAGGTTTCAGCATACTACCTGAATCCCAAATTTCATTATAAACGTCGGCTCCATGAGAATCAAGATTTGACGATGGTCGTCCACGAGGCGTTCGAACGATTGTTCCCAAAATCGACAACGCAAGCAATTTCGGTGACCAGGTAATGCAATAAATTTTCTTCCTTATAGCCTTTAGAAATATGAGCGATTAAAAATAATGACCTGTGAATCCGTGTTTACAGTTGTTGCGGTTTAGGGATGCGAAGGGTACGTTCTCATCCGCACTAACAAAAGCATCAACTGAAACGACGACGCCGTGTGAGTATGGTAACATAATTAAGTAATTGCATTTTTCGTTTAAACTTCAAACTAAAACAAGCTCCTCATGGATATATAGGTGAGTAGTGGGCAATGTATGGAGTTGACACGCCCGCACTGCAGTTATTGGCAGTCTGTGTTCTCACACAGATTGTATCCTCCTCACAGTGTGAGAGGAATTGGAGCACATGGTCACTCATACACACCAGCAAGAGGAACAGGCTGGCATATGAGAAGCTGCAAAAGCTCGTTTACTGCCACTACAATATAAAGTTAAGAGAGAGGCAGTTGCGGGCAGTGTTCGCAATATCGATACTATCAGCCGATATATCGGCCAATATTATCGGTATCGTACTCTTGTGATACAAAACCATCTGAAAGATATTTAGGGAAAAAAAATCAAGAAATAGCTGTTATCGATCAATATATTGCTAAATATTGGCTGATATTCTTACATATCGCATGATATCACTAAAAATCGTGCGATATTATAACTTTTATCACGGTTTTTTCGCCAATAGCTACTGTAGCCACCTACCATAGTAAAAATTCGACAAAATCAGAGAAAAAAGGAGTAACGATTTTTCAAGAGGGAGGATTTGGTACCTAAAAAGGGGTTGGATCTGATCGGAAGCTTTACTTGGTGGGCCATTCGAATCAGAGCTTCATGTCGTTTGAATCTCCTTCTCGAAAATGGAATCCCAAGCTTTCCGCATTTAAATGCCAATTTTCTTTGCGGGATTTGTGGAAATTTAGGGTTTCGGAATCCCGAAACTCTCCCTGCTCGACTGCTACTTTCCCAAAAATAAAATGCGCTTCGAGCATTCGACCCTTCGCAATACAGATGGATGGACGCGTCCGGCGCCGCTGGGATGATAGGTGGGGTCCACTTTGATGTTTGTGAGATATCCATTCCGTCCATCCATTTTCCAAGATCATTTTAGGACATGCAACAGAAAATGAAGCGGATCGAAAACTCACGTGGGCCGCACTAGAGGAAACAGTGGGGATTCAGTCACCACCGTTGAAACATTTTGAAGGCCACGGAAGTTTTGTATCAGGTGTAAATGTTTTATTTTTTTCACTTATCCCTGTGGGAATGACCTTGTAAACGGGTTGGATGCCATATAAACATCAAGGTGGAGCTCACGAAGATTTCAACAGTAGAAAACTCTTTCCCTAGTTTTCCCTCTCATATGGCCCACTTGATTTTTGGATCCACCTCATTTTTTGATTCATGTCCTAAAATGATATCAGAAAACGAATGGACGGAGTGTATTACTCAAAAAATCAAGGTGGACCCCGCCAACCACATCGTGCATGAACTTTGTGCTACACGCATTCGGCGTGCCTTTTTCACGGAAGCCAATTGGCTGGTGTAGCGTGTACCACATGAGCTTTGGTATAGAGTAATCGCTGTGGGGTCATCTTGAATGTATGTGGCTTATCCATGCCATCCATCCATTTTTCCAGCTCATTTGAGGGGTTGAGCCCAAAATTGAAGCATATCCAAAGCTCAAGTGTACCATACCACAGGAAAGAGTGGGAATAATGATTTTCACCGTTGAAACCTTCCTAGGGCCCACAGTGATGTTTATTTGTCATCCAACCTGTTCATAAGATCAAAAATACATGGATGAAGGGAAAAAACAAGTATCAGCTTGATCCAAAACTTCTGTGCACCCCAAGAATTTTTCGATGGTAGAGGTTCAATTAATACTGCTTCTTGTGGTGTGGTCCACTTAAACTTTGGATGTGCTTCATTTATGGGATAAAGAACTACAATTATTTATTAAAATGGATGGAGGGAGTGGATAAAATACATAAATCAAGGTGGGTACCACGGAGTTTACTCCATACGCTTTGTACCGAGTAAGCGTATCAAGTCCGAATTACTCGGTACGCAATACAACAATCCACTTCCGTTCCACACGGCACCTCTATTTACACCACCTAGCTCTATGGGTCCCGGCATGAGGTATGAGTTACATCCAAACCATCCGTCCACTTCATGAGCTCATGGTAAGGCTTGAACCAAAAAATAAGACATCCAAAAATCAAGTGGACCACACTGTAAAAAGCAGTGGGGGATTGAACGTCTACCATTGAAGCTCTTTTAGGGGTCACGGAAATTTTGGATCAATATGATATTAGTTTTTCCTCTTTATCCAGGTCTGTGTAACCTTATGAACAGATTGGAAGGAAATTAAATGTTTTGGTGGGCCCTATGAATGTTTTAGCGGTAAGAATCACTGCTATCTGTGGTGTGGTACACTTGAGCTTTAGATATGAATCATTTTTAGGATCAACATCTAAAATGGTCTCGCCAAATTGATGAACGGTGTGGATATACTAAAAACTTCATTATGGGGCCCATTTAACTTAGATCTTCTTTGAACTGTGGTACAACTCAAGCTCGAGGAGCGTCATCGCTCCTCTTGGCAAGAAGGGTTCTGTCCTACCCTGTTCGCACCATACTCCTCCGTCCGGTAGGCATCTATGGGGTCCACTATGACGTAAGGGCTTATCCATGTCGTTCATCTCTTTTCTCAAATAATTTTGCCGCATGATCCAAAAAATGAAGCAGGTCCAGAGATCTAGTGGACCACACCAAAGGAAGCAGCGGTGATAATGACACCCACTATTGAAACCTTTCTAGGGGCCACTTTGATGTTTTTCATACCATCAAACCCATTCGTAAGGTCATGTAGACCTAGATGAAGTGAAAACACAAATATCAGCTTGATCCGACGGTTCTGTAGCTCTCGAGAAGTTTTTAATGGTGGCCTTTCAATCACCACTTTGTGGCCCACTTAAGCCTTGGTAATGCCTCATTTTTTGTTTCATACCCTAAAATGATCTATAAATAGGGATGGACGACATGGATAAGACCTTTACATCACGGTGGCCCCCCACAGAGCTCTGTTTGGTCAGATCATAGTCTATGAAGGGTAGTCCACTCCCCACAACACGTACCCACTCAATTTTTACTTCTTCTTTTGCTTTTTAATGAATTGGTTGTGTTTTTATACATGTCTTTGATACATTTATAAATGTCATGCATTCAATTTAAATATAGTTGCATTAGTTCAGTTAAACATCGCATAGCTTAGGACCATAAACAAAGGAAATTTATTATGTGCATCGTTTTTTTGAGATGTTATGATTTAAAAGTGTGTATTAATGGCTTTTTTAACAATCCCTGAAGTTTCATTAAAAAATTCAACCATTTTCCCAATGTTTCCCCATGTTTCCCAAAAAGTGCAATAAATTATGTGATACAAACGATATATCCCCTGTGATAACCGATACATATCTGTATCCCAAGGGTGCGATACATAGCGCGATACCGATATTTCGAACACTAGTTGCGGGTAGACCGAGACATGGAGGAAAATCAGGACCTGCTGGACCTGTTGTCTATAGGTAACATGGCACAAATAGGTGATGATGATGAGGACCCATTTTATGAGTGGGTCAAATCAGCTGATTTAGATGATGCGGAGGGAGGCCCTGCTCCATAGGTAGCCGAGGGAGCAGCGGCTCTGGGTATCGATGTCGATCAAGTAGTAATCGAACAGAAGGCGGATACAGACTCCTTTGATCCTTTGTTGGGGAGTTCGGCACATTCCAATGAGGGTGATGAAGCATCTTCACGGCCCCCTCCCCGTCATCAAGTCGTAGTGAGTGATGATGATGATGAGACTCAACCCCCACTCGACACTGGTCCTAGGGACGACGACAACGACAATGACGATGATGACGACGATGACAACGGTGATGAGGGAGGGGATGGAGGCACCGAAACTAGTATCGATGGTACTAGTGGGGGTGGGGGTGGCAGTGGTGGGGGGTACACGACGGCTCAGAGCCAGCGATCCGTTGGCCAGTTCACTGAGGAGCAGAGCTTTGACCATGCCACTCAGGACGTGGACCATGGATCTCGTCCACCATCCAGGGCGAGAGCATCGGAGCCCACATATATGTTTGAGCGTCGTTCGAAGAAGAAAGCCGGACGCACCGCGGCTGATGCTCTCGCACGCAGATTGTCATCTATGGACAAAAGTTCAAATCAGGGGAGCTCCACCTCTGTCCCACCTTATGCTCATGGGGGATATCACAGGTATGGTCATGGCAGCTCTGACATTCAGTCACGCTCATCTACCCATGGGTACAGGCAGCCAGAAGATAATTCTTCGAGTCATGACCTTTTAATAGGAGGATATTTGGAGTACCCGTATGACTGGCAGCAATACTATCAAGGAGTCGAGGTTGGACTTGATCTAAACCCTCAGCACCCTGCTCCGCAAATGCCGTCGATGAATGTCACATAATTCCCATGTCTAGGCGTACTCGTACAGTTTGGGGAGGATGACTATCAGAGGTACATAAGAGAGTTCCTCAATTGGTACAAGCAGAAGATGACCTGGGAATAGTACTGCCAACATGTTGAGCAACAGTACTATTAACTGCCACGGGATCCAGATAATGATTACGAGCCACCTTGTCACTCTATGTGGGGATGAAACATGGCCAGAAATGTGTATTTTTTTTTCAATTCATTTACTTTTGCATGTCTTAATTGTTGTAAGCTTGCATTTGTATTATATAAACTCATTTTGGTTACTATTTGAGTGATTTCTTACGACAACGCATGCTTTTTTGCCCCCATTAAATGGAAACTTCTAATTTAATGCATTTTTTTTGCAAATTTTTCATTCCTGAATATGTAAATATGTGTATTTAGGAATGTCCTAAAGTTTCGCTAAAAAGTTCCACCATTTTCTCCATGTTTACCCCTTTCTCCCTGCATTTCCGGTTATCGGCGATAACGATATTATATCTTTATCTCCGGCCAACGAAACTTGTAGCGATACCGAAAACTCGAACACTGAGGACACCATTCGTGACAGCTATTCAAATGCCAGGAATATATCTAGGATTTATTAATTTCAAATATCAATAAGCTTCAACAAAATTCGAGAATGCTATAAGAGTACTTCTCTGCTCTTAATGGGGTGTGGGATGAGTTAAATCTCCATCACCCCTTTCCCTCTTACTGCACAAAGGATTATATAATATATGGAAACAATGTGAAGAAACTCGAATTGTGCAATTCCTCTCTGGGCTGAATTTTGAATATCAGGGTGTTCGCGAGCAGATTACTGTAATGGATCCCCTACCTTCTTTAACCGTTGTTTATGTTTTGGTTCAAAGGTTTGTTATGTCATCTTCCCCCAAGGCTTGCTTACAGAGTTGGAGATCGGCCTTCTTATAGGCCTAGACTTAGAGCCCCAGGATGGGGCACGCAAGGCCATGAACGTAATTTTAGATATGGCAAACAAGGCAGGGCCCAAGATAATGAGCGCAACACAGCGAACGTGGTAATCGTGGTCAAGGAGGACGTGGTCGTGGCCATGATGGACCTCCTCGTGTTTGTACGCACTAGTAGTGGCATGAATCGTTTTGTTGACCGATGATGGGATATTATTGGTCACCCATCTGGGCAGGAGCTTCTCTAGCTTGTAGCACCTTCATTGATTCTAAGAAGACTTCATAGATGACTTCTGATCAAGCCTAAATATAGCATATTTATCCTATCAATTGCACTAGTTTCCATGCATTTAAATGTTAAATCGATATACTAATGAGTGTTTTCTGCATGCGAGGTAATACGGGAACCAAGAATGGATACGTGCTTAAAACGGATGACTTAAAGCTCAAAGAAAGTAAAGATGAAGAACTGAAGATTTGGATGAAGGGAATGAGGATTTGAAGAGTTAAAGAGTTAATAAAGAAAAGAAGTATTAAGATGAAGAAAGTGACTGAAGATCAGAAAAATAAAGAACAAAAGAAATCCAGCAGTTATCGATTGATCAACCAGAGTTATCAATCGATCCCGATTGATCAAGTGGACACATCAAAAATTGTAGATTTAATGTTGAACTCTCTGGATGACTTTTGTTACACCATCGATCGATCGACAGATCAGACCGATCGATCTACACGAAGAAGGAAATTCAAAAGTTTGTTGCTGGACGTTTTAAGGCATTAATCGGTCAATTGATCGATTGATCAAAGGCATATGCAATTGCGTAAATCTTAAGTCGATTCAGAATTTTCCTATTTAAAGAGGTGCTTCTAGGCATTCTAGGTACGGATTAGGTTAGAGGGAAGGCTTTAGAGAAGGCGAAGCTTGTCCGGCATTATTCTCCTCTTCAATCCGTCGATCCGAGTTTGCTTTTCTTTTGTTTTTCTTTTAAGATATTAGCCAAGCTAGGCTAATCTCTTTGCTAAGGCTAAGGGACGAATCTTTTAATAGATATTTGATATTTCATTCGTTTTTAATTAAAGTTATTAGTTTTTTATGTTGGATTATGATTGGATGTGATTGAATTCCTAGATTGGAGGAAGAATCAATCTGTATAATCGATTGATCTATTGTGAACTCTGAGTACAATAGATGTTTTTGATTCCCTGCGATTGATTACCTAAATCTTCATGAGGGATCAAACCTATCGTGATTCTAATCTATATTGGATGTTTGTGAGTGAATTTATTATTATATCTTTTGATTAGAATAGAATGGAATCCAATTCTAGTTGAGCTATCAACTTGAGAAGACAAATTAAGTTCCAAGTTCATTGGGGATTCCTAGATCCTTAGTCACTTCTATTAATTTTTTTAAATCCTTTTTACTTCGTTGGATTAAAAACCCAGACAACCCAATTAGTTTTAATTGTGTTCTCACCAATTTCCCTGTGGTTCAGCCTCGAATTGCAGAGTTATTACCGCATCATAACCCTGCACTTGGGGTTGTCAACCCTTAGGATCAATCAAGTTTTTGGCACCCCTGTAGAGGAAAATTGCGTTGAGAATACTTAGAATTAGATTAGGTTTTGTTTTCTAGTCTAACCTAGGGTTTTATTTTCAAAATTTATAATGAAGTTTTTCGCAGGATTTTTCTTTCCAGACCATATCTACATCTCAAGGTATTTGATGAGATTGTAGCAACCTTGCATTACAATAATGTCTCCCAAGACATCATTAGACTCAAGTTGTTTCCCTTTTCTCTAATAGAGAGAGCCAAGTCATGGCTCCATTCTTTGAGACTGATATCTATAGGCACATGGCCTGAGATGACCCAGGAGTTCCTTAAAAAGTTCTTCCCGGTTCATAAGACAAACTCATTAAGCCGTGCTATTATGAATCTCCCAAAAAAGAAGATGAGACATTTTTTCAATGTTGGAAGAGATTCAAGGAACTTTTACTCGCCTGCCCACACAATGGTTATGAAATTTAGCACATAATTAGTTTTTTCAATGATGGATTGAACTCGAATATACGCCGATTTGTGGAGATAATGTGCAATGGCGAGTTCATGACCAAAGATCCCGAAGAGGCATGGGATTACTTTGAGAGGTTGGATGAAAACGCACAATCATGGGACACCACCAACAAATCAAGTAATGACAAGCCTATGCCTAAAGAGAAAGGGGGAATATGTGAATGCTAAGATTGTGGGTCTCACTCAAAAGGTTCAGTCCATGGAACTGAGAAAGGTCGAAGTGGTCCAACCCACCAATGCGGTTGTTGAGAGTGCATGTGGCATATGTGAGAACGATCCATACCTTAGTAAGGATTGTCCCACAATCCCTGCTTTTCAAGACATTTTGCAAGCTCAAGTGAATGCCATGAATGCTTATCGATGTCCATTTAGTGCGCCTAATTCAAACACATATAATCCTAGTTGGCAGAATCATCCCAACTCCAGTTGGAAAAACGAGCAAACCATTAATGTGAGTACTCCCCAAGGGCCTCCTCCTACACCCCAAAGCACACCATGAGTACAACCACAAAAGAGGACCCTTGAGGACACATTGTAAGCATTCATGCAAGGACAAATGCAATTTAACCAAACCACTGTAGGCCATAAGTGATCATAAAACGCTGGTTTCTACGATTAAATCACACTTTACTGTTACAAAGAAAGTGACATTTCTGGCCCAACCTCAACCTAACCCAAAAGGACAAATGAGGTGAATCATTATAATCCTCCTAACCCAAACATGGAACAAGCTAAATCCATCACCACTCTTAGAAGTGGAAAAGAGATTGACAAAACTATTCCAATGAAGGCCGACACGCCTAATGATTCGGATAAATCTAAGGATGATGGTGGACCTAGTACCGCTCCACATGACAAAGAGCTGGCACATGAGTACGAGCCCTCGGCTCCGTTTCCCCAACGCATTATCTCATCAAAGTGCCCATCTGAGAATCAAGACATCCTAGAAATTTTCCAACGAGTCAAAATCAACATTCCCATGTTGGACACGATTAAGCAAACACCGTCTCATGCCAAGTTTCTTAAGGACCTTTGCACTGTTAAACGCAAATTGAATGTGCAAAAGAAGGCCTTTCTGACGGAACAACTGAGCGCTATTATAAAGCAAAACACTCCCCCAAAATATAAAGACATGGGTAGCCCTACAATTTCATTCATTATAGGGAACTTCTAGATTGAACAAACCTTGCTAGACTTGGGGGCAAGTGTTAACCTCATTCCCTACTCAGTATATGAACAATTGGGGCTTAGTGAATTACAACCCTCCAACTTGCTAACCGATCTATTCGTATACCGAGATGGGCAATTAAGGACATGTTAGTCGAAGTCGATAAGTTCTACTACTCAGTAGACTTTATTGTCTTGGATACACGGCCGGTCATAAATGCGAGCACTCAAATTTCGGTCATTCTAGGACGTCCATTCCTAGCAACTTCAAATGCAATAATTAATTGCCGGAATGGAGTTATGAAGTGTCCTTTGGAAACATGACATTGGAGGTAAATGTGTTCAACCTTTGTAAACAACCAGGGGATGTAGATGAGATCCAAGAGATAAACATGAATGATGTACTCGTAGAGGATGAGCTTTAATTGACTACAATCTTTGATCCTTTAGAAGCATGTCTTGCTCACTTTATGAATTCTGATAATCGCATGATTTTAGACATAGTGAGTGCATTGCTAGATTCTGCGCCGGCACTCGAAACTAACTGGTGAAGGTCATGCTTTGAAAAATTACCCCTCACAGACTTAAAGCCTCTACCGTCTAGCATCGAGGCACCGAAGCTTTACCTAAAACCATTGGCATCCGAGTTGAAATACGCCTATTTAGGTCAAATAGATACGCATCTAGTGGTGATTTCTTCCCACTTAGATAATGAGCAAGAGAGCAAGCTGATTACTACTCTTAAGAATCATAAGAGTGCCATAGGATGGACCATTGTGGAGCTCAAGAGAATTGATCCCCTAATTTGCACTCATCGAATACACCTAGAAGAGAATGCCAAAACATCTAGGCAATCACAATGCCTATTAAATCCAAACATGAGGGATGTGGTTAAGACGGAGGTGTTAAAACTGTTGGATGTGGGAATCATCTACCCTATATACAATAGTCAATGGATGAATCCAACTCAGGTGGTGCCTAAGAAGTTCGGAATCACCATCGTAGCCAATGCCAATAATGAACACGTGTCAACTAGAGTGACCACTGGTTGGAGAATATTCATTGACTACGGGAAGCTAAATACCATCACGAGGAAAGACCACTTTCCCTTACCTTTTGTTGATCAAATTTTGGAAAGGTTGGTCGGTCATTCCTACTATTTCTTCCTAAACGGGTACTCGGGCTAAAATCAGATTGAGATAGCCCCAAAGATCAGGAGAAGACCACATTTACATGCCCCTTTAGCACCTTTGTTTATCGAAGGATGCCATTCGGACTATGCAATGCTCCTATGACATTCCAGAGATGCATGCTTAGTATTTTCTCATAAATGGTTAGGCATTTTCTGGAAGTGTTCATGGATGACTTCTCCGTTTTTGGTAGTTCATATGATGAGTGCCTTGAGCACTTGAATTTGGTCTTGACAAGGTGTGAAGAGAAAAAACCTTGTTTTGAATTGGGAAAAGTGTCACTGGACATGTGATTTCATCCAACGGAATCAAAGTGGACAAGGCCAAAATAGACTTGATTGCTAATTTGCCGGCTCCCAAAAGCATAAATAACAGTTGATCTTTTTCTAGGTCATGCAAGATTCTATAGGAGGTTCATTAAGGATTTTAGTCAAATTTCTAAACCATTGAGTAACCTCCTTCAAAAGGATGTCCCATTTGAGTGGATTGACTCATGCCAAGAGGCTTTTACAAAGCTTAAGAGTATTTTGACAACCGTACCAATCATGCAGCCACTCGATTGGGGCGTTCCTTTTGAAATCATGTGTGAAGCTAGCAATTATAAGGTTGGGGCAGTGTTAGGCCAAACGAGGGACAAGAAGCCATGTGTTATCTACTACGCAAGATGCCCAGATAAATTACTCCACGGAAAAGGAACTCCTTGCCATAATTTTTACTATGGACAAATTCAAGTCTTATTTGATCATATCCAAAATCATAATATTTACTGATCATGCGGCGCTCACATCTTCTTTCAAAGAAGGATGTTAAGCCCCATCTTTTGAGATGGATTCTTCTACTACAAGAGTTTGACTTTAAAATACGAGATAAGAAAGGAGAAGAGAATGTAGTGGCAAACCATTTGTCCCGACTTATCCCATCCGATCCCATTGCAACCACACCGATCAAAGATACATTCCCGGATGAATAGTTATTTTTTGTTTCCCAATTACCTTGGTAACCTAACATTGCTAACTACCTTGTGACAGGTAAATTGCCAATCCATTGGACGTCACAAGATAAGAAGAGATTTTTAACCGAGATGCATAACTTTTTTGAAGATGACCCATATTTGCTTAAATATTGCCTAGACCAAATCATTAGGAGATGTGTTCTGAACAATTATTTGTTGTTTCCCAATTACCTTGTTACGTTGACATGGCAAATTATCTTGTGGTAGGTAAATTGTCGATCCATTGGATATCACAAGATAAGAAAAGATTTTTATCCGAGGTACGTAGCTTTCTCTGGGATGATCCTTATTTGTTAAAATATTGCCCAGACCAAATCATTAGGAGATGTGTTCCAAACAATGAATAATCTAGTGTTATCTTCTTTTGTCACTCACAAGCCTGTGGAAGTCATTTTTCGACAAAGAAAATCAACGCCACAATTCTTCAATGTGGTTTTTATTGGCCAACTATGTTTAAAGATATGAGTTTTGCAGGGCGTGTGAGCGATGTCAGAAATGGGAAGAATGTCCCGAAGAAACATGATGTCCGAAAATCCGATTTTAATCATAGAAATTTTCAATTATTGGGGTATTGATTTTATGGGACCTTTTCCCCCATGTTTTGGACATCTTTATATTCTCTCAATTGTGGATCGTGTTTCCAAATGGGTGGAGGCGATTTCTTCTAGAACTAATGATCACAAAACAGTTCTACGGTTCTTAAAAAAATTATTTTGTCGAGATTTAGAACGTTGAGATCCATAATTAGTGATGGTGGTTCTCACTTCAGTAATAGGCCATTTGAGAACTTAATGAAGAAATATGGTATTACACACAATGTAGCTACACCCCATCATCCATAGACAAGTGGTCAAGTTGAAGTTTCCAATAGGGAAATGAAACAAATTTTAGAGAAAATTGGAAATCTAGAACGTAAGGACTTGTCATCGAGACTAACCGAGGCATTTTGGGCTTACAGGACTGCATTTAAAACCCCTATTGGAACGTCTCCCTATAGACTTGTCTTTGGGAAAGCTTGTCACTTACCAGTAGAATTGGAATATAAGGCATACTCAGCAATAAAGAAATTCAACTTTGACATTAAAAAAGCAAGCACGCTGCGGAAACTCCAACTTGTGGAGTTAGAGGAAATTAGGAAAGATGTGTATGACAATGCGAGAATATACAAGGAGAGAATGAATGTGTTCCATGACAAGAATATTTTCAAAAAAAAAAAAAAAAAAAAAAAAACATTTGAGCCAAATCAGAAAGTTCTTCTGTATAACTCGCCTCCATCTCTTTCTTGGAAGTTTATGATACAGATGAATCGGCCCTTTTGTTATGAAGACTGTATATCCATATGGGGTTGTGGAAGTTGTGAATCCCAAAAACAGTAATGTGTTTAAGGTGAATGGACAAAGGTTGAAACCATTTGTGGAAAATTTTTCTTCAGAGAATACGTCCATACCTCTGGGAGATCCTATCTACCAGGATCGATCTCCTAGTCTAACAGAGATCCTTTCCCTTAGGATTCAATTTCTTTGGTAGGATAGTTGTTTTGTTTTTAGTTTTTAGTTTGTTAAAGCACCAATCAATGAAGGTCGCTCTTATACACGTCTTTTAGGAATTTTTTCATCCGCTCCTCTTTATTTTGTTGCTCTCATGTTGTTTATATTGTATATATTTCATACATTGAGGACAATGTAGGATTTAAGTTGGGGGTGGGGTTTCCTTTGGAAAAATCTTCAAATTGTGCTGAATTGTGAAATTTTTAGCTAAATTTTTTTGAAAATTTTGAAAGTTGATTTCCATAAATTCAGGTGATCTTAAAGACAATCTAATGTTTAGAATATGATAAGATACTTAATGTTCAGAATTTTTTAAGCCTAATTCTAATTACTTGATGGATTTCATAGTTGAGTTCGATTTATTAATTTTTAATTGGAAAGTTTAAATATTGATTGAGTCATGAATTCATATGTCACATCTAGCTTATATATTAGAGTTTCAATTGGATACTGTAGTGTTAACTTGATGATTATTGTGAGTGCTAGGAACCAAGCTTGGGGAATTTGTCCATCATGTTCAATGAAATGAAAAAGAAAGAGAGAGAGAGAGAGAGAGAGAGAAGAGAGAGAGAGAGAGAGAGAGAGTCCCAGCTAAAAAACAGTTGTTATCGAAAAGGGTTACCTATTGAACTGTCCATGAAAAGACTTTCATATGTAAAAAATTTAAAATTAAAAAATAAAATAAAAATAAAAATTAAAAAGAATGTATGGATAGAGAGAAAAGAGAGAGAGAGAGAGAGAGAGAGAGAGAGAGAGAGAGGAGAGTGAAAGCCGTCGATGAAAAAATTCCAAAAGCTAGAGGAGTGAAGTGTTGAATTGTAAGACAAGTTATGGTTTAAGCCTTGGTTGATCTGATCATTCCCTTGATTATCATTGTGAACATGAAAGTGGAAGAACTGAACCTGTAGTTGTGATAAGTCTAGATTACATGGTGCGCTCATGGAACTCAATATTGGGATTTATTCAATTGTATAATTAATGAATTGAACTTAATTAGAATATTTATTAACTATCATAGCTAAGGTTTTTTTTCACATGCACAAACACCCCCCACACACTCACACCTAGTGGGATTTCACCACCTATGGGTACTCGAACCCTTGACCAGGTGTTGAAACTCTTGAGAGTCTACCACCGGAGCAAGAGTAAGGACCCTCATAGCTTAGGTGGATGTTATACTCAATATTCGTGAATTCAGCTTCCTCTGGATTGAATTGATCTTCGAGATTACTTGAGACAAAAGGACTGATTCTTCTAAGAATTTGTTTTTGGATTCTGAATTTTTTGCGTGTTTTGTTCGGGACCAGTGTTTTAAATAGCAGTAGCGTGTTGCGTAACGTTCAACCCTCCGTAGTGTGTTGCGAAATAGCATAGCGTGTAGCGTAAGCTACACAATACTTCTATTTTTTAATTAAAAAAATATTATATATATATATATATATATATATATATTAATAGTAAGAGAAAATAAAATATTTTAGCATTTTGAGTTAGCAATTACAGTCCATAATTTAATTGGTAAATTTTAAGTTAATACATGTCTCGCTTACAATTTTTCAAGGGACCGAATTAGGTAGGACTCAGATTGTGAAGTGTAGCACACGAGTGTCAAAGTTTTTCGGACCCCACTCGTGATGAATGTGTTATATCCACACCGTCCATCCATTTTGCCAAATAATTTTAGGGCATGAGCCCAAAAACGAGGCAGATCCAAAGCTCAGGTGGACCGCACCATAAGAAACAATGATAATTAAACGACTATCATTAAAAATTTATCGGGGCTACAAAAGTTTTAGATCAAGCTGACATGTGTGTTTTCCCTTCATCCACGTTAGTGTGACCCTATTAACAGGTTAGATGGAAAATAAACATTACAGTGGACCCTAAGAAATTTTTAATGGTGAGCATTTTATAACCACTATTTCCTATGTTGTGGTCCACCTGAGATTTGGATCTTACTAATTTTTTGAATCATAATCTAAAATGATGTGGCAAAATGGATGGACAGCATGGATAAAATACATACAGTATGGTGGGGCCCATATGGCACGTGTACATTTTATTAAATTGTGCAACATGTTGCGTAACACGTACCAGTCCATTCATTTGACGCAAGCAAGTCATGTGGGTCTGATCATGAGGTATGTGTTATATCTAAACCGTCTATTCATTTGAAGAGCTCGTCTTAAGGCTTGACACGAAAATAATACAGATCTAATTATCAAGTGGACCACACTGCAAAAAGCAGTGGGGGATTGAACGTCTACCATTGAAACCCTTTTGGGATCACAGAACTTCTGGATCAATATGAAATTTGTTTTGACTCTTCATTCAGGTCTTTTTGACCTTTTGAACAGATTGGATGGAAAATAAACGTTATGGTGGGCCTACGAATTTTTTAACGGTGAAAAATCATCATCTCGCTGCTATTTTTGGTGTGGTCCAGACGATCTTTGGATACGATTCATTTTTTGGCTAATGCTCTAAAATGATATTTAAAAATAGATGAACGGTGTAGATATAATAAATACATCGCTGTGGAGCCCATGTAACTTTGATCCCCTTTGAACCGTTCGTACAACTTGGAGCTCGAGGAGTGTCAGCGCTCGTCTTAGCATGACACATACCTACAGCAGCTATACTACACCAGTCAAACCGCTTCCGATTTCAAAAGAAAAAAAAAAAAAAAAAAACGGGAGGGAAACCGAAAAGAAAAAGAGGGAAAGAAGAGGGAGAGAGAGAGAGAGGAGAGAGAGAGAGAGAGAGAGAGAGAGGAGGAGGAGGAGGAGGAGGAGGCTCGGGCCGCAACCGCAGCCGCAGCAGGGCGAGAAGAAGAAGAAGAAGGAGAAGAAGAAGAAGAAGAAGAGAAGAAGAAGAAAGAAAAAAAAAAAAAAAAAAAAAGGTATGTTTTTTTCTTTTTTCTTTTTTTTTACCATTTTTTTTTCTTTTTTTTATGCTATTCTATACGCTACGTAGCATTTTTTGTACGCTACGCTATGTAGCGTACACTACACGCTATGCTACCACGCTATTTAATACACTGTTCGGGACTAGCAAAATGCTGGTTGGGGGGTGTGATCAAGCCTAAATATTGCATATTTATCCTCTCGATTATACTAGTTTCCATGCATTTAAATGTTAAAACAATATACTAATGAGTGTTTTCTGCATGCAAGGTAATTTGGGAACCAAGAATGGATACGTGCTTTAAACGGATGAATTAAAGCTCAATTGAATATTTGGATGAATGGAACGAGGATTTAAAGAGTTAGACCTAAAAAAAAGAAGTACCGAGGTGAAGAAAGTGACTTGAGATCAGAGAAGTAAAGAACGGAAGAAATCCAACAACTATCGATTGATCGACCATAGTTATCGATCAATCTCGATTGATCAATTGGACACATTGAAACTTGATTTAATGTTGAATTCTCTGGATGATTTTTGGTACCATTGATCGATTGATAAAGGTGTCCGATCGATCAATGGAAATTTGAATTTAAAGAAGTACCGAGGTGAAGAAAGTGAAGAATTGAAGAATTGAATATTTGGATGAATGGAACGAGGATTTAAAGAGTTAGACCTAAAAAAAAGAAGTACCGAGGTGAAGAAAGTGACTTGAGATCAGAGAAGTAAAGAACGGAAGAAATCCAGCAGCTATCGATTGATCGACCACAGTTATCGATCGATCTCGATTGATCGAGTGGACACATTGAAACTTGATTTAACGTTGAATTCTCTGGATGATTTTTGGTACCATTGATCGATTGATAAAGGTGTCCGATCGATCAATGGAAATTCGAATTTAGATGAAAAGCTTGTTGGACACATTTTGTTCCCATCGATCGATCGACACGAAGAAGGAAATTCAAAAGTTCATTGTTGGACATTTCAGGGCATCATCGATCGATTGGTGTTTCTAGGCATTTTAGGTACGAATTAGGTTAGAGGGAAGGCTCTAGAGTAGGCAAAGCTTGTCCGGCATCATTCCTCTTCTTCAATCCTTCAATCCAAGTTTGTTTTTCTTTTGTTTTTCTTTTATGATGTTACTCGTGCTAGGCTAATCTCTTAGCTAAGGCTAAGAGATGAACCTTTTGATAGATATTTGATATTTAATTCATTTTTAACGAAAGTTATTAGTTTTTTACGTTGGATTATGATTGGATGTGATTGAATTCCTAGATTTGAGAAGGAATCAATCTGTAAAATCAATTGATCTATTGTGAACTCCGAGTACAATAGATGCTCTTGATTCCGTACAATTGATTGTCTAGATCTTCATGAGAAATCAAATCTATCGTGATTCTAATCTATGTTGGATTTTGTGAGTGAATTTACTACTATATCTTCCGATTAGAATGGATTGGAATCCAGTTCTAGTTGAGTAATCAACTTGAGAAGATGAATTAAGTTATATATATTGGGGATTCCTGGATCCTTAGTCGCTTTTATTAATTGTTTTAAATCCTTTTTACTTCGCTGGATTAAAAACCCAGTCAACCCAATTAGTTTTAATTGTGTTCTCACCAATTTCCCTGTGGCTCGACCTCGGACTCCAGAGTTAACCCTGAACTTGGGGTTGTCAACCCTTGGGTTCGATCAACTTCTGTAGGGTCTCAAGAGAGATCTCCATCAGGTGATTCAATTGCTTTGTCTCGAGAAGTTTATGATGCTTTGATGCAGCTTCATATTTAAGATACTACTGCTACCTCCAGAGCCACTGTAGCCCAGTCAGATACTGCTCTCCATGTATCTTCCCCTTCTTTATGAGTCGTTGACCTTGGAGCTATGATTGGTAAGTCTCATCTGTTTAGCACTTATCAATCTTCCAACCAATCACACTTTGTTACTATTATTGATGGAAACCAAACTCCTAGATCTGGAACTGGTTCCATCAATCTTTCTCCCACCATACATCCATCATCTATCTTATACGTTCTCAATTTTCCTCTCAATCTTGTCTTTCAGTTCTCTTACGAAATCCTTAAATTGTTCTATAACCCTTTCCCCTTCTCACTGGGTGTTTTACAGTAGATGATTAGTGAGGCCATGAACATGGGGGGATTTACTTCTTGAATGATGCACCAGTGATAGCGTCTAGTACTCTATCTTTAGATAAGGAATTAGTATCCAAATGGCATTATCGTTTAGGGCATCCATCTGTCTATGTTGAAGCTTATGTTTCCTTCGATTCCTGCTACTATTGCATTATGCGGTGAGACATGTGAGTTTTCCAAACATCACTGTGTTATGTTTCCTCGTAGTTTGTCTGAGAGGAAATCCAAACCGTTGAGTCAGTTCATTCTAATGTTTTGGAGTTTGTTCCTATTAACTCTATTTCTAGATATAAATACTCTCTTATTGATGATTGTTTCAGGATAACATGAGTTTATCTTATGAAATTTAAGCATGAAAGTGTTTGATATGTTCAAGATTTGTCTTAATGAAGCAGCCACCCAATTTCAATGTCCCATTAAAACTGTTATGTTCTAACAATGGTGGCGAATATATATCGAAAACTTTCTTGTCATTTCTGCAAGACCATAATATCTCATCTCATACTTCATTTCCACGAACACTTCAACAAAATGGTACTACTGAGAGAAGAATCACCATCTTCTTTAAGTCTTCTTCTTGGTATGAACATTGCTAAACACTTTTGGGATGATGCTTTACTCACTGTTGTTTTCCTTATTTTAATTGTATAGCATCCAAAATATTATTAAATAGGACTTCATTTGAAATTTGCATCCACATGACATGACAAACATTTTTCCCTTACCCCCTAAAATCTTTGGGTGCACGTCTTTTAATCATATTCTTGATAGTAGTAGCAATAAGTTGAGTCCTCGGGCTATAAAATGTTTTCTTAAGACATTTTTTGTCTTGGAAAGTGTGAAAATGTTACAACCCTCTGACCTACAAGAGATATGTATCAGTTGATGTCACCTTCTTCAAAGATATCCCTTCTCTGATGAAGGACAATCACTGCACAATCCTCTTACTAGTCAAGGGGAGTTTATGTTATATAACTCTATACCTCTTCTGATCCCTTGTCATGATGATCCTCTCACTTCTTCCGACTCCTCTAAGCCTCTACTTGTGTATCAATGCCGGAAGAAGTCCCCTATTGATCCACCTACTATCATTCAATCTGTTTCCACCGGTGTTCAAATACTATCTCCCCCTCTCTAGATGACCTTCCTATTGCCTTGCATAAACCTTCTCGTTCATCCACTAAACATCCCATCAGTAATTTTGTTTCTTTCCAGCATCTTTCACATTCGTTTAGTTATTTTACAGCTTCCATATCCTCCTCATTTATTCTGTGTAATATAAAATAAGTTATGAGAAGTCCTGACTAGAAACCATCTATAATGGAAGAAATGCAGGCTCTTAAAAAAACAATACATGGGAGTCAATTCCTCTGCCTGAGGGTAAGCAGATTGTTGGATGTCAATGGATTTATACCATCAAATATTGATGGTTCTATTGATAGATGTAAGGCTCGGTTGGTCACTGAGGGTTACACACACATATGGCGTGGATTATTTTGAGACGTTTTCTCCTGTAATCAAACCTCCGTGTAGTTATTTCTTTGGCCGTCAATTTGCCTTGGCCTTTATTTCAATTGGAAGTGAAGAACAACTTTTTACATAACAATCTTGCCAAAGAAGTTTATATGGACCAACCGCCAGGAGTTTTTGTGCCAAGTAACTCACACCTTGTGTGTCGTCTGAAGAAGTCTATTTATGGCCTCAAGCAATCCCCTCGGTCCTGGTTTGATAAATTTAATTACGCTCTTCTTGACTTTGGGTTTGTTCGAAGCCAAGCAAATCACTGACTTTTCATCTGTCTTCGGGCCCTAGGAATTACGGTGGTGATTCTTTATGTCGAAGACGTTGTGTTGTCTGGAAATGATACTGAGCGGATCATCACCCTTAAATCCTTCATTAAGACAAGATTTGAGATTAGAGGTCTTTGCACTCCTCAAGTATTTTCTGGGAATTAAAGTCACTTGCTCAAACTCAGGAATTGTCCTACCTCAAAGGAATTATGCTGTCGATCTTTTATCAAAGAAGGGATGCTAGGGTACAAGCCTGTTGCTGCACCGATGGATGTATCGCCAATTCGTTGGTCGATTCATCTACTTGACTATCACACGGCCGAATATTTCATATGTAGTAGGTGTTGTCAGTCAGTTTATGCATGCTCCTCATACAACCCATCTAACAACAGTGTATCGAATTCTTTATTATTTAAAATTGGCCCCTAGCAGAGGATTACGCTTTCAAAGACATGGCCATCTTAATATTTCAGGTTACTCTAAGGCTGATTGCGTCGGAAGCTTTCATGATCAACTGTCTACATCAAGATACTATACCTTTGTTGGTGGAAATCTTGTCACTTAGAAAAGCAAGAAGCAATTATTTGTTGCTCGAGTCCACTGTTAAAGCTGAATATAAGGCAATGGCTCATGCTATGTGTGAGCTCATTTAGTCCTGAACCCTCTTATAAGAAATTAGTTGTTCTCCATTAAGTCTCATTCTATTACATTACAATAATCAAGCTACGATTCACATTGCAAGCAATCTAGTATTTCATGAACGTACTAAGCACATTGAGATTAATTGTCATCTAAGAGAAAAAAGTTGTTAATAAGGAAATTGAGACTCCTTTGTTCATTCAAGGGAACAGCTAGCTTTATATTCCTATGAAATCTCTTACTCGAGATGCTCTTCATCAACCTACTAACAAGTTGGGCATGATCAATATCTATGCTCTAACATGAGAGGGAGTATAGGAGATGACATGTGTACGTGCATAGATCTTACAAAGCATGTTAAGATATTTTTGTTGCACATAACTGTATATTACTTAACTTAGATGACTTTTCTCTATAATTACACAGCAACTCCTAGTCTGATTCACTTTGCCATATATCAATTCCATAGTCAATTATTTTTAGATCATCTTATTTATGCCAACAATAAACAAAAAGATGCAGACAAAACAGTGTAAGAATGTCGAGGATGTTACCTACCTCGAGAGATATTGCACCACGATCACTCCAAGTCATGTGAATGCAGGATCTTCCTAGAGCTGCAAACCACGAATCGTCCCTCCTACTTGATGCGAAAATGAAACTAGGCAGTAAATATTCAAAAACCATGAAGAACAAGAATAGGCTGAGATGACGAAGATATGTGTACTTCTTACATATATTGTTAAAGTGAAACTTCAATACACTATCCACCAATAGGGAGGGGTACGGTCCCCATAAAATTGACGGCAAATCATGACTCTATAGTTATACCATAGGGCATGAATTCCTTTCCCCTGAATTACACAAGACCGTAACTTCTCTAGATTTTCTATATGGCCAGTGGTCCTCCATTGGGAAATCAATCGTCATGCTGTTCCAAAGGGTGATTTAAGAAAGCCTCCCTCACAACACAAACAGGGGCACAGATTCCCTGGTTAAGGGCCCATTTCGACATATTGTCGTTTGTCGACTGCCGACTGTAGAAGATACCCACATAAGCCATTTCCTCAAAAACCAATCGGATTGGTTTTCAGGGTCTCATCTATTTGTCACCTAAATAGTTGGGTTGGTCCCAAACCAACGATTGTGGATGGCATCCAAACAGGCCGCAAAACACTCATTTAGGGTCGAATTGAGGATTTTTTCTCCGAACCCTAGTTTTGACACTGCATCCAAACAGGCCCTAACAATGTTTCTTTCTCAGCAACCCACATGAGACAGCAAGACCATCCCACACCATCCTGTCCATCTGAGATTTATTTGTTTTCTTTCTTTCTTTTTTTTTTTTTTTTTATTTTAAGGATGATAAGTTAATTATTGATAGAAACTGTTGGAGAATCATCACAACAGCTAAGAATACAAACTAAACCAAGCTAGCAACCACCCGAATTTACGAACCAAGCAACACTGAGACTTCATCAGTGTATACATCCTTTGCCCCGGAAACCCATTCTACCACATCCTTCCTAGATTGCCCCAAAACATCTTCCCAAGTTCCCTGTCTATTGAGGAAGCATCTTCAATTACGTTCTCACCAAATGTTCCAATAGCAAGGATGAAGTGGCGCCATGGGGGTTGCCAACTTTTGAGAATAGGGCTGTCATTCCAAGCCCAAAAGAGATCTACAACCAATTGGGGCATCACCCACTTTACCCGGAAGGACTTTAGAAAAGCGGACCACACTTGATACACAAAAGGTACAATGGATGAAAATATGGTCAACCGACTCCACTTCGCTTTCACACAATAGACACATGTTAGGAAGGACACCCCCCCCCCCCCCCCCCCCCCCCCCCCCCCCCCCCCCCCTCTCTTCGTTCTGAAGAATCCCTAATCCTCATGTAAAATGACTTAACTAAGAATTTCCCCGATGGTGTATCCTTCCAAACCATAGCGTCTTCTAAAGTCAATGAGGGATGAATATTATGGAGCCTTGCCAATAATCGCGCCAATTCCACGCCCTCCTCTTTAGATAAAGCCCTCCTACAAGGGGGGCACCAAAATCCGATTTGGCTCACTTGGGAGAAACAAGAAGCTACCGACATGTTCCTCCTAGGAGCTAGTGATGCAACCGATGGAAACTCTAGCTCCAAGGATCCATAACCGCACCATGAATCTACCCAAAATCGAATGTGCTGCCCATTTCCAAGAGAAAACGCCACCCCTGCCTTAAACTGTGGAGCTATAGAGTTAATGGACCTCCATATCCCAGAGGCTCGATAATGCGAAGAAGCTTTTACCTCCCAACCACCCTCTTGAATCCCATATTTAGTTGTGGTCGTCTCTCTCCATAGCCTACCTACTTCAGAAACAAATCTCCATTGCCATTTTCCAAGTAGTGCCTCATTCATGAGATCCAACCTTTTTATACATGCCCCTCTCTTATTAAAAGGCTTGCACACCTCTTCTCACTTGAGTAAATGGAGCTTGTTCCTTTCATTTGCTTCATTCCACAAGAAGTCTCGCCTTAGCTTTTCAAATTTATCGAGAACAGACTTTGGGCACTTAAATAGAGACATGAAATAAAGAGGGAGAAAAGATAGGGATGATTTGATTGCTATGATTCGGCTTGCCAATGAAAGGTGATGAGATTTCCATCCAGAAAGCTTCCGTCGAAACCTTTCTATCGCCTTGTTCTTAAGATGTTTCGCCGGTTTGCCTATGCATAGTGGGAGCCCCAAATACATAGATGGGAGTGATCCTTTACCACAACCAAATACCTCGGTGTAGGTAGTCACTTCTTCCTTTGAAAGCTAAATGCATAACATATCGTTTTTCCTCACATTAACCGATGCAGGAGAATTAACCACTTGTTCTAAAAGCTCGAACTGATAGAACATGGGGAATTAATCAATTTATCTCAAAGCCCAAGCCCCACAACCCATGGGTTAGGACCTCGGCCTAACTCCCTTTGTGGGCCCCATATCACAGGGGTATCGCCTCACACGAGCCACCCACCTTACATGGGTGGAGCCTGCCTCACACGAGCCACCAACCTCACACAGGCTGCCCACCCCAAGTGTGCCCCTGTGATGCAGGACAATTAACCACTTGCTCTAAAAGCTCGAACTGTTAGAGTATGGCGAATTAATCCATTTATCTCATAGCCCAGGCCCCACATCTCATGGGTTAGGACCTTGGCCGAACCCCCCTCGTGGGCTCGTGGGCTCGTGGGCCCCAAATCACATGGGCTGCCCACCCCGAGTGTCCCCGCATCCCACGCGCTACCCTACTCGAGTTCGGTGTGAAATGCGCATTAATCACCCCCAGTGAGGAGTCTCGAACACGAGATCTCCTCCGTGGGTCCCAAATCACATGGGTCACCCACCCCGATTATGTCCCCGCATCCCACGCGCTACCCCACTCGAGCCCGATGTGAAATGCACATTAATCACCCCCGGTGAGGAGTCTTGAACACGAGATCTCCTCTTTGGGCCCCAAATCACATGGGTCACCCACCCCAAGTGTGTCCCCGCATCCCACAGGCTACCCCACTCACGCCCGGTGTGAAAATGCCCCAGCATTAATCACCTCCGGTGAGGAGTGTCGAACACGAGACCTCCCGCTCTGATACCAATTTGATGCAGGACAATTAACCACTTGCTCTAAAAGCTTGAACTGTTAGAGTATGGCGAATTAATCAATTTATCTCATAGCCCAGGCCCCACATCTCATGGGTTAGGACCTCGAACGAACCCCCTTCGTGGGCTCGTGGGCCCCAAATCACATGGGCCGCCCACCCCGAGTGTGTCCCCGCATCCCACGGGCTACCCCACTCGAGCCTGGTATGAAATGCGCATTAATCACCCCCACTGAGGAGTCTCGAACACTAGATCTCCTCCGTGGGCCCCAAATCACATGGGTCACCACCTCAAGTGTGTCCCCGCATCCCACGGGCTACCCCACTCGAGCCCGGTGTGAAAATGCCCCTGCATTACCCTGCATCCCACAGGCAGCCCCACTAGAGCCCGGTGTGAAAATGCCCCTGCATTAATCACCCCCGGTAAGGAGTCTCGAACACGAGACCTCCCGCTCTCATACCACTTTGATGCAGGACAATTAACCACTTGCTCTAAAAGCTCAAACTGATAGAGCATGGTGAATAAATCCTTTTATCTTATAGCCTAGGCCCCACATCCCATGGGTTAGGACCTTTGTCGAACCCCCCTCGTGGACCTCACATCACATGGGTACCGCCTCACACAGGTGGGGCCCGCCTCACACGATCCGTCCACCCCGAGTGTGCCCCTGCATCCCACAGGCAACCCTACTCGAGTCTAGTATGAAAATGCCCCTGCATTATTAACCTTGAGTCCTGAAACCTCTTCAAAACACCCCACTACCTTCCTCAGATTGCCCACTATTACAATATCTTGTATCAACCGCAAACTGTAGATGAGAGATCTTAATTGCCTCCCTCACCACTTTAAACCCCGATATGAGCCCAACTTCTTGACCCTTTGATAACATTCTGCTAGAGCTTCCACAACAACTACAAACAAGGAGAAAGGGGGTTCCCCTGCCTTAGACCTCTTGTCGCTTTGAAAAAACCTTTGGGAGAAATGTTGACAAGAACAGAGAATCTTGCCGAAGATATACATTCCCGCATCCAACAAATCCATATGTTGATTATTCGAAGCATATATTGTAGAAAATCCCACTCTACATGATCATAGGCCTTTTCAACATCTAACTTGGAAGCCACTCCTTTCTTCCTTTCCATGTTTCACAAATCTATACATTCATGAGCAAGCAAAGCGCTATCAAGTATTTGTCTGTCCGCTACAAAGGCGCCTTGATTCTCAGAAATGACAAAGGGTAGAACAGATTTAAATATGGATGCTAAGACTTTAGCTAAAATCTTGTAGGGACTCCCAATTAGGCCAATTGGCCGATAGTCTTTGAGTGAGTCTATCCCCTCCTTTGGAATAATCATAATAGAAGAGGCTCCCATCCCCTTAGCTAGCTGATCTTTTTCACAAATTTCTACCACGAAAACCACCACGTCTTTTTTTATTGAAAACATGACAAAAAGCTACCAGATATCCATTTGGGCCCAGAGCTTTGTCTGTTCCCAAAGCATCAATCGTGCACTTGATTTCTTCTTCCGAAACTGGCCTTTCGAGGAACTCCCTGTCCACATGCGACATGCTGTCAAACAGAAGATTGTCCAGTAATGGTCTTCTCCTACCCTCGCTAGCTAGTTACTTCAAGTAGAAATTCACAATAGCCAAAAATACTTCCTCCTTTTTTTCCACCCATTTGCCGTCGACCTCCACGGTGCTTATTCGGTTAGTTCTAGCCTTGGCATTGGCGATACTGTGAAAAAACCCCGTGTTCTTATTGCCCTCTTTAAGCCATAATGCTCTGGATCGCTACTGCCACTTGATCACTTCTTCCTTCAGGTACTTGGAATATTATGCGGTCAACAAGGCCCTCTTTTGATGATCTTCTTCAGATAGTGCCCCCCTTCTTCCTTGATATCTAATCCATGTAATTCAGACAAGGTGTTTTCCGCAGCTTCGTTCCTGAGCTGTAAGAATTCTTTTTTCCCAATTGTTCAGCTTTCCTTTTAGTAGCTTAAGCTTTTGGAACAACCGAAAACCAGCTGTACATGAAATGTCAAAAGCTGACCACCATTTTTTAATAAGTTCACTGAAGCCATCAACTTCCAGCCAAAAGAGTTCAAACCAGAAAGGCTTGGGACCCCAGCTCTCCTTTACAACATCTAATAATATGGGTCGATGATCCAAGGTTGGTCTAGGAAGACCACGAAGCACAACAAGTGGATATTTATCGACCCAATCTGTTGACAACATGAACCAATCCAGTCATGATTGAATCGGCTTTTCCCTCCCATTTGACCAAGTGAATTTAGTGTCGATCATCAGAATATCTAGCATATCATTGTGGTTAACCCATTCCTTGGAAACTTTCATGCTACTGGTGATTCTGTCCCCATTCGACTTTTCATGCGCAAATCTGACAACATTGAAGTCGCCCCCACACACCATGGATAATTGAAATTAGATCTGATCAAGTTCAATTCAGCCCAAAAGAACTGTCTGTTGACAGGCATACATGGACCATATACTGAGCTAAACAGCCACCTGAAATTCGAGAAAGTATCCTTGAAAACAACTGAAACTGAGAAGGAACTAGTCATAACTGCGGCTGATTCCCATTTGTTTTTATCCCATGCAGTTAGTATTCCTCTAATAGAGCCCACTACATCTAGAACTGTCCACCCTTTGTTTTTGATGCCCCATAAGGAATCGAGGATCCTGTTATCGAAAGCATCTAACTTAGTCTCCTGAATTGCTAGTATACTAACCTTATATGTTTGACATAAAACCTTGACATGATGATGTCTTTTTTCCTGCCTACCCAGGCCTCTAACATTCCAACTGAGCACCTTCATTGGGAAACTAATCTGGCACCCCTATCCCTCTTCGCTCCATTGAGTTTGCTGGTGGATTCGTAATTCACAGAGCTTTCTAGATTCATTAGTAATCTCCAACCCTTGGGATGCCTAACTTTTGTTATCTACGTCTACAACTGCCATCTTTAGTAGCTTCTAGTTGCCTCTATGCTCCTAAAGTGAATTAAAGCCTGGACATCATCATTTTCTGCTACAACTGATAGCCCAATCGATTTTCCTACCTGGTCCAGCATGTCGCGATACCAGACCAACTCCTTCTCTGACATTACAGCACCCTCTTCTTGTTCCTGTAAAGATGGATCAAGGAGGTGTAATTGGGCTACTTCCTTTATCAGGGTCAGAATTTCCCTTACAGCCTGCAATGGAGTCGCACTAAGGGCATCGTCGAAGTTTTCAAAGCTAACTACCTCTTCTGATGGGTAGAAAATCTCATTGTCCTCCTGTACCTCCTCGCATGCCTCCATTGCATAGTTCTCTGGAGCTTCGCTACTTCTTACGCCTGAGGCGTCCTTCCCAGATTGAATATTGATTTCCTCTTCCCGTCTTGTTACTGCAGCAAATTGATAAGAGGGCACGAAAGACTTAGATGCGAAGCAGTGTTTGAAATATCGGTATCACGTTACGTATTGCATCCTTGGGATACAGACACGTATCGGTTATCGTACGGTATATATCGTTTGTATCGGGTAATTTATCGCACTTTTTGGGAAACATTGGGAAATGATTGAAATTTTCAATGAAACTTCAGGGATTGTTAAAAAAAGACCTCAATACACACTTTTAAATCATAACATCTCAAAAAAGAAGTGCACATAATAGGTTTCATTTATATGGGTCCTAAGCTATGCGTTGTCTGACTGAACCAATGCAACTATATTCAAATTGAATGCATAACATTTAAAGTGTATGTGATGATCATTTCATCAAACACTCCTAAATACTTTGAAATTACTGTCAAATAACAGTTAGTTGAAGGGAAATTTCAAAAATAATAATAATAATAATAATTTTTTATTAAAAATTATTTTTATTTTCCAAAAATTGACAGGGACTTAACAAATCAGTAGATCAGCCCTCGGACACTCAAATTTCGAAATTAAAATGTTTATGATAATCATTTCATCAAATACTCCTAAATACTTCAAAATTAATCTCAATTGACAGTTGGTCAAAGGAATTTTTTTGAAAAAAAACATGGAGAACATGAAGAACCAATGGATTTGTAACCATTTGACATTTATTTAACATAATTTCAACAACAACAAAAAAAAAGGGATTGAAAATTGAAAATGCTCACCGAATCGAACATGTAGGATATATCCGCTACCTATGCGTTTCGTATTGCATGGGTGGGATATATCGGCCGATATTGTTGATATTTAAAACATTGATGCGAAGAGCATACCCCATAAATAAAGTCTGATTGTAATTCCCATGTGTGGACTTGAAATTTGGGCAATGCATGCGAACTCCCTTCGCTATCTCTCTCACGTGCTAGATTAGGCACAAGTGCCGAGAAATCCGACTCCATCGAGTCACGTGTGAGCTTGAGAGACGTTATCCTAGAGTTGGGAACAAGTGGTAGCCCCTGTCTCCTCACTCCTGCTATTTGAAAGAACACACGCCTCCTAAAGAGGAATACCACCTGCTATATCTGTCGTCTTCTCATGTACCTTGCTGGCAAGGTCCTTGTACAGAAAGCTACATGTCGGCTTTTAAATCTTTGTTTCCTCACTCCAATCACACAAAGCTACAGCATTGGCACCGAAGCTAGAAACGAGTCTCGCCTCTCTCAAACCACACCTAGAGAACCATTTGGAGACCGAGCCTCTACCCGTTCAAGAGTGACGTCCGAATCTCCGGGAAAAAAGTTGGCATGACGGCAAACATATATGGATGTGGTTGTACCACGTCACCAGGTCGAATTTCTCAAGCCTCTTCTCGCATACGGCCAAAGCCGATGTGAGACACGTATCCACCCCCCCCTCGAGAGGACATGCATCCCATACGAGACGAGCCTCCTCCACCCGTGATCCGCTGGAGTAGGTAACTGTTACTCCATTAGCAATTTCTTCAGCCTGATCGAGCCCCTCCGCCCTCCTCCCAATGCCCATTTTCTCTCATTCTTCACCCCATCTACATGGATTCATCCAACTAATCTCCCGAAGAACCCCTACCTATACACTATCTTCCCCTATGTAAATTGTGAGAGACTTGAGGTCCAACAATAACAATCTCCTCCTAACACAGATCCGGGCAACGCTAATATCTTCCCCTTCCTTAGTTGTCGGATCTATGGTTGTGACCACCCCCAAGCATGAACCCAATGCTTCAAATACCTCCATCACCCAAAGCTCCAACGGAATCCCCTAGAAGAGATACCATACATCAACCTCGTCAAAGAAGGATTTCTCCACCCATTTTTGGATCCCCATGATTGGCCCTTCTTTGAAGAGAACTCCTGCTACTACAATGAAATCCAGATCCGCGTCTGTTCTGACGAAGACCCACAACTCCTTTTCCCCCATCAGTTTGATTAGGCATTCTTCTTCCTTTAAACCACAACACAACTGAAACCAGCCGCGAATTTCTGATTGTGTAGCTCCCTCCCTTGTTTAAACGAACAGCGAGTGTTGTAGTTGCGATCAAGTCGACTACAAAACCTTCAGATTAACCATGACTACAGAACCCATGCCCAAAGCTCCTATACTCACACTAGTCTCCTCCAGGAGACCCCCCTTCGAACTCCTCTATCCCCCTCTAACCCCATTTTGGATCCTAATATCCTCTACCCCGAGTATCCCTCCCTCCCTATTAACACCCAATTTCCTTCCCTGAGTATTCTCTCCCTTTGAGGGCCAACTGTTGTTCCTCAATTCCGGCCCGAAATGAGCTTTCTGTACTAAGATTGCCTACCCCTTATAGATCCTTCCATGCACCTGATCGATGGCTTTCTCCATTTCCTCCGCAGACAGCATGCGCGCAAAAGTGAAATCCCTTGGTCGGGCCAACTTTTTGTCCTGGGGAATCACAACTTCGACCACATACGCTAAAGACAGAAAGAAAATGTTTCTTGTTCCATTCCACCGGAAATTTGTCGACAAAGTGAGTCGGAAAGTCCCGAATCGAGAGTCATCCTGACTCCCTGTTACCCTCTCTTCTTGGAAACAAGTTGTCAACCCTCTTCATCACAAGCTTCAAGCAAAGCGATTTCCTCCCCCTCGTGGATCTTGCCCCTACCTTTTCCTCCATTAGTTAAACAACTAATTTGATTCCCCCTTTCGACAATACCAGTGGTTGCGGGAGGAAAATCTTCTCTCGAATGACGAGGTTCCTAGCGGAGTGCATTTTTATCGCAAGCAAAGCTAGTTGGTTTGTAATTGGAAATCCCAACTACGGATGATTGAAAAATCATAAATGAAAAAAAAAAAAAAAAAAAAAAAAAAAAAAAAACAAGAGTGATGAATTTTCATCGACCATAAATATGCATTGTGCTGAATTTTGGGTTGTTTAAAGTTGAGCTTGTTAACTACAACAGGAGGAACCCCAAATGAAACAATCTCCCTCATAATACCGGTAACATAATAAATGAAATTTTCTTGTAGCATAAAAGACATGTAGATGCACCTAAGACAAACTTTCCAATATACCTTGCCCTTATTCGAGCATACATCGCTTGAAATCAAATAGTGCCACATTCTCAAAAGCTGTGACTTATATTTTCATTCAATTGCCTTATTGACCACACCAAAAAAAAAAAAAAAAAGATAAATGACAATATAAAATGATGATCAACAGCTCCCATATAAACCCAGAACTCGACCTGTTGACAGAGTTTTGTTGTTTAACTCTTGAGTCTAAAATTCAGTTTTCTACAAAACGCACAAGCGTTTCATTGATATGGACAAGACAGACCAATTCCTCATTCAAATTTGGAGTGTTTGAACATTGATAGTTTTCAGTCAGCAACTCCAATGCAAAGGACCCCCTTGATAGAGTGGAATGGCAGAACAGGATTTATGTATCCAGCCCCAATTAGTTGGGATAAGGCTTAGATGATGGCAATTTTTTTTAAGAGAAACATACAAAACAGAAATCATTGAGTCAATTTCCATTATCATGATCATGCATCCCAAAATGCAATCATATTCTCCAATGCAATTAATCAAGATTCAGTAGAAAAACAACAATTTTAACCTCCAAAGGTATTGATGTGTTAATTCTCCACTTGTGATTGCTCCAAGGAATAGAGAAGAATCGAATCCAAGGCTCTTCATCTTCTCCAAGGTCGTTGAAGCACGTCTAGAAGAATTGCTAATGATAACCATCTTAGCACCATCAATTGCTAGCTTTTCTACTGTTTAAAGCAATTGGCATATAAGAATTGTTTCATCACCCAACCAAAAATGAAAATTATGCATTGCCAAAACCAATCTCAAAAAGCTCACCAATAACTGAAAATTACAGCAAACATACATGTTGATATGGCACCAGGATAAGGCTTCTTCCCATCATGAAGGACTCCAAACTGATCTAAGAACCATGCCTACGCATATTGCAAAAATAAATAAATAAAATAAAATAAAGGCCTTGAAAAAGAGAGGAGTCTCGCACAACTGATGATAGCTTGTCTAACATTAATGTGTCTCCATATGAAATAAATAAATAGATGCATATTTGTATGTGTGCTTGTCATAAGACTCCATAACTGGACCATAGACTAAACACAATGATAGAACAATCATAACCATGTAAAACACATCATACAAAAATCACCATCTGGATGCCATTTGGTTTTGTAGTCCATTTTCTTAAATGGTTAGGACTGTTCATTCACTTCGATATTTTGGTCTACAATCCGATCATGGTTGACCCTAGTGAGTGAAAGGTTTGATCATAATACAAGCCATGTGTACGATATCACTTCATCTTAGATGTGGCATGTGTATAATGATCCAAATCATTGGTTCAATGGGGGCCAACCCTGAACAGGTCATAGACCCGGTCAAAGTGATCGCAATCCTAACCATTTAAAAAGGGAATACAAACGCCACTAATATCCAGGTAATAATATTTGTACAACATATATACAAAGTCGGCATTGTCCAATACTATGCGGCCATGATTTTTCCCAATATCTACACTGTTGGCATTTTCTGCCGACTACGATTTTGATCTATGGCCTTTGGTCCATGGATCCTAATGATGAATGAAAGAATCAGATTATGTTTGCCGTGTATGCAATCTGAAGGTCCATTTGGCGCACGTCATAGAGCTATACAGAATCGTGGATAGCACTGTTGGGATATGATTATTTCACAATGAGTATGGTTATGATGACAATGGACATCTGATCTTTGGCAGTGACAGTAACTATTTATATAAACCTTTGATAATAGTTTTTTTTTATTTTTAAGATGAGGATTTTATTAGGCAGAAGCTGAAAAGAAGAAAAGGAAAGGAAAACAGAAAATACAAATACAACAACCAGCCCTTAACTGGCAAGAAACCCCAAAGAACTGAAAAGCTAAGAAGCCCAATCCCTAAACAATACAAACTCTACAGAACATCCCAGCAGACGAAGTCTTAAGATTTTTAAAACAACAATTGTTCCTCTCAGCCTACACAGCCCACTACTGCCATAAGAAAAAGAACCCTCCACTTCTTTTTCCCAATAATCCGTCCCGGATCCACATGCTAGATGCAAAGCAGACCGTCGATAGAGTTGGGCATAGCCCACAAGACCCCCGCCAGACAAAGAACACTCCATTAGACATCCATAGAGAAAGGATAGTGGATAACGAGATGATCCACTGACTCCTCGGCCTGAAGGCACAGCAAACAAATGTTCGGAAGAATCATGCCTCTTTTTCTCAAGTTGTCGATCGTTAGCACACAATTCCTACCCACAAGCCACCCAAATACCCCTTTGGGGGGACGCCATAGAACCAAACCAAACCCGCATAGCAACATCTAGTTGACACTAGAGGAGCATCTAAAGATCAATAGAACGATCGCATCGAGAAAAGACTGGAGTTTGCAAAAGGCCAACAAAGGGAATCTTTCGAGTTTGAAACAAGGAAATGATCCTACAGGCCAGAAAAGAGTTAAGGTCCAGAATTTCAGAGTAATAAAGGTTCCTACAAAAGGCGGGGAGACAAACCCCTCCTCTGTCACTAGAGAAACAATCAGCCAACAAAACATTCGGATTGGGACTAGTAGCAGAAAGGGCTAGGAAAGATTCGGAAAGAGAGGGGGCTCCACACCAAAGATCCAACTAGAAATTAATCTTGAAGCCATTGCCCAAGGAAAAGGACAACCTTTCAAAAACTTTAGGGGCCACCTTGGCTATATCAAAATAAGGAAGCACGGTATAGAGAGGAGGATTTAGTCCACCATCCTTGAGGAGTTAAGCCATATTTAGCAGACATAATCATCCTCCAAAGATTATCATCCTTGCACCCAAAACTCCAAATCCATTTGCCTAAAAGAGCTTCATCGACTACCCCAAATCTTTTTATTCCCGCTCCCCCTTCGTTGAAAGGGGTACAAACCTCCCTCCAATTCAACAGCAGGAATTTCTTTAAGACCAAACCTCCTTGCCACAACAACAACACAACAACAACAACACAACAACAACAAAAAAAAAAACTAATCAATCTTCAGGATGACAGACTTTGGACGATGGAAGAGAGACATGAAATAAATTGGCAAATAAAAAAGGGAGGCCTTTGTCAAATTCAATCTGCCACCAAGGGATAACATATTGTATTTCTAGGAGGAAAATTTCCTCTCCATTCTTTTGATAACCTTATCCCAAAGATACAACAAGGGTTTCCCTATACACAGGGGAAGACCCAGATAAGTAGTAGGCAGAGTACCAACCCTCAACCAAAGGATTCAGCAAGGGAAGATATTACCTTTGGGGATAAATTGATCCCATAGAACTCACTCTTTGATAGATTCATCTTCAAACCTGAGACCACCTCAAACCAGAAAATGGTCATGCTAAAAAAAATCACCACATTATCATCAGCTTCACAAAATAGTAGGGTGTCGTCAGTAAATTGAAGGTGAGATGCGCTGGGGGAAATTTTCCACCTAGAATCCCCTAAAAAGCCCTGATTCCTGACCCTTGGACAACATACGACTAAAAGCTTCAGTTATTAACACAGAGAAAAGGGGGCATGGGATTACCCTAAAGATTCCTAAAAGCACTAAAGAAGCCGGGGGGGGGGGGGGGGGGGGGGGTCCATTTATAAGAACCGGAAATCTAGGAGAAGAAACACAGTTTCTTATCCAAGCCCTCCACTTAACACCAAAGCCCAACCTTTCCCGCATGAAATCCAAAAAAGCCCAATCTAGACATGAGAAACTAAGAATCTGTCTAAAAGGGACATAGCCGGAGAAGATCAACCACTAGACCAAGTATATTTCACATTCCCCATAGGAAGATACAACAATGTTTGCTCACCCAATTCAAAAATCCCCACATAGAAGTAGCCCAAGACCCATTCAGTTTCTCATGGATAAACTGAACCACATTAAAATCACCTCCCACACACCATGAGAGATGCCACTTATCTATAGCAAAAGAAAGTTCAATCCAGAATGAGATGCGGGACTGATGAAGGACGTAATGACCCCATATTGGTCCATTATGGGACCGATACAAGTTTTTTGGATTCTTTTCAATTAAAAGAGAGAGAGAGAGAGAGAGAGAGACCGTAACAGCCATTACAGGGGGCCATAACGATCGTTACAGCCTGTATCGTAAAGGTAACAGTGGTGGCCGTTACGGCCACCATTGCCATTACAGAATACCTTGTCTCAAAGAGCCCAGCGAGGAGACCCCATCCACTAAGACCTATAAACCCCCCTCTGCCACAAGCTTAAACCAAGCGATATAATCTTCATCCTTGTTTCCAAACACCATGCCTAAAAGCCTCCCGACATGGCATACACTATCCCTAACCCATTGTTTCTTCTTTATAGCTTCCACAAGACCTTCTAAAACCTCCTCTGGAATGGTCGCCGAATAAACACCCCCTTGAGGAACCCTAGAATCATCCAAAGCAAAGGAAGCCCTAAGGGGAGAAACCTCTAATGCATCCTCAAGGGGCACCTAGGCCAATTCATTCAACCGCCTAACTTCTGGCTGAAAAAAGGCAACAAGGGAGGGACCATCTTGAGTAATCAGGACTAGGGCTAGAGGGCAAACCAAGCCATGGGGACAACCTAAAGGAAGACCCGAAATAGAGAGGGGACTGAGGGGAACCATAGAGACAGGGGATGACGGAGGAGTGAAAAAGACTTCAATGGAATGGGAGGGGGGAGAGAGATTAAGCAACCCAATGGAACAATTAACACGTGTCCGCATAATGAGCAAATGGACGGACAGGATCGACCATGTTTCTCAACACAGAAACCATCCCCTCTTGTGTTTCACTGCCCAAAAAAAAAAGAAAATTGGGAACAGATGTCACAACAACTCTCCCTCTTTCACTATTAACTTGACATGTCACCCCCCACATTAACTCCCCTTCTAGATGAGATGTAGCCAGCCGCCTCCATCAGGCAGATCTCCTCTTGACATATGGCCCGAGCAAGGCTCAAGGAGAGATCTTTATTACTCCGAGTAGAACACGTGGCCGATGCAAAGGTCGAGGTAGGCTCAAAGGTACTCATTTCTTGACACGTACCCAATACGATGCCTGAAGAACATCTTGGGCCACGCGCGCCAATTTACACTAGCTCGAAGGTACTCATTTCTTGACACGTACCTAATGTGACGCCCGAAGAACCTCTCGGGCCATGGGCGTCATTAATTGGCGAGAAATTAGAGACCAGGAGGGATGAATACCACGAGAAAGCTTTGGTCGGAGGAGAAATCAATGACGTTAAATATCCAGAACACGAAATATTCGCCAAAGTATTGCCCGAGCCCAAGACGTTTAGGAACATATCGCCCAAGCGCCATTGATTAAGAAGCCGAAGACGAATTTGAGCAATTGAGGGGGTAGAATCCTAATGAGGCATGGCCAACTCTCCATCATCTGAGGCATGTGTAGCCATTCTCGGTTCACACACAAGAATCAAGCTAGAGGAAACGCACAAGTCACACATATGACCAAAATGGCCCTGTAGTCCACGAGACAGCTACCACGAAGCTCCATTGGCCATGGCAAACAAAACAAGGTCCACCGGAGGTGAGTAGGTAACTAACTGGGGATGAGAAGAAAGCCCAACCCTCCCAGTGTCCATGCACGATTTTACCTCCCGAGCCACCCTAATCTCCATGGAGTCTTCTCCGACAACAATCTTAACTTAGGAAGGCACCTACGTCGTCCTCTTCACCCTAATCAAAAGGCTAGAAAAATGAAGTTCTTCCCAGTTCTTAGTTGCTTGATCTACTTGAAGGACCTCTTCAATGCAAGAACCCAAAGAGACAAAGAAATCTTCAAACCAAAGCCCCAAAGGGACTTCAAGGAAGATGAACCAAACATCCTCCGTGATGTAGGACATGAAATTCAAATATGATGTGCAAGATTTTCAAGCTTTAGATCACATTAGTTTAGAAACAGTTACACAATATTCCATATCCCACACAAAAGTTTAAGCATTCAATCAAGGGGAATCAATGCAGGCCCAGGCCTACACAAGCTAAGGTTGGATCAATCAAAATTATAGACCAAAAAATAATCAAAGGAAGGTATATTCATCCACACATGCATATAAATAATTCTCAATCCAAGGGGTTCACAGATTTCAATTCGGGGAACCCTAAGGTTGAAGAAAGGAGCATAAAATTGAGAATTTTGGTCATTTAGGGTTAGGGTTAGGGATTTGGCGTGAAAGAGGAGTGAAAGAGAAGAAAGAGACGAACCAGAGAAGTACCGCACGTGTGGACAGCAGCAATGGCCCAGACACACGTGCATGTGATCCCGGCCGCACTTGTGTGGGACCCATTATTCAGAAAAAGGCCACCTTGGCCCTGGTCAGCCAGGGGTGGCCTCCAAAACCCCCCAAATTTCAGCTCGATCAGATGCACGGTTTGTGCGTGGTGATCCGCCGAAGTTTCAGCCCTCCTGCAGGGCCAGATTCTGGAAATCTGTTGTAGAGAAAAAAACGGCTACAATAGAGGATGAATTTGAAGTGTAGATGATTGTAGGAGGAGAAATATGGATGAAAGAAGGCAGGGGCGAATCGAGATATGTGTGGCTTCGCACCACGGTAGTCAGCCCTTCGAGAAAGGGAGGGTTTCACACCCAATTAAATCTCCACAACTCAGAAATTTAGAGGAACAGAAAAACGCAGCAATTTTATTAATCTTCAATGACTCAAAAAGACTACAAGGGGTGCCTATTTATAATAAAACCCTATACCTCAAAACTCGCACCATGTGCGCAACTAATTACTTGGAGACAAAATAATAAAACATAACAACTAATTAGAGCAATCTAAACCGTCCATGATATTCCTAATAAGAATAATAAGCAAAACCCAAAGTACTAGATTAATTAGAATAGTGGGCCACGATCATGAGAACCCATGGTGGGATTCACATGACTATTAGGTCCACTCCAATGAACCAAAACACAGTCTTGTAACTAGGAGGCCCTCCCTGGACGTCGTCATCGATCCAGATCGATGGTGGGGCCCTCCTTGCGTACGTGCGTAGGGGGCATGTGTGTGCGTGTGATGTCCCTATCAACTCTCCCCGGCTTCAAAGATTTCACCACTGGCGAAACAAAACTCCTGAACCGCTCCAAGATGTCAGGATCAAGTCTCTAAAGCTCTTCCTCAATGAGTCACGTACTGTCTGAAGCTGGGCGTGACTGCCACTGAAACCAGGTACTTCTGAAACCCGTCGTCCGACGTGGATATTATCTGATGGTCCAAAATATCATTTATCTCCTCTCTGGGTGTGAGAAGGGTAGTTATAAGAGGTAGAGGCTGGGAAAATATGTCGGGAATGGTAGGTATGGGAGATAGAGGCTGGGACGATGGGTCGGGAAGGGTAGGTATGGACGTAGTATCTAGGAAGATGGGTCAGGACAGGTAGGTATGGGAGGTAGAGGCTGGGAAGACGGGTCGGGAAAGGGCCATGGATTAAGGGAAAAGTTTGGGGAATCAGGATGGTTAGGCGAAAGTTGGACAATGCATTAGTGGCCCCCTGAAATGCAACTAGATCCTCCACATTGAATGTGAAACTAATTCCCATGGAGGGTGGAAGATCTACCTCATACACATTGAGACTGTTTCGTTTTATAATTTTGAATGGTCCAGCGCTACACGCTTGTAATTTACAAACGGCTCCCTGAGGGTACTGCTCTGGCTTGATGCGGACCATCACAGAGTCCCTTACATTGAATTCCTTGAAACGTTTATGTTGGTCTGCAGAAAGTGTGTAATGTTCATTACTAGTCATGATCTTCTGTCTGATGTCTTGATGCCATGAATAAATGTGATGCGCAAAAGATTCTGCATACTCTGACAGCGTATGGGACAGTGATATAGGGACAAGATCAATAGGTTTCCTAAGTTTATAACTAGTAACGACTTCAAAAGAACTTAGACCTTTGGACCTATCGACAAAACTATTAAACACAAACTCGGCTATAGGTAGTACGGTGTCCCACGTCCTGGTGTGTTGTATATCCCTCATAGGAAGAAACTCATCCGATAGATCATCAGGAAAGATATCACGAAACTCATCCACTACCGGAATGGCCTCAGTGGGTAACTCTACACTAGCCTCTGGTGCACTCTCTCTAGCCACAAGGCCGTAAATGTCGTGCCACTCAAAAAGGTGGTCCATGTCTGCCAACCAATCTTGAAAAGCTTTAGGGTCCAAGTGGTCATCAAACGTGGGGGCATCTACTCTAAATCCTTTGAGAAGTTGTGCATCGGGGTCATAGGGCTCTTGATGTACCTTACGGGGTGGGTGCACGGGTGTGCGCCCATAACCAATTCCTTGGCCACCCCCATTCCTTGGTCTATCCTCCTGACTACCTACCTAAGATTGGGCATCTTCCCCAATGGTGGGGTTTGCCCTGGCGGAGGTCTCAAGTTGGGTAATGCGCACATCAAGTTGTTCAAAGCATTGGTCCGTACGTTGTTCCAAGCACCTACCCAAAGACTCAAACTGTTGGGTCAGCTTGTTCATTAACTCTTGCAATTGCTCCATGTTTAGTGTAGGGTGGAAGCCAAAACCACGACCGGTACGTGTGAACATACAACTACTAACTCAATTTGAGGGCCTTCTACTACGACTATATGCGCCTAGATAAGACTAAATGCTCCTATATGACTCTATATGGAGAAAACGACACAATACTAAATTTCCAGCAACCTATCTGCCCAAAAAAATCTGTCAACAAAAAATCCAGCAAAGAGATGCGGATTCTCTGATAGCAGAAAATTCAGCAGCCTATATCAGAAATTATGGACCTCTAAACAACTCTATATGATGATACTTAATGCATAATTGACACAATTAAACTAAACCCTAAACATGTAATGCTTTCCCCTATAAAAACCTTGATCTCTTATACCAAATTTGATACAGGACATGAAATTCAAATATGATGTGCAAGATTTTCAGGCTTTAGATCACGTTACTTCAAAAACAATTACACAAAATTCCATATCCCACACAAAAGTTCAAGCATTCAATCAAGGGGAATCTATGCAGGCCTAGGCCTACACAAGCTAAGGTTGGATCAATCAAACTTATAGACCAAACAATACTCAAAGGAGGGTAAATTCTTCCACACATGCACAGAAATAATTCCCAATCCAAGGAGTTCACAGATTTCAATTCGGGGAACCCTAAGGTTGAAGAAAGGGGCATAAAATTGGGGATTTGGGTAATTTAGGGTTAGGGTTAGGGATTTGGGGTGAAAGAGGAGTGAAAGAGAGGAGAGAGACGAACCAGAGAAGTACCGCACGTGTGGACAGCAGCAATGGCCCAGACGAACATGCGTGTGATCCTGGCCGCATGTGTGTGGGGCCTACTAGTCAGAAAAAGGCCACCTTGGCCCTAGTCGACCAGGGGTGGCCTCCAAAACCCTCAAATTTCAGCTCGATCCGATGCACGGTTTGTGTGTGGTGCTCCGCTGAAGTTTCAACCCTCCTGCAGGACCAGATTCTGGGAATCTGTTGTAAAGAGAAAAACGGCTGCAATAGAAGATGGATTTGAAGCGTACATGATTGTAGGAAAAGAGAAATGTGGATGAAAGAAGGTGAGGACGAATCATAATAGGTGTGGCTTAGCACCACGGTAGTCGGCCCTTCGAGGAAGGGAGGGTTTCACACCTAATTGAATCTCCACAACTCAGAAATTTAGAGGAGCAGAAAAACGCGGCAATTTTATTAATCTTCAATGACTCAAAAAGACTACAGGGGGTGCCTATTTATAATAAAACTTTATACCCCAAAACTCGCGCCATGCGCGCAACCTACTACTTTGAGATGAACTAATCAAAAATAACTAATCAAAGCAATCTAAACTGTCCATGATATTCCTAATAACTATAATAAGCAAAACCCAAAGTAATAGGTTAATTAGAATAGTGGGTCATGATTATGAGAACCCATGGTGGGATTCACATGACTATTGGGTCCACTCCAACAAACCAAAACGCAGTCCTGTAACTAGGAGGCCCACCCTAGACGTCGTCATCGATCCAGATCGATGGTGGGGCCCTCCTCGTCCTTGCGTACGTGCGTAGGGGGGCGTGCGTGTGCGCGTGATGTCCTCATCACTCCGTCCTAAATCTGGACCAATCAGACCACTTACAAATCCCCTCCATCGGTCCAACTCAATGCAAATTACCTATAAACATTATTTTATCAATATCAGAATAAGGCCTGAGAGAGACCCAAACAGCCATGGGAGAGAGCAAATGGAGGATAATGTCTCCCAAATTCAACAAGCAGTAAAATTGAAACTAGGCTGATAGATCCTGCAGTCAAAAGCCTTGATGAAGAGACACCACCACACTACATTGGAGTTTCTCTTTGACCTTGGAGAGGGCAAACTCTAAAACACGAATCGATGGTTGACCCCCTTTTTTCGTAGACACCCCGTAGGATGGGGATTCCATCAGAGGGGAAGGGGGATAAAGAGCAGCTGGGGTGGGAGGGAATGGGAGCATTCGGGGAGGAGGGGGGTACCATCTGGATCTCTAGGAGGAGAAGGGGAGAAGGGATGGCCGAAGGGTTAGGGGGGAGGGAATCGGCTTCGAGACCCTAAGAGGAACATGAGCAATCCCACTTCCCTAAAAAGCATCCTTGTGGGACACTAAGGGACCTATAAGAACATAGATTCTTCCTAATGCCACCGAAGTTAAGGGAGAAGGGGATGGGGAGTGAAAATGAACTTTCAGAGGGGGTGTTTGGCCTAGAGATTAGGATTCACCTCCCTAATATCCGAGTTCACCTTCTTCGGCCCATAGTGCGCCACATAAACACGGATCTCCTTTCTGTAAAAAATTTGACCTTCCAGCCATTCTACAAACCTCAGAAGCTCCTCATAACTATTCATCCTCACAAAAGCAAACCCCCTGATGGAGGCGGACCCTCATTCCTTCAGGATAACTTCCCTTACCTTCCCAAATCTCCCAAAGACCCTCTGGAAATGGATCTCCATCCCTGTCAACAAAGAGTGTGGGGAGTTCTCTCAGAGGGTTAAAAAAGGCGATCAAAGCTTATCGAAGCTGATGTTTCTTAGCACCCACCTTCAACCACCCTCTGGAATCATCGAACCGCTCGAATTCCTAGAACTTCCTTCTCTGCACATCTGGAGAACTCCACTGCTAGCTCTAGAGCATACCTTCCCTAAAGATAACCCTATCCTACCAATCACATCTAACACTTCCTTTCCTTTCTTACTTTGATAGGTATCATTGTTATGCCTGCGATGGTCGGAACTACACCTTCAAATAGAAACGTAATCTCTCACAAAATCACCATCTAAATCATCAGAACTGCCATGAGCAATGGACCGACTTCGGGGATGCGACGAGAAACTTGAGATCCTGGATGGCTCCTACTTCAAGTCCTTCCTCTCTCCCTGTGTTGGACCCAAGAGTGGGATCTTCCTTTTGATATTGATCGACAAGGGATCGAAGCTGACCTCGAAGCGACTTCGTCGACCTTGACCTAGAGATCTTTCTTTCAAATATTGGCCGGACAAGAGCCCGACCTGCAAATTTAAAATGCTTTTCTTTCTCACTTCTCTTCATTTTGGGATTATGGTAACTTTGAAAGAAGCTTTGATCCCCAACCCTGTGAACAATGATAACTGTCTGGATGACACAAATTGAACATATGTAAACTTGATTTATAATGCGTACATGTACCCACCCAATGAACATATTGACATTATTTTCGCACTAGTAGTTATCAAGTATCCAACATCTATGCATGTGGAAAATGTTTACAAGATCTGGACTTTTTTATCAATTAAGCCACCCAATCGATGAAAACATATGGATGCTACGGTTAACCAAAGGGTGCAATTTTTGGGGTATGACCTCTCAATTGCATGGTACAATAGATAAACAATACAGATCTCATACATGTATGCCACAAGTAGAGATCTTTTGTTTGGAAGATAACAGTAAATTTATTAAACGAAAGGAGCATCAAGTTGACGCGAAACAGTATACAAAGGAAAGGGAGCAAACAAGCACCACAACAAAGCCCAATAGAACTCAACAAAGCCCAAGAAACACGAAACTTGGAAAGTAAGTCATTCGATATAGTAGTAGCAAACAAACAATAGAGGAAGAGGTGATCAATCAACTCAAAGCTAGCCATGCACATCAAGCAAATGTTTGGGAGCACCATCCCTTGTTTTTGGAGATTATCCACTGTCATCGCCCTTCCCCTGCCAACAAGGCAAAAGAAGGTTGCAATATTCGAGAGCGCACCATAAAACCAAACATGCTTAGTACTTGTGAAGTCCCCACTCGTCCCTTACTTGTGAAGAATCGCTCAGTTCGTGTACCGAGAGGGATGATTGAGGATGTGTTGGTCCAAGTTGATAAATTCTACTGTCCAGTAGATTTTATTGTCCAAGATACTCAACCCATCATAGATGTGAGCATTCAAATACCCGTCATTCTTGGTCGTCCATTCCTTGCTACATCAAATGCTATCATTAATTATAGGAATGGAATTATGAATTTATCTTTCGGAAATATGACATTGGAGCTCAACATCTTTTTCAACATGAATAAACAGCCAAAGAATGATGACGATACCCACAACATTAACATGATCGATTCTTTCGTGGAAGATAGAGCACTCCTGACTCTATACTCTGACACTCTAGAGATGTTCTTGGCTCACTACCCTGATTTAGATGATGACATGATTAGAGAGATGAATGCCTTGCTTGATGCTACACTGGTACTTGAAGTTAACCGGTGGAGGCCACAATTTGAAAAATTGCCCCAAACCAATGTAGTGCCTCTACTGTTTAACCTCAAAGCACGGGAAGCTTGACCTAAAACCTTTGCCCGCCGATCTTATAAAATGATCACATGGAGGAGCACCCAAATTTATTCCTACGCAAAATAAACCTATCCCTTTCCCCACTAACTAGCTAACATAAGTGAATGTGATATAGCAGTGATGCCAATTCTATCACCCCGTCATTCGAGAGTGTTAACGATTAGGTATGGGCCCATGGCCCTCTTGATTTTGGTTATGGGCCATGGTCCACAAGTTTCTTAGCGTTTTTAGTCTTGGGATATGCTGGACATAAAGTTTATTATACAAGGATATTTTTGTCATATTTTCTTTTTATTACTTTAATAAAAGATAAAGGGGGTTGGGACGTGAAACCCAAAACCCATTCATTTCTTCATCTTTTCTTCTCTCTTTTTTCCTCTTTCTTTCTTCTCTTTTTCAATCTCTCTACCAATCTACATGGTATCAAAGCCATTAGAAGATAGAAAACACACATATTCCTCTTATGATAATGAAACACTAATCCATTCACCACCAGAATTAGATGAAATAATAGTAGATCTACCAACGGAAAAAGCATCATCTACCATAAGCAAGGTATGAATCAGTGTGGGTTAGAAAAAGAGATGCGTAACGACCGTCATGGGCCCCATAACTGCCGTTACGGGGTGTAACATCCATTACCCCGTAACGTTCCAAAGGGGGGGGGGGGGGGGGGGGGGGGGGGGGGGGGGGGGGGGGGGGGGGGCATGGGGGAGAACTGGTCTATATTCCTTGGAGGCGAACCAACGTGCGCTTTCCTTCAGATTTGGCAATTCAGTGGCATATTCGTTTGGGACATCCATCTCTCCAGAATCTACAAACTCTCATCCCATCTCTTCCTAAGATGTTAAAGTTGGAGTGTGAAGTATGCGAGCTGAGTAAACATCATAAAGTTCATTTTCCGTCGAGAATTGATTCAATAAGTGATGTTCCATTTCAATTAGCCCATAGTAATGTGTGGGGACCACCTCAATTCCCAAGTTTGTTAGGTTTTAATACTTTGTTCTCTTTGTTTATGATTACTCTAGGATGACGTGGTTATATCCAGTGTTCGAAATATCGGTATCGCACGATGTATCGCACCCTTGGTATACAGATACGTATTAGTTATCGCGCGGGATATATCGTTTGTATCGCATAGTTTATCGCACTTTTTGGGAAACATGGGGAAACATTGGGAAAATGGTTGAATTTTTTAATGAAACTTTGGGGATTGTTAAAAAGGCCCTTAATACACACTTTTAAATCATAACATCTCAAAAAAAATATGCACATAATAAATTTCCTTTGTATAGGGTCCTAAGCTATGCAATGCTTAACTGAACTAATGCAACTATATTTAAATTGAATGCATGATATTTATAAATATATCATAGTCATGTATAAAAACACAACCAATTCATTGAAAAGCAAAAGAAGAACTGAATAAGTAAAATTTGAGAAATATACATATCAATGATGGGGACTAATTGTTGTCTAGACCCACATAGAGTTGCGCGGTGGCTCGTAATCATCATCTCCATCTCGACGGGGTTGGGCATAGTATTGCTGCTCCACAAATCGACAATATTGTGCCCAGGTCATAGTAGAGTGGTACCAATTTTATACTCCCTGACATAACGTTGGTACCGCGTAATCGTCACAGTCTGTAACTGATATGGATCTGGAAGGGCACATATGAAGCTCCTTCGTATCCAAATTGTTGGCCATATCCATACTACTGCTCATATCCCTGCCCATGTGCAGAAGTGAACTCTTAACCATGGTTGGAAAATGATGTGTCGTAACTGCTGGAGTCACTCGTCACATATCCACTAGGTCCATATCCATGTCCATACTGTGACACAGAACTCGAGCTACTCTCCTGTGTTTGTGATCCAGATTCATGTTGTGACCTGTAACTCGAGCTCTCCTCCCTTGTCCGTGATCCAAATCTAGAACCACCTCGCCTGCCACGAACGCTTGTGTCCCTCATGCATTTTGCCAGCAGCTCCTCAAAATTTGAAAGTTTATGAGTCTGTTTTTTCTACAGTAGCTTTTGACGCGTGTATGTCTTATTGTAAACAAGACGGGGTCATGGATCTCCTAGACGAGAACCATGGTCAGGGTCCTGCGTAGAATGATTGAAATTCTCCTCCCCGGTGAAGGGGCTAAGAGGCCTCTTATCCTGACTCCCACCCGCGTCGCCACCACCATCATCATCCTTACTATCATCAGAGTCATCGTCACCCTTATCGCCGCCATCATCATCACCGGACTCATTCCCCTCATCACTCTCTGAATTAGTCTCGGTGTCAGACAATGTTTCCCCGCCACGTGTCCCGCGTGATAGTGACTGGCGTGGGCCGCCCTCCGGACTCCTCGTCAATGGGTCGAATACCTCATCAAGAGACCTCTGCTGCTCCACATGTGCGTCAACATTAATCCCTTGTGTCTCTACTTGATGCAGGACATGAAAATTAAATATGATTAGCTATCATTTACTCTTAAGTACATGGTGGATTAGCATCTTTTGTTAATTGAATTACTTTATGGACTTTTTCATAATCTCCACGTTTCATGCTAGCATTAAATTATGTGCCCTGCATCACCTCGTTTTCAGTTGGATGTGAAGAATGCGTTCTTGCATGGAGACCTACATAAAGAAGTTTATATGGAGCAACCTCCAAAGAATGTTGCTCAGGGGGAGTCATCTAAAGTATGCAGATTAAACAAGTCAATATACGGGCAATCACCACGAGCTTGGTTTGAGAAGTTCGATGGAGTAGTTGTATTGTTTAGATTAAAAAGGAGTAAAGTAGATCGCTCAGTCTTCTCAAAGCACTCAACATCTGGCTATATTCTTCTGGCTGTGTATGTCGATGATATTATAATGATGGCTGATGACTTTGAGGGTATTAAAAGGTTTGAGGCATATCTTCAAACTTAGCTTCAAATCAATCTTGGTCTTCTTCGATATTTTTTGGGCATTGAAGTGGCAAGATAAAAAATTGGAATAAATCGATGTCAAAGAAAATATACTTGTGACTTGTTAAAAGAGATAGGGGTGTTGGAAGCCAAACCGATTGATACTCCAATGGACCCTTATCTCAAACTAGAAGCTGAAGAATGAGAATTGTTAGAAGACACCGGTATGTTTGACCATCACCAGGCCTGGTATTGCTCTTTCGGTTTATTTGGTAAGTTAGTTCACGTAAAGTCTGAGGGCACCACACCTAGCAGCACTTATGAGGATCCTTAAGTATTTCAAATGTTCCCCTGGGAAGGGTATTCTATATAGAGCTTATCGTCATATTTTGGTATCCGGTTATTCATATGTAGATTATACAGGGTTGAGACATAATAGAAGGTCAACTACGGGTTATTGCACCTTCCTATGCAACAATGTGGTTACTTGGACGAGTAAGAAACAAAATGTGGTTGTCAGATCACGTGTTGGAGCTAAATATAGGTCAATGGCACATGCAACTTGTGACTTATGAGGTTGAAATCTCTTCTCAAAGAATTGGGTTTCAAAGTTCAGGTTCCAATGTCATTACATTGCGACAATCAAGCTATGATACATATTGCCAATAACCCCCCTTTTCATGAGAGAACGAAGCATATAGAAGTTGATTGCCATTTCATTCGAGACAAGGTATCTCAAAGACGAATCCACACACCTTATATTTCATCACATAATCAAATCATAGATTTATTCACCAAGGCTCTTGGAAAATCTTAGTTCAACAAACTTGTTTCCAAGCTAGACATGCAATACATCTATGCTCCATCTTGAGGGGGAGCATTAATAGTGGGTATGGGCCCATGGCCCTCTTGATTTTGGTTATGGTCCATGGTCCACAAGTTTCTTAGTGTTTTTAATCTTGGGATATGTTGGACATAAAGTTTATTGTACAGGGGTATTTTTGTCATATTTGCTTTTTTATTACTTTAATAAAAGAGAAAAGGGGATGGGGACGTGAAACCCAAAACCCATTCCTTTCTTCCTTCATATTTTCTTCTATGTTCTCTCTTCTTTTCTCTTTCTTTCTCTTTTTCAATCTCTATACCAATCTACAGAAAGAGACAACACGGACGGAACCACAGCACAGAGTCATCACATAACGAGAAACAACATGCTACCAAAATATTTCGGTCCACAGATATACGAGCAATTCTCAGGAATATTGATTGCAAAGATTCCTTCCCAAATTCAATCCACACATCTTTCCAAAACCGAATCTTTTCCCCATCCCTAAGCGCAAAGCCGACCCCATCCTTTCCAAATAGTCAATGCCCTAAACAAAGAGGAGTCCTTAGTGCACCATTCACCTATCTTACCAGCAATTATATCCCTCCATAACATGCCTTCCTTCGTCCTAGTCCAAAGCCACCTACCCAACAATGCCATATTCATCACCCCAAATCTCTTATTCCAGCCCCTCCATCATAGGCTTTACACAACTCTCCCCATCTTAGCAAATGAACTTATTTTCTCCTTCCGCCCCTTGCTACAAGAAATCTCACTTAACTTTTCAAGTCTCATTAAAATGACTTCAAAATCGAGATAAAGACAAAATAAAGAAGTAAATTCGAAAGAGCTGCTTTAATGAGAGTTATGCAGGCCCCAAGAGATAAATACCCGCTCTTCCACCTGGCTAATTTCCTTTCCGTCCTTTCCACTACCACATCCCACAAACGTCTCGTTGGTCTGCCAATACAAAGAGGCAACCCAAGGTAAGTAGATGGAAAATCCCCCGCTCACATTCAAATAAGGTAGCCAACTCCAACAGCTCCTCCCTTGGCATGCGAACAGCCAACATCACGCTCTTAGCGATATTTACCTTCAATCTCCACAGAACTTCAAAGCACCAGATAACCATCCTCAACTTTTCCACCATACCCACATCAGCATCGCAGAATAAAAGCATATCATTGGCAAACTAAAGATGGGAAATCAGAGGGCTCCTCCTGTCAACACAAAAGCCACAAAAAAGATTTACTTATTTCCAACGTTCTATCATTTTACCTAAAGCTTCAGCTATCACCACAAAGAGAATGGGAGAGAGAGGATCCCCTGGTCTAATATACCTCTCGAGCTTTGAAAGAATCCTTTAGGCCATCCATTTATCAAAATCAAGAACCTAGCAGAACTAATGCATTCCTTTATCCACCCCCTCCACTTCGTACCACAATCGATCCTCCCAACCATGCAATCCAAAAAACCCCAATTCACATGGTCATAAACTTTTTCAATATCTAACTTACAAACCAGGCTCCAAGCATTCCTTGAACCTAGAGTCGATGCATTCATGAGCTATTAAAACGCTATCAATAATTTGCCTTCCCTCGATCAAAGCCCGTCGAAACTTGGAGATTACACCTACTAACGATCCTTTAAACCTCATTGCAAGTACCTTAACGAGAATTTTGTATAGTCTTTCAAATTATCTGCTCCTGACACCTTCGGAATTAACGCAATGAAAGAGGCCCTGGTTTCCTTCAAGAGCCTCCCCCGATTGTGAAACTCCCTCATAAAGTCCATAACCTCCCCTTTGACACTCTCCCAAAACCTAGAAGAATGTTAATGGGAATCCATCTAGACCCTGTGCTTTATCCCTAACCAAAGCACCCACAGTTTTTTTGACCTCGTTTCCACATAACGGCTTCTCAAGTGAGTCTGCTTCCACCCTTGACAGTGTTAAATTGCAAGTTGTCCAAAACCGGCCTTTTCCATCCTTCATTGGTTAGTAACTCTTTGTAGAACCGAACTATAGCAAAGCAAACCTTATCTTTCTCATCAATCCTTTTACCCTCCACTTCAATGCTTGTCATGTTGTTGCATCCAGTGTTTGAGTTGTCAGTATCGCTACAAGTTTCACTAGCCCGAGATAAAGATATAATATCGTTATCGTCGATAACCAAAAATGCGGGGAAAATGGGGGGAAAATGGGGGGAAACATGGAGAAAATGGTGGAATTTTTCAATGAAACTTCAGGACATGCCTAAATACACATATTTACATATTCAAGAATGAAAAAATTGCAAAAAGAATGCATTAAATTAGAAGTTTTCATTTAATAGGGGCCAAAAGGCATGCGTTGTCATAAGAAATCACTCAAATAGTAACCAAAATGAGTTTATATAATACAAATGCAAGCTTACAACAATTAAGACATGCAAAAGTAAATTAATTCAAAAAAATACACATTTTTGGCCATGTTTCATCCCCACATAGAGTGACGAGGTGGCTCGTAATCATTATCCGGATCCCATGGCAGTTGAGAGTAGTACTGTTGCCCAACATGTTGGCAGTACTGTTCCCAGGTCATCCTCTGCTCGTACCAATTGAGGAACTCTCTTATGTACCTCTGATAGTCATCCTCCCCAAACTATAAGAGTATTCAGTGTAATAAGCCCAAATCATTTCAAGGGCTAAGATGTTAGATCAAATCAAAATTTCATATAAGTTACAATTGAGGAAAGAGTCTGCAGATTGCTTGCTAAGTAAACTTTACGGGGCCTATTGTGATTTATGTACTTTATCTACTCCGTCCATCATTTTAACATATAATTTAATGGCATATTGTAAAAAATGAAGCATATCCAAACCTTAAGGGCCTGTTTGATTTTCCAATCACCCAGTAAATGCACTGTAAATTTGTCTAGTGGGGCAATTCCATCAAAGGTTTTTGGTGGTGTTCCATTATTTCCTATCATATGGTCCACTTAATAAATGGATAGGATTGTTTTTTTTAAGCATGCTATCATCATCATCATGGTGGGGCTCATTTAGTGTGTGGTTGGATGGCACATGCAGAGCAAGGCGGAGGATCAAAGAAGCACTAGTGAATAAGCAAGTGAATGACTTGTAGACCAAGCTTATAATTCTACTAGGACTCGTAGACGAACTACTAATCTATAATCTATTGATATTAGGAAACCTCCTGCGGTCGGAATTGTCTACAACAGTTCTACTAGGCGAGTAAAACAAATGAGATCTGTTGGGCCCACTTTGTTGATAGAATATGTAAATCTGCTCCATTCATCGGATGAGAACCATTATTTGAACCGTACAAACGAAAAATCAGCCTTATAGAAAACTGAAGTGGGCTACACCAATCAGAACAATGTAAAATTTCTCTTAAAATCACTAAGTTCACGTGGTGGGAGCCGCTTGATTTTTGTAGCAGGCTCATCTTTTTTGCATTTTAACTTCATCTCAGTGAGATAAACGTGGTTAACGGGTTTGATGAAAGATAAGCATTATGGTGGGCCTCAGCATTGATGCTTCAAGTGGACCCCACCATAGAAAATAGTGGGGACAGTGACATCCACCGTTCGAAACTTCTTAGGGGCCACAGTAGTTTCCGATGAAGCTGATATTTTTGTTTTCACTTCATCTATCTCTATGTTAACTTATGAGTAGGATGGATCTCAAAAATACATCATGTGGGCCCTATAAATGTTTCAACGGTGGGTGTGACGGCTCCTACGGTTTTCTGTGGTGGGTCCACTTGAAATTTAGATCTATCTCATTCTCTTTGTAATGCCATAAAACGATCTCTAAAAATGGTTGGACGGTATGGATAAACACATGCATCATGGTGGGGTCCACAGAGCTTGGTGACGCCACTTCAGTAGCGATTTGGCTACTAACCTTGTTAGTATCCAATACGCGCCCGTTTCAATGGTAGGGCGTTCAATGGCAAGGCATTCAATCCTCCACTGCTTTTAACAGTGTGGTCCACTTGATTTTTGGATCTGTCTTATTTCTCAGATCAAGACTTACGACGAGCTCACCAAGTGGAAGGACGGTTTGGATATAACTCATACCTCATGATGGGACCCACAGAACTTGGTGACGTCACACGGTGGTAATTAAATTACCACCGTTTAAAAATTCTTAGGGACCACAAAAGTTTTAGATCAAGATTATATTTGTTTTTTCACTCCATCCAGGTGTATACGACCGTATCAAGGGGTTGGATGTAAAATAAACAATACAGTGGGCCTTAGGAAGGTTTCAACGGTGGGCGTCCTTAGCATCGTTGCTTCCTTGAGCTTTGGATACGGTTCATTTTTGGCAACATGTCCTAAAATGAAATCACAAAACGGATGGACGGGGAGGATTTCTCACAAACATCACAGTGGGCCCCACCTGAGTTTGCAGCGCGGGAACGGGAAAGGCTTTTGCAGGAAATCTGCGTCCCTGATCCGCGCCCATCCGCCGCAGAAACGGATTGGGTACTCCCCCTGCCACTAGCCAATGGCTGGTGGTCGGTGCTCTGTGGGCCCCACCACGAGGTATGTGTTTCATCCATGCCGTCCATCTATTTTTATAGATATTTTATGGTATAAGAAAAAAAAATGAGGTATATCCCAATCTCAATTGGACCACATTACAGGAAACCATGTTGAATGAACTTTAACCATTAAAAACTTTTTGGGGGCCATAAAGGTTTTGGAACAACCTAATCTTTGTTTTTTCCCTTCATCAAGGGTCTGTATGACCTAATTAACAGATTGGATGTCAAATAAACAGTACAGTGGGCCTAAGGAGGATTTAAATGGTGGATATCCAATCACTATTATTTTCCTGTGGTGTGGTCCACCTGAGGCCTTCTTCCCTCTCGATTTTGGGATAAAGCCCTACAATGATCTGTAAAAATGGATGAACGGAATGGATAAAACATTACATCACAGTGGGCCCCACAGAGCCCTACCCGGACGGATTACAATCCAGGCAAGGGTAGGACAAAAAATCGAATTGCGTACTAAGTTAGTCAGTACCATTAGCGTACTGAGTAAACATCGTGGGGTCTGTGGTCCCACCATGATGCATCTGTTTCATCCATGCCATCAGTCCATTTTTCTAGATCATTTTATGATAACAATCCAAAAATGAGATGGATCGAAATCTCAAGTGGACCACACAAGGTTGATTGAACATCTACAGTCTACCATTAAGAACTTCTTGCAGGGTACGAAAGTTTTGGATCAAGCTGATATTTCTTTTTTCCCTTCACCCAGGTATGTAAGACCTAATCAACGGCTTGGATATCAAATAAACATTACAGTGGGCCCAGGAGGTTTTAGATGGTGGACATTTAATCGCTACTGTTTTCCCGTGGTGTGGTCCACCTGAGTTTTAGATCCACCTCATTTTTTGTATCAAGCTCTAAAATGATATTTAAAAATTAATGGACAACATGAATACAACAGATGCATCATGGTGGGGCCCACGGAGCACCGACCTGCACCGTCAAAGCACCGAACCCACCCCCACCACCCCCCCCCCCCCCCCCAAAAAAAAAAAAAATTTCTAAATAACTCCGCAAATCCCTCTCCCCATCCAAAATTTTCGAAAATTCATCTCCTTCCCACCAATTTCTCCGGATTTTCAACCCGAAAATCCCTCTCCCTCATCCCAAATTAAAAAAAAACCTCTATTTTCCAACAAGATCTCTGCCCCGCAAGCCGATTCTTTTCTAGAGAAGTCGTCAGAGGATTTTTCGACGGAAAAATAGATTTTTTTGGGGTTGAATCTTACCGGAAAGTTGTTGATCTGCACTCAACAGCCATGAATTCGCGTCTTCAAACAGATCCGGGCGAAAAACAGGTATTTTTTGTTTTTGATTTCGACAATTTTATCGCCGACAACATCCCCCTTTTATCGATAAAGGTGGGTTGTTGGCTACAGTTCCCACCCGTGGTTGGTGGGAACAGTACAATATCGGCGACATTTCGAAAATATCGACAATCCGATATTATCGGCGATACCTGGCACCGAAACGAATAAATGGGGTTTCGGTATCGCTGAGCCAGCGATACCGATATTATCGGCGATAATTCGATATTGTCGCCGATAATTTAAACATTGGTTGCATCTAACCCGACTGCTAGCTATACTATGGAAGAATATTGTATTTTTGTCACACTCCTTTACCCAAGTAGCCCACGATCTTTGTTTCCGTTTCATCTCCTCTTTTAGCCAACTCGCATACTCGTGCCCAAGTTTCCATCGAAGAAGTTTATCTTCCTCAAATAGGTCCCTTTGCTCATCCTTTAAATCAAACTTGTGTATCTTTTGCAAGATTTCCTCAATTTCAATCTCCCACTTACCCAAAACATCCCTTTTCCATTCGACAATTTTCCTTTCCAGCCACTTCAATTTCTGGCTTAACTTAAAGCCTGCATACCCTTCCACCTCAAAGGACCCCCACCATTCCTTATAAGGCTCAAGAACCCCTCCACCTCAAGTCACATCAACTCAAACCTAAAAGGTTTCGGACCCTAATTACCTCCTCGATTTCAAGAAAATTTGCGCAATGACCAAAGACCGGTCTTGGTATCCCATGTTGTGACATGAGTGAAAATCTTTCCACCCCGATACGAGAGACCAAAAATCTATGAATCCTAGTCATAATCGAATGGTTCTGACCTTTAGACCAGGTATATTGCCCCCCACCCATGGGAAGATACATCATCTCATGCATCTCCACCCACCAAGAAAATGCAGACATTACTAGAAACATTTCCCCTGAAGATTTTTCAAAAGAAAATCCAGTGACATTGAAATCACCCCCCACGCACCATGGGCAGTCACTTCTGCCCTTTGCCAAATCAAGCTTGGCCCAAAAAATGAAACGAAAAAAAAAAAAGGCCCTCTCAACTACCACATTAAGCCCATCATAGGATTGTACTAAACATCAACTGAAGCCCATTAGATACTCTAGCCAGTGAGACAATCAAGGAAAACCTCCCGCCCCACCACAATGCCTTGTTCCATAAACTAGAGCCCCCCTAAGCAATCACTACACCCCTAGCAGCCCCATTTGAGACAACAACAACCCAATCCTTGCAATTAAATTCCCACACAAAATCCATTAGCCAATTATCAAAATCTTGAACCTTGGTTTCCTAAAATGAGACCACTTGCACCTTTTCCCTCTTACACACTTCTCAAATCTGGACCCTCTTATCCATGGAGCGCGAACCCCCCACATTCTAGCACAAGATCCTCATTCAGACAAAGATCACGCCCTGAGACTCCTCTCCCAAGGCTTAACTATCGACATTAGTAGCCAGGTCCCTTCCATCTTCGATTGCTACCAAGGCATGCAAGACTTCGATGGCGACCATCTCGGCACTTCCCACTTCCTCCAGATACGACATAGTGATCACAAGACACCTTGTCAAAACTTGGATACGACCTTTGCTCGACTGAAAAGGAGCCATCTATGGAAATAATACGTAGTCCCTTGAAGAAATGTTTGAAATGCCCCCACACATGCGAGCACTCAATTTATTTCATTGATTCCATTATTAACAAAAAAAAATTTTCCACATATGATTATAAGTGTAAAGCACATGCGTTGTGTCCGAAGTTAATACTGCACGTGCCAAGGAGGGCACATGCGAACCCATAACCAAGGTAGAGACCTCGAGCCCATCGTTGGACTGCAAAAAGCAACACATGCCATCTGAAGAAGACATGGGGGCAGGCGATGATGATGAATTCTCGCCCAAACTTAAGGTCCGGCCCTCCATGCCTCCACGTAGCTCCCTATTAATAGGTGCGGTGCTCCGAACCACTCCGCCTTGCACCCGAGAGTTCGTTCCAAGGAAACACGTCTCCCCGAGGCCCTAAGAGACATTGTCGTGTGTCTCAGCTCTCATCCCCTACCCGAGAACTGAAGCCGAAGTGACATCGTGTGTTATCATTTCGTCCACGTTTTCACTAACAGGACTTAGAGACGAAGCGAATGCGTCCCTCCCTTCCACCTGTGCTCTGCAATAGTACTGGAACTATACTCCATCATCCCCCCTAACCACTGCAGACACCATTATTAGCGACCCTCCGCCACCAACCACCACCACAGCTTTTCCCCCTGGCTAAGAACAACTCACAGACCCTCCTTTTCCACCCTAACATTCACCCAAAACCTCCCCAACCGCGACTATAGTCCTTTCCAGCACCGGAATCAACCTCTTCCTCCTCAAACACAACCTAGCCCACCTGACCTCCTCCCTCCCCTCCGTCACAGGATCCACCACCACCAGTTGATCGAAGTAAGAGCCAATTAGCAAGAAAGCCTCCAGGAAACATAGCTCAACTGGAAGGTTTGAGATTTTGTGCCAGTCCTCCTCCCATTTAAACGCGGACTAATCGGCCCATCGATACAGACAAACCACCAGCCCCTCCCGGAATAGCGTCATTATCATTAGGATATGATCAATCTCCACCTCCTAATTCAAAGATACTCAAACTCAGTCTCTAATAGAAGCTTCGGGCAAAACTAAGACCCCCCCCCCCCCCCCCCCCCCCCCCCCCCACAAAATAATAATAATAACAACAAATCCCCCGCCCCAACTACCCTTCCCTCATCTCCCCTCACTCCAAACCAAGCATTCCCCAACAGTCTTCCTCTCCCCCAACTTCCCAGTGAGATCTTTCTCACTATCTGTTGACCACGGAGTCAAGTCCATATCTAGCTCGTTGGATTGACAACTTAAGCCCCATGATCTCCTATTGTTCAAAGTCTTCTTCTCTGCCTCGGCCTTCTCCAGCTAAACAAAAGCAAAGCCCCTCATCTTGCCCGATCCTTTCCTTGTCGAAATAACCACCTCTGCCACTGCTATGGACCTCCCAAAGACGTGCTTGAAGTTGAGCTCTGTCCACCCCTCCAAGAAGTTCTCCACAAAGAGGGTGGGGAGCTCCAAGATAGGGCCTGGCTGCACCACAAGCTTCCTCCCTACCTCTAACCAGTGTTTTAAGTATCAACGATACCGGCCGATATATCCCACGATATATCTTGTATCCCACATATGCGATACGAAACGCATAAGTAGTGGGATATATCCCACATGTTCGATTCGATGAGCATTTTTTATTTTCGATTCTTTTTTTGTAAATCATGTTAAATTAGTTTCAAATTGTTATCATGATAAATTAGTTTCAAATTGTTACAAATCCATGATTTTTCATGTTTTGCATGAAAAATCATGGATTGGGAGCTTCAATTTTGAGATTTGGAGGAGATGGGCCGAGTTGTAAAAAATTGAAAAAAAAAATGAAAATTTTTCAATTTCTCACAAATCAGTTGCAATGTTTGCATCCAAACATAAAATCAAACATGTATGTAACCTAATCTAGTGATTCTTCTTTTGCTTTTGAATCTATTGCTTGTGTTTCCACATGTCTTCTTACATTTATAAATTATATGAATAGACTTCGAATATACTTGCATCAATTCAATTAGGCAACGCATAGATTATGCCCTCATAAAAAGAAAAGTTATTATGTGCACTTGTTTTTTGTAAGTGTGTATTAATGTCTTTTTTTAACAATCACTGAAGTTTCATTGAAAAATTCGACCAATTTTCCAATGTTTCTAATAACGTGGTGATGCCGGGATATGTGATGACCTAACCCTATATGCATGTATAATCAGGTTAAAGAATGTTCAAATAAATACACCAATTAACTAACCGTTTCCAATCAAAGAGATTAGGCAAATCTCAACACAAAGATGAGGTCATTCCGTCAGGATTATACCCCTTAGCATAAAATCACATAAACAATAAAAAAGGACCTAGGGATATGAAGATATCTCAGATCTAGCATAAGTCAGTCCACGGTCAAGTTTGGATCTGATTCTACTGACTAACCATCCCTCTTCTCCGTTCAAACTATAAAGGGGATATCCAGAGAGGAACAAAAGGGGTGAAGAAAAATAAAGGGTTCGAGATGAAGAAAGTACAGGTCCTTTTATCGTCAAAAGAAAATGAGGATGATTCTTACCTTTTCCTGCACCTCGAAGATCTAGAAAGAAAGGAAACCTGAAATTGGGGTGGAATCCTCAACACCCAAGGGCCAATCCCGAAACCCTAATCTCTTAAATAAAGAGAAAGAAAACATACGAATTTTTATTCATTCAATAATGATGAAAATAGGATTTCTCGCAACGTATATATAAGCTATGGAAGAAGTAGAAGTGCACTGAAGCCCCAGAAAAAAAAAAAATAATAATAATAATAACAAAAAGACAAAAATAAATAAATAAAGTGCAATAAAGCCCCTAAAACAAGAAAAAGAACTAAAACGCCTAAAACTAAAACACCCGTGTGGTAGGTGAATGTGCCCTAATTTGTCAATTAGCATGAATATTGAGTCAGCTAGACAGAGGAGCCTCATAGGAAGATTGATCAAGAGTCTGCCTCAACTGGATCTGTGCCCGAACTCGCCACAGGTAAATCTTGGCCTCACATCCCTTGTCCCAAAACATCAGGTAATTAAAACCCTTAAAATCAATTAGAACATCCTAGGGTTTTTGGTTAGAAAACTTTTTTAACAGAACAGGTAAATCCTTAAGTTTTCTGCCTTTGTCGATTTATCGACAAGTGGTTCGATGAAATCGAACACTGGTGTCGATGTCCTCAAAGCTCAATCGATCTTATCGAAATGAGGACCTAAGATGTCCAACAACCACAAAGATATCTGGACTGGATTATCGATGAATCGATGGACTCATCGATATAACTGAAGTTTGAATCTCGAGTCCATCGAGTCGACTCGATAAAATCAACATTAGGTCAGTTGTGTCCAATATGCTACTAAGGCAATTCATGTAAATCTCGATATATCGAAGACCTCCTTGATAGCATCAAATCTCGATATATCGAAGACCTCCTTGATAGCAACAAATCTCGATGATATCGAAAGACCTTCGATGATATTGGATTGGGACACAAATCTATCCAGCAAGTTTCAGGTTGATTTTTCTTGGATCGAGGGTCACTCAATAAAATCGATATTCAAATATCGATCATATCGAGACACGGTCGATTACATCGAAATTGGACAAAAACTGTCCAGCAAGCATATAGGAAATTTCCTTGGAATTATCGATGAATCGATACTGTCATCGATATCATCGACATTCAAATTCCGATGATATTGAGTGATGCTCGATCATATCCCATTCCTGAAATATTTCAAAGGTGCACTCACATTTTCAAATGTTGAGGAATCGAACCTCGTGTCAATGAAATTGGAGTTCGAAATCCGATGACATCAACGAGTGTTCGATCACCTCGACCAGTTGGCAAAAGTTTTCAAAAGCGGTTGACAGTTATGTTCGTGTCATCGAGCGGCCAATCGATGCGATCGAGAGTATACGCTCGATGATATCGACCCTGCTCAATGACATCGAACTCTATCATAAATGTGATCGTTTTATATCCGTTGGAACCTTTTGTCTATTTAATGAGAGCTTGCCCTTGGTTGCTGGTAGAGAAAACAGAAATGCTTTTGAGTGTTTAACCTTATATCATATACCCAAAACCTTCTCTCTCATGGGAGTTCATCCTCCAATCCACCCTCATCATTGACATTCAATAGAGTGGATTGGGGAATGAACTTCCGCATTCAAGGATCCTGCAGCTACTACCTTAATGGCAAATCATTAAGCTGGGATGCCTTGAATGCTTAGATGATTGGAATCGCTCTCTCCCTTATTTGAAAACATTTAATAGAGTAAGATTCCATCATAACCTTGACCCAACCCGTCGCCATGTAGTGGTACATCTTCTGAGTTGTGGTTCAAGGAAGCTGAAGACTCTTCGTCATCAAAGGAGGAGATCTTCGACAACGCGCTGAATGAGGCTCATCTACTTATCTGTAAGTCATTAGAGTCCATAGGACCCTTGTGATCATTCCTTCTGTAGGATTGGGTCTAAGGTGTTTCTCACCCCTATCAAGCCCTCACAGGAGGCCTCCGGCAAGAGTGTACGTGGTGAGTGTTTGTGTTGACCCTTGCTCTGTGGAGAGCATAAACTCTTAGGTCCTTGTGTAGGTCATTGGCCTGTGTGGCCTAAATCTCAGGTGCTTTGTGTTGACCCTTGCTCATAAGAGCATAAACTTGGGTGCTTTGTATTAACCCTTGCTCATAGGAGCAAAAACTCGGGTGTTGTGGGTTGACCCTTGCTCATGGGAGCATAAAGTGTGTCGTGTAGACACGTTGTGTCAGCCTAAGTGTAGGTGGTTGTACTGGTTAGAGGTGAACCTGATTTAAAACCTCCGGTTTGAGGTGAACCTGTTGTGAAACCTCCGTTAGTGAGATCCGGTACACTTGGGTTGAGTGCGTCCGCCGGAAGAAGAGTAGATAAGTAGTCGACCCACTATAAAAATAACTGTGTTTGAGATTGTTATTTTCCTCTATTGCTTGTGTAATTTCCCTAAATGCTTTTATATTTGATTATTTGAGATCACACCTCACACACAGTCATGTCCATCATAAACTATGCTCTGCATCTTGTTCATCTTTCAAATAGTGTTATGACTGGATCCTCTACTTGGCTTGGAAGCCATTAGAGTTATTTTGAAGTAATCCTAATACATGCATATTCTCTCAGGATACAATTGATAGGATTTTAAAATATCATAAAATACTAAAAAGTCCTATTCACCCCCCTCTAGGACATATTGGCATATTCCCACTTCAACTAAAGCGGTCATTACCGCAATTTCAGTAGGGTGTGAAATCCAACCCATTAATCTGTGGTCAGGATGCGGTCATGCCACCCGTACACTCGTAGCGCGGCCCGATGGACCCAACATCCATCCACATCAACTCATCTGCTTTGGTACTCTGTCGGCGACGCCTCCTCCTCTGGTACACTCTAAAGGGTGCGCCACTGATGTTTGCATCAATTCTCCCCGGGTAGGAAGAATTCGCCACTTGCAAAAGTGAACTCCTATATCTCTCGAGCAAATCGAGGTTAATGCGCCGCAATTCTGCCTTCGTGATCCAAGAGTTATCTGTAATGGGCCTGTTCCTCCATTTGACTAGGAATTTCTGGAAACCCCCGGAGCGAGTGGAAACCGCCTCGGAGTCCAAAATGTCCTCTATCTCGTCTCTTCTCGGTGCAGGTGGAAGAGAATGTAAGATGGGTACAGGAAGATCAGACTATGGCCAAGGTCCATACATAGGGGGTGTCTGGGAAGAAACAAGGGAACTAGTCGATAGAGGTAATGGCTCGTGAAAGGGAACTAGATCTTCCACATTAAATGTGGAACTGATGCCCATAATAGCAGGGATCTCGACAACATAAGCATTAGACCCCAACCTTTTCACAATTTTATGTGGGCCTATGCTATGGGCATGAAGCTTCTTCACGGATCCAGGTGGAAACCGATCAGACCTAATACGAACCATGACGTCATCTCCAGGTTGAAATTCCCTAAATCTCTTGTGAGTGTCAGCAGAAAGTTTATAATGTTCATTACTTGAATTAATCTTCCTCCTAATATCACTATACAATGCATGTATATGCTAGGCGAATGACTCTCCTAACTCTGAAGGACGTTGTGGGGTAGCCATAGGGATAAAATCTATGGGGTCTCAAGGTCTTAAGACCTAAAACAATTTCAAACGGGCTCATTCATATGGACCTGTTCACTGAAGAATTATACACGCGAACTATGTTGTAAGAAGAACAGTGTCCCAGGTCCTGTTGTGGTCTCCAACCAGACATCTTAACAAATTCCCTAGGCTACTGTTCACTACCTCTGTTTGACCATCTGACTGGGGATGATATGCTGAAGAAAACTGGAGCCTCATATCCAAAAGATGTCAGAGAGTCTTCCAAAAATAACTAGTGAACCTAGTATCTCTGTCAGACACGATAGATCTAGATACTCCATGGAGTCGCACAACCTCCTGAAAGAATAACTTAGCAACGTGGGAGGCATCTGAGGTCTTACAATATGGTAGGAAATGGGCCATCTTAGAAAATCGATCAACGACCATGCTTTGAAAGAATAACTTAGCAACGTGGGAGGCATCTGAGGTCTTACAATATGGTAGGAAATAGGCCATCTTAGAAAATCGATCAACGACCATGAGTATGGAGTCGTGCTTACGAATAGTCTTGGGAAGCCCAAGCACAAAGTCCATACTGACATCTTGCCACGAGGCATGTAGAACTAGCAAAGGAGTATATAAACCTGTATTTTGCTTCCTCCATTTCGCCAGTTGACATGTCCGACACTGCCCTACAATCTTAGCCAAATCTCGCTAGAGATTAGGCCAATAGAAACGATCAGACACAAGGGCAACTGTTTTATCTCTACCAAAGTGACCTGCCATCCCTCCAACATACAGCTCCCAAACTAGAAAATCATGGAGGGATGTGCGTGGGATACAGAGCTTGTCCCCTCTAAAAAAATATCCATCTATAAGGACGAACTCCGCACTCCTCAAAGACGGGTCACTAGACAATGACGCAAAATGATCCCAAAATCAGAACAGTTTGAATACTCGCCCTTGAGTTGCTCAAAGACTGTAACTTCAATACTCATGGATCGCAGCGTCATGATACGACAGCTAAGCGCGTCAGCAACCTTATTCTATTTTCCGACCTTGTGCTTAAGCATAAACGTGTACTCTTGAAGAAATTGCTCCCACTTGACATGCCTAGGGCTCAACTTCTTTTGAGAGCTCAAATATTTCAAGGCCTCATGATCAGAAAACAGGACGAATTCTTGCGGTAATAAATAATGCCGCCAATGGCACAATGATTGCACAACCGCATAGAACTCCTTGTCATAAGTGGAGTAGCATTGTTTAGCCTCATTCAACTTCTCACTGAAAAAGGCCACAGGATGTCCCTCTTGGCTTAACACTCCGCTTATGGCAGTTCCTGATGCGTCGAATGCTACCTCAAAGGCTTTGGCAAAGTCAGGTAGACGCATGACTGGTGCTTCCGTCATCTTCTTCTTAATTTCTGAAAAAGCCCGTGACACGGCTTAAGTCCATTGAAACTCCCCTTTTCGTATGCTATCAATGATGGGAGCCATAATCGAGCTAAATCCATAGATGAAGCGCCAATAGAACATAGCTAGGCCATGAAAGCTTCGCAAGTCGTGTATAGTACGTGGCTCAGGCCACTTGACAATAGCCCCGACTTTCTCAGGGTCTGCAAACGTACCCTCCAACGATACCATGAACCCCAGGAAGATAACACGAGAGGTCAAGAAGGAACACTTCTTGAGGTTCGCATAGAGCTTTTCTGTGCGCAAGGCGTTTCAAACCTGCCTCAAGTTCTTAATGTGCTGGCTAGGGGACGTACTATAGATGAGGATATCATCGAAGTACACAACTAAAAACTTGCCCATAAAGGGTTGCAGCACCTGGGTCATCACCCTCATAAACGTATTTGGGGCATTGGTTAACCTAAAGGGCGTAACCAACCACTCGTACAGCCCGTCCTTCATCTTAAAGGCAATTTTCCATTCATCTCCCGAGCGAAGACAAATTTGGTGATAACCACTCTTGAGGTCAATTTTCGAAAAGATAATAGAGGTGGTCATCATGTCAAGCATGTCATCAAGCATCGGGATGGGAAACCGATACCTGACAGTGATCTTGTTTATGGCTCTACTATCCACACACATGCGCCACGTGCCGTCTTTTTTAGGCGTAAGAAGCGCGGGCACGGCGCACGGGCTCAGACTCTCACGAATGAATCCCTTTTTAAGCAATTCATCCACCCGCCTCTTTAATTCAGAATGCTCGGTGGGGTTCATTGTGTAGTGAGGGAGATTTGGTAGGGTCGCCCCTGGGACGAGATCTATCGTATGTTGAATGTCTCGCATCGATGGAAGCTCGTCTAGAAGGTCCTCAGGGAAGACATCCCGAAACTCCTCTAGGACCGGACGAGCCTCCTGGGGTATCCCCATAGCAACCTCAGGTGTACTTTCCCTAACCAGTAGGCAGTACACCATAGTCCCCGCCTTGGTCTCTCTCTCAAACTCCTTAGCATTTATGATGTGGAAAGACTTCTACTGAGGCACCTTTTAACTCTTAGGACCGCCTGGGGACGCAACATCTTTCGCTCCTGTTGACGATTTGGGAGGGAACGGGCTCAAGACAAGCTTATTTCCTTCATGCTTAAATACACAACTATTTGTACGCCCGAATATTCTGACATCTTTGTCATGGAGTCATGGCCTTCCCAAGATGATATGACCAATGTCCATCATGACCACATCACACCACAACTTGTCCTTGTATGGTCCAAACTCAATCAGAACAAGGCATCATTGGGTCACAACGAGGGATGTCACATCCACCCAAGAAACTTTGTATGGGTTGGGGTGAGGGACTGGCTTCAACCCCAGGCGACTCAAAGTAACTGGGGAAACTACATTCTCACAACTCTCGCTGTCTATGATCACTTTGCAGCACTTTTCTCCACACTTGGCATAAGTGTAGAAAATGGTGGCTCTACACCAATCTTCGCTTTCCTTCATCTAGGTCAAGGCGCACCTCACCACCGCAAGTGAGATAGTCTCCAAAGTATCATTCCCGGCATCACTAGCCAAGTCAAGGGAGGGGATAATGATCTCCTCATCATCCTGGTCACCATCAACTTTATCTGCCACTTCTTCTTCTATGGGGTGTTCGGAAACAAAGGCAATGCGCCCACCCTTATTTGAACACTTGGCAACGATGTGACCCATGACACTACAGCGGTAGCACTACCCTGGCATCGCGGGCCTAGTACTTAGGGCTGAAAGTTGGGCGGGTTCAACCCGATAAAACTTGGGTTGGGTTCGGGTTGAGGTCTCGGGTTGCCCGACCCAACCCGGACCCGATCAATATATAAGTTACTTATAAATTATAATTGAGTGTGGATCGTTTGTGTCGAAGGCACACAAGTGATGTCGGGTCTCATTTGTCCAAGTCATTTCCAATGACTCGAGCTAACAAGATATGCTGGATTTATCTCTCCCAAATAGATTGCATGTTATGCTACATGACTTTTAAAGGAGTAGCAGCTTGTTTTTTTAAAGAAAAAAAGTTCTTTACGATGAATAATCACATATATAATTAATAAAATCATAGATACAAAAAATAAGTACTATATTGAAATATAATAAACTAATGTAATAACGAAAATATTAGCACGTATACACTCGACCAACCCTATCAACCCGACCAAGCCCGCTTGGGTTGGGCTTGGGTTGAGAATCCCTAACCTGAGGTTGGGTTGCGTTGGGTTAAGGTTGAGGTATAGGAACCTTGGGTTGGGTAAGGGTTGAGCACCAACCCGCCTGACTTTCAGCCCTACTAGTACTTGGTCCAACCATATTATTACTTCGATTTTTGTTGACTGGTTGGGTACCAAGTTGAACTCTGGGTTGAATTCTGACCTAGGGTCTCACTCCCTGCGGAGCTATTCTAGGCATAATAGGTCAAAAATCAATCCCCCTCACATTGGACTGGCGCACACAGTGCTCCAGTTCCTGCACCACCTGGTAAGCATGTTCCAGACTGGTGACCATGTGAAGCGTGAGCTCCCGCTAAAGCTCAGGCCTGATGCCCATACAGAAACAGGAGAGAACCACCGCAGGGTCCTCATCCACATCGCACCTCATCATATATTCATCGAACTTGGCGACGTATTCCGTCACCGTTATGGATCCTTGGTGCAAAATGTATCATTGATCCAACAGCCTTTGCCTGTAAGAAAGGGGAACATACTTATCTCGCAACAACTCTTTCATCTCAATCCAAAAGAGAACTGACCCCTCTCCAGATCGCTCACGGCGACATTTTTTCATCTTGGCGAACCCGACTCATTGTGGGTCTGGCCGACCGTGCCACCCAAAGAAGTGGTCCATGTCTGCTAACCAGTCGGAAAAAACTTTGGGGTCCAATCTCCCATTAAAACTGGAGGCATCAACCTTGATGCCCTTCATGACCCTAGAAACAAGGTCCTCGTGCTCATGATATCTCTGAGGGTGCGGATGATGCACCCCATCATGACCCTCCCATTGGGCGGGAAGAACAGGATCACGATTGTGTGTGAGTGGTAATGGATTTTTTATTTTTATTTTTAAGCAACAAAATGAAAATCCATTAAAAGGAGAAAAAACAATATAGAAAGAAAGGAAAGAAAAGGAGCCGAACTGCTGAGATAGCAGAAAACTCCTAACAACCTAAAAAAGAAAGATCAACACTGTTTATATCCTTAGCATTGACAGCCCATTCTAAAACCATCTTTTTGGCCCTAGCCCCCACCACTTTAGCCGTAGACGATTTGTTATCGAAGCATCGGTCATTTCTTTCTTTCCAAACCGCCCACCAAATCGCCAGAATGAGCATACGCCAGATCTTCAACTTCCTTTTTTCAAGCTTAACCCCGTTCCACACTGTCAACAACTTCGCAGCGGACTCCGGGACACACCAGGAGAGGGAAAAGAGGTCGCAGAAATGAGAGAAGATGGAAGAAATAAAGGGGCAGTGAACTAGCAAATGGTTCACTGATTCCGCCTGGCTCATACAACACAAGCAAATATTAACTATGTGCATGCCTCTCTTAAGCAGATTGTCAATAGTTAGGATCTTGTTTCGGGCCGCTAACCACCCGAAGCATCTGAGCTTGGGAGGGACGTGATATTTCCAAAGAAACGGAGTCGCATCGCACGGAGACCTGTCCGCAAAGTAGAGAGCTGCATAGAGGGACCTGACTGAGAACGCCCCAGATTTCTCAAGCGTCCATTCAATGTTGTCAGGCTGCGAGGGGATGATCTTGAGATTGGATATGTAATCGTGCAGCACCATGAATTCGTCCACCTCAGTTTCATATAGGTTTCTGGTGCAAGAGATGTCCCAGACAAAGTGAGCGGGAGTTGAGTAGCCACATCTATTAATGAGGATATCTCTGTCAGGAGAGAGGCGGTAGATCTGCGGAAAAGAGAATTTGAGAGGCTTTTCCCCCAGCCAAAGATCTTCCCAAAATCGAGTAGCTAAACCATTTCCCAATACATACCTGCAATTGGCCATGACGGGATTTTTGGACTTAAGGATACCTTTCCAGATGTGGGATGCCTATGACAGTCCATAGGGCATCCTTTTCCGACGCAAATCGCCAAGCCCATTTGCCCAGCAGAGCGGAATTCATTAACTTCAAAATCTTCACATTTGCACCTCCCTCGCTGAAAACTTTGCACACTTGAGTCCATTCGAGGAGACGAAACTTGCTCTGATTATCTTTGCCAAACCAAAGGAACTCCCTTCAAGTTCTTTCCATAGTCCTAAGCACCGACCCCGGACATTTGAATAATGACATGAAATAGAGAGGGAGACTGGATAGATCAGCTTTAATCAGCGTTAACCGACCACCTAGAGAAAGGAATCGGCATTTCCAGGAAGCAAGATATTTTTGAAATTTACTAATACCCCTATCCCACATGCTCTTCGGAGGGGGGCCCACAGATAGGGGCAAGCCAACAAAATACGTAGGGAAGGACTCGATGCGGCAGCCAAGCACCGCGGCAAAATCCTGCAAAGACTTCTGTGGGACATTAATACCAAGGAGCTTGGATTTGTTCAGATTGATCCTTAAGCCCGAAATCGCTTCAAAGCAGCGTAGGGCAGTGAGGAGGTGATCGATTTTCTCATCCAAGGCTTCAGAAAATAAAAGGGTATCATCAGCGAACTGAATGTGAGTCAGGGCGTCTGAAATTCCGGGCATCGTAATGCCACGAAGGAGACCTTGTTCCTGACCTTTCTTAAGCATTTGGGATAGAGCCTCTCCCACTATCAGAAAAAGGAACGGGGAGAGAGGGTCCCCCTGACGCAATCCTCTGGAGCTTTTGAAAAAACCAAAAGGCGAACCATTTATAATGACGGAGAAGTGCGATGATCCAATGCATGCAGAGATCCGGCTTCTCCACTTGGCCCCAAAACCCATCCTACCTAACATATAAGAAAGGAAATCCTAGTCGATGTGATCATAGGCCTTGGCAACATCTAGTTTGCAGAAAATAGCTTTAAGCTTCGACTTGTGACAAGTGTGCAGAATTTCATTGGCAATAAGAGCACCATCCGTGATCTGTCTGCCTCTGATGAAGGCATTCTGAGTGTTGGAAATGAGACAGCTGATCACTTTAGATAAACGAACAGATAGAATCTTCGCCAAAATTTTATAAGGGCTCCCTATGAGACTGATCGGCCTGAATTGGGCAAATGAGGAGGCACCCGCCACTTTAGGGATAAGAGAAATGAAAGTGGCTCCCAGCCCTTTCGACAATCTGCCTCTTGAGTGGAATTCGTGAAGGAATTGAAGAACATCCTGACAAACTACATCCCAGAAAGTGTGATAGAAGCTGATCGGGAATCCATCTGGACCTGGACACTTGTCCCCTCCCATAGCATCCACTGCCGCCTTAACTTCTTCTTCCGTGAATTGAGCTTCCAAAATATTAGCATCATCGGTTTGCAACTTGTTGAAGGAAATGTTATCTAAGGTCGGTCTCACCTAGTTATCGGAAGAGAGGAGCTCTTTAAAGTGAGAGATCGCGAGGTCTTCGATCTCCTTAAGATCCTCAATTCTGTTACCTTGATCAGAAATACTGAGGATAGCCTTAGTCCGAGAGTGCATATTGGCCACTTGATGAAAGAACTTGGTGTTTTTATCCCCTTCAGCAATCCACTTGACTCGAGATTTAATTCTCCAAATCGCTTCTTCTTCTAGGGCTTTGTTAGAGAGGTCTTGAATGATGGAAATGCGCCTGATGAAGACCTCTTTCGTCATCGGAACTTCCTCGGAATTGACATCGATTCTTTGGAGCTCGAGAAGGAGATCGTCTATTTCAGCCTCCCTCTTCAGGGATTCCTCCTTACGCCACTCCTTCAGCTTTACTTTGAGAAGCTTGAGTTTACAAAGCAACTTGTGCCAGCAAAGCCCTTAACCTGAAAAGAGGCCCACCAGTCTATGATCTGTTGACGAAGCCCAGCAGAATGGAGCCAAGAGGAGTTGAATCTAAAGGGTTTCGGACCCCAGTTAACATCCTCAAAGGTTAAGAAAATTGGACAATGATCGGAAGTGGTTCGCGGCAAGGCGAATTGTTTGACAGTCAGATATGTCTCGAGCCATTCAGGAGAGACCAGGAATCTGTCCAGGCGGGATTAAATAGGGGAAGCCCGACCATTGGTCCAAGTGAATCGCGACCCCAACAGCGGCAGGTCGATTAGTTGCTCTTGCTGAATCCAATCGGAGAATTGAGTCATGGCAGCGGATGGCCTTCTGGTTCTGGAATGATCCTCCTGAAGGCGCGTCACATTAAAGTCCCCCACCACGCACGAGGGGCCAGAGAAGGATTGTCTAGCCTGAGAAAGTTCAACCCAGAAAGCTTCCCTAAGAGAAGGGTTGTTAGGACCATAAATAACAGACAAGAGAAATTGAGCGGAAGAAGACTTATCTTGAAGGGTGATTGTCAAAGAAAAATTGCTCGAATAAGAGGATATGAGGTCTCATTTAGATAATTTCCAAGCGACGAGAATACCACCCGAACTCCCCACGGCATCAACAGTTAGCCACTTCGCATCACTAGCCTTCCACAGAGAAGCCAAGAGATGATCTTTGATGATGGAGACCTTAGTTTCCTGAAGACACAGGACATCAGGATTTTTTCTACTAATCATTGCCTTGATGAGACTCCTTTTGTGCTTGGAGCCAACCCCCCTAACGTTCCAAGAGATAATCTTCATTGATTCACTACACTTCCCCGAATACCCTGTCTCCTTGATTTGGAGACTACAGTTGCGATGAACCCAGGGCTGGCTTCCAGCAGTTGCAACTCGCGGGAACTTGAAATCTTGACTAATTGCTTCACTGGTGTTGTTCGCTTCTCTATCGGTCTGCCTCTATTTTCAATGCATTGAAACAATGCAATGTAATCTTCCAATCTATCCTCGAAAGAGAGACCGAGGGATCGTCCGACCTTTCCTATTGCCTCGCGAATCCATCGTTTCTTGTGGATCTTGGCCAACAGATCGGATCTGTTGGTATCGGATGTCGATGGAGCGATCTGAGGATTGGCAATCATTTGCAGCGGTTCCAGCATGAAAAGCTCAGTAGACATGTTATCTTGAAAGAGGGTGATCGGGCCCAAGTCCAAGGCGTCAATAGACGGGAGGGAGGAAGTAGAAGGAGATAGATGAGAAGACGTCCGGGATTGGGATTTAGACAAACTGCATAAGGACTAAGGGCGAGAGTCTGAAAGACGATCGGAACCCGAGTATAAACTCGATTCGTAAGGAGGTAAGGGAGTGAGCAGGAAGGGGAGGAAAATGTTAAGGGAAGAAGTTGAGGAGGTTAAACGGCTGGGGTGGGATTGATAAACGGCTCTGGGTCCGGGTCCGGGTCCGGGTAGGGTCCGTAAGAGGTTAGGAGGGGAAGAGTAGCCTGGGGGTCTGCCAACTGTCCCTGGTCCATCCAAGTATCCTCTTTAACGCCCTCCACGTGTCCCTCATAGGGCACATCGTTTAGAGAGGCAGCAGCTCTAGCACTCTCCCGGATCGCCACGCGTCCCTCTCTATCCTGCCAAGTACTCGCCACGCATCCCGATGTACGTCTCGAATAGGGAGATATAATTAAAGCCCCTGATGCCGGAGTGAGAGACTTCTGGGTAAAAGCCTGCTCGCAGGAGGAGAGTTGCGGTCTCGCCGAAGAAAGCACAGGGTAATCGGTTCGAAGGCAGTCGAAAGAAGAATCAGGCATGCCACGTGTCGATTTTTGTGATCCCGTCAGATCGCTCGGCAGCCGAGGGACTAATGAAGGCGGCTGAGACGTCTGATCAGCTCCATGTGTCGCGATGGGGTCGTCGGAATGGTCGTATCGCCTACAGACGGAGAGAGCGTTGGCAGGCTCCCTGGATGGTGCTCCGCTGGAGCATGGAGTCTGTGTACGTTGTTGCCGCAAAGAATGGGTAACCACCGTCTGCTCCGGCGGTGGGCCTTCCCTGATTCTCCAAAGATCGCCCCATCGAGGAAGCGGATCGTCCCGAGCTTCCTTAATCACCGGGAAATCGAACCAGCGATCTTCCACCATGACCTTCACCGACGAAGGCGGATCCGAGCCTTTCTTTCTTTTGACTCTGATTTTGATAACGCCGACTTCCTCTCCGAGCTTTGTCTTAGCATCCAATTCCAGATAAGAACCCAGATAAGCGGCCACTGCAATAAAGAACTCGTCAAACCATAATTCTAATGGAATTCCCCTAACTTGGAACCAGATGGTTTCCATGCCAAACAATGAAAATTCTTCCCAGCTCATGACTGTAGCCACTGGTCCTCCGGAATGGAGATGACCAGCCATAATCACCATTTCTGAATTAATTCCAAGGCATACCTTGAGCCATAGCTCATTGTATCCCAATGGTTTGAGTTTGTTATTCCCTGGGTGGAATCCTGTAGTTTCCGCGAGCCAGTCCTTCACCTGAGATATCAACGCTCCTTCTTTGCATACTAACACAACCGAGTCCTTTAAGTCCTCCTTGGCTTTATGAAAAGGAACTGAATCGACGATAATGGGGACACCCAACATGGAGTTGGAAGGGGGAGCAGGAGTGGGACGGGGAGAGGAGGTTGAAGGACCGACAGGGGACGGAGTAGAGAGAGAAGGGCAAATCAGGGGTTGGTGCTGCAACAGTAGAACCTCCTTAAATGAAGGGTTCGCAGAGTCGGTAAGGGGGGGCGGAGGAGGAGGAGGTGGAGGGGGGACAGGGTTAGGTGGAGGGGGAAGAACAACCTTCGGCCGATAAACCAGAGGAGGGCGAGGCTTCAGGGTTCGAGAGACAGGAGTAGCCTGTGCCCAAACCATCCATAGGCGGATCAGGGCCCGCAACTTGGGACTGCTCGACAACCTTAGTGTCAGGGGTCGCCTAGGCTCCGCCTACAGTGGCGGTTGGAATACCAGCCTTAAATGCACAACTCTCTCCTATAGACGCGTGAAACTACCATCCTGATGCGCAAACTGCTGCGCGATATCATCCCTCAATGTTCAAAACTATTGATCCATTCTCTTAGTTAGGCCCTCCATAGCCTTGCAAATTGATCAGAGTCCATGGTGTAATGGAGACCGAATCCATGACCAGTGCGTGTGAGCATACACTAGGAATGACAAGTGAATGGTCCTAGATCTATGTCGAGAAATGGTAAAAACGATAATACCAATGCAATACAACTACCCTATATGGCCGGATCTATATGGGGACTCAACAAAACCTAGGAAAAAGGGTTACCTAAACTAGACAAAATATGTCCCCTTCGCAGAGTCAATACGCGGGTCGGGTGCAGGGGGCGGCACGCCCCTGCCCAGGGTTCGGGGCGGAGCGCCCGAAACCTAAATGATTTTTTTAATTTTGGGTAAAGGGTTTCTGTATAAAAGTTTCACCATAAAGACGGATTGATAAATGATAATAGACTAGATGCATGTATAATCAGGTTAAAGAATGTTCAAATAAATACACCAATTAACTAACCGTTTCCAATCAAAGGGATTGGGCAAATCTCAACACAAAGATGAGGTCATTCCGTCAGGATCATGCCCCTTAGTATAAAGTCACGTAAACAGTAAAAAGCGAGGACCTAGGGATATGAGGATATCCCAGATCTAGCATAAGTCAATTCACGGTCAAGTTTGGATCTGATTCTACAGACTAATCATCCCTCTTCTCCGTTCAAACTAGAAAGGAGATATCCAGAGAGGAACGAAAAGGGTGAAGAATGAAGGGTTCGAGATGAAGAAAGTAAAGGTCCTTTTGTCGTCAAAAGAAAAGGATGATGATTCTTACCTTTTCTTGCACCTCGAAGATATAGAAAAAAGGAAACCTGAAATCGGGGTGGAATCCTCAACACCCAAGGGCCAATCCTGAAACCCTAATCTTTTTAATAAAGAGGAACAAAAGATACGAATTTCTATTAATTTAATAATAATGAAAATAGGGTTTCTCACAACGTATATCTAAGCTATGGAAAAAGTAAAAGTGCACTAAAGCCCCTGAAAACAAGAAAAATAACAAAAATACGAAAAAATAAAGAAAGTGCAATAAAGCCCCTGAAACAAGAAAAAGAACTAAAACACCCATGTGTTAGGGTGCGAAATCCGACCCATGGATCTATGTTCAGGGTGCGGTCATGCCACTCCTGCACTCGTAACGCATCAGAAAATGGGTTCAATGGACCCAACGTCCATCCACATCAACTCCTCCGCTCCGGTACTCTGTCGGCGACGCTTCCTCCTCTGGTACACTCTAAAGGGTGCACCACTGATGTCCGCGTCGCAACAATACATTACGCGATACAACTAATATATCCCATGCGATAATCGATACATATCCATATCCCCAAGGGTGTGATGCGTAACGCAATACCGATATTTTGAACACTGCCTCCGACCACTTCTTTCCAACATGGTTCCAGCCTACTTCCACAGCCTCGCCACTCAACTCTTCTCTAGCAAATCCACCACACCTCGGCATAGATCCCCCACCATGACAACAAGTTGCTTCCCTTTTACTACTACAGCGTCTAGGGCTGTCAGCGGGCCGGACCTGGGGTATGTCTTGGCCCGGATTTTGATTTTTTAGGCCAGAGCCTGGCCCGTTGACACCCCTAACAACGTCCCAATGCTCATCCCTTCTATCGACGGCCAACTAGCTACGCCAATGACCAACACTCCAAGGGGGCCTAGATCTTTCCCTCACTGGCATCTCCCGCACCTCCCTCTAGATCGATTCCCCTCTTCCAACATCACTCCCCTATAAGTACATCCTCTCCCTGACCTCCCACATACAAGATCTACTCCCCCACCCTCTTGATTGTCCTCGCGTGCAAACATCATTCTGATCTTCTCGTTCTCTCAATTGCGTTTACTGTCGAACTCAACCACGCACTCGATCTATTGATCTCAAAATAGATTGAGCTCCCTCTCGAGTTCTTCTCATTGACTCTAAAAGGAGTGAGTTGGTTCAAGTTGAAGGCTCTAAGAGGGCAAGGGGCAGGCACAAAAGGATGTGGATGGAGGTAATAAAAAAAGACTTGATGATATTGGAATGGGGGAACAGGATTATGTTGCCGACCCCAATTAATTAGGATAAGGCTTCGATGATGATGATCCATCAACAAATGGGTCAGCAATTTGGATGGTTTGGATTGGTTTTTAACCATGCTATGTGTATGGTTGAAGAGTCCCCACCATTTATTAAATGATGGAAAGCTAACATGAGTGTATCTTGAAATTTTAGACCATATTTTTTATAAAATGACACAACTCAATTGAAGGCATAAATAGAGTAACCTGGGCCATTGATCTAATTTGTACCATTGTGGATGGATCATTCCTAAAAAATTGATCTCAGATTGGGAGATCCAAATCGCTTGAACATAGACAGTTGTTGTATTTATCTTCTTAACCATCTTTTTTTAGCCCCGAATTAAAAGCTTAAGATAGTCCTATGGATGAGCTTTTTGGGTTGTCCTATATTACATTGGGTCCCAGAATTTGGACATTTATTTTGATTTAAGGTATGGCACATGTACATTTTGAGTGCATGAGTGTTGACCAAGGCATTCTACCAGCCTATTAGAGTCCCTTTTGCTTATCAAAATAGTCGGATTCCACCTTTTTTTTGGAACCCAGCTATTTGCATTATGCAACAACTAATGCCTAGAAAAAAGGGTGCAGAATAGTACTAGTTGGCTAATCATGCAATGAGTATGGTGTGTTAACATGCCAAACGCCAAGTGATCTAGGCTGATAGCGCTATTATTGTGAAAATAGTGCTATGGCACGCGCAGACATGGCCCTAAACTTCAAAGGATAGAAATTCTCCTCACACATAGACATGATTGAAATTCTCCTTTACTAGCCTATTGAAGTTCTTTTTGCTGATCAAAATAGTTGAATCCCACCTTTTTTCTCAAAATCCAACTATTTGAATAATACAAAAACTAACGCCTAGAAAAAAGGGTGCAGAATAGTACTATTTAACGAACTATGCTACGTGTGTAGTGTGTTAGTGCACCAAACACCAAATGATCTATGCCAAAATTGCTATTATTATGTAAATAGCGCAATGACATGCACCAGACATGTCCTAAACTTTAGAGGGTCAAAATTCTCCTCCCAATCAGATGTGCGTGCCCATGTGTGTATATGAAGATAAACATTAAAGTGCACAATGCAGACATATTAGTAAGTACGAAACTCCCGCATCGAAAGTTACATGGATACCACATAAATAATAATACCAAAAATTAAGAAAAAGGGTAAATTCTATTTTCATCCCCCAGAATTTTACAATTAAAGTACGTTAATGAATGGGAAATGTTTTGATCCTCTGGCAGTATGTGATGGAGGATACGCATGCAGTTAAAAATTATAGAGGCATTACATACTTGGCATATAATAAATTCAAACTAAACGGTCCAAATTATGGGTGCCAATTTAGATGCATCATGAACCAAAACTATCGTAGTCGGGTGATCCAACTATTAGATTTCTGGACATTTATTCGACTGTTATAAATGAAAAATATCCATTGGTCTTCAAAAAATGAATGTTCGTGAATCAAAGACTAGTATTGTTCAACCAATCGAAGTTTTAGACTGCAACCTAGCGACAGAGGATTCCACAATTAAGTCCATTTAATTTGGTTTAATATTTTCCACATGTAACATTTCTAAGTGATGTGTATCAAGCAGCATAAGCAGCCAGAGTATCAAATAACTCCCCTTGCTGAAAAGAAGGAATATACACACCAAACACCAATGAGCGCAGTTTGGCAATTTGCCTTTTGGAGCATTTTAGTTGTAATAGTAGTGGACTAGGGTCCCTACTCATGGCTCAGTGGTAGACCTTGTGGGTTCCAACACTGAGGTTATGGGTTCAAGTACACGTGTTGTGTGTGGGCGTGTGAGGGTGTATAAAAGAAAAAAAAACACACACATATATATATATAGCAGTGGACTATGATGCTGTGTGTTTGACACATCCTATTGCATTAGCAACTGTAAAGAGTGGGTATATACACCAAAAGGGTGGGTGTGAACTGGTAGTACCAACTGTAAAGAGTGGGTATATTTATCCAAATAATAAGCTTGGTTGCATTAAATGCCAGAGTCATCTGTGGCGTGGTCCACTTTAGCGTTGGATCTGCCTCATTTTTGTGCTAGTACCTTAAAATGTTCCGAGAGGAGAGATGGACAGCGTGGATAAGCCTATACATCACAGTCGGCGCGCCAACAGAACTGCCCGTTCGTGGCTAGAGACGGGCGGGGGTAGGACGCAATCCACGTCCCCAACCAGAAAGAGGTGTTCATTGATAGTCTGGCAGAGAACGAGGAATCATATGCATACACCCCCGCCACTGGACGCACAGCATGTGTTATTCAATCAAAACGCTCAAATCGTGGGGCCCGCATGGACAGATGATACAAAGATCCTGACTGTCTGGCCGTGACCCATAAAATGGGCGGTTAACACAAAAGATGATCAAGGTTCCCAATTCAACTAGAAAACGTCCATTTATCGGAGGTAAGGATTGTCGATCAATCTAAATTTTGAGCTCCCAATTGTAATGAAGTGGAGCCCACAAGTTGGATGGTTTGGATATGCCAACTGCACAGTGGCCGTATTGCACGGGTATGGATGGACACTCTCCACAAGAGTAACAATGCTTCTTCTTTTTTTTCCTCTCTCTCAGAAAAGAAAGGGGTGTGCATTAAAAAAAGTGGGTGTAAAAAATCGAAATTCTTTTACCTTGAAACGGCGAGTTTCAGCAAGGTGTCGAATCCCATTTAAGCTCTGGAAGACCTGAGTCTCGTTCCCAGAAATCGAACATCTAGGGACCATTTGACCCTTGAAGCGGCGCGTTTTTACGAAATTACCTGCAAAAATCGATTTCCCGCGAGAAATAGACGAAAGTGAGGGAAAATCCGCGTTTTTTTACTTCTTCTTCTCCCCTCTCCTGAAAAGAGATCAGAAATAAAATGTTTTTCTTTACCCAAGGGTCCTTCGATTCGTGCTCTCGGCGGAAACGCAAGCCCGCTCGGCACCATTTCGCAAATGCCGACTCGGTGCACCTCAACATACTTGCTTTTGCCTCAGTCGCGACTCATGTTGGGGTCCACATGCTTGCGTGGTCCGATGATTTGAACCGTCGATTTTCTCGTTACCACAGTAGATAAGCTACTATCCTGCAATCACACGTCACTAACTGATCGTAACCTTTGATTTTTAGAATTGAAGGCCATCTATTGAAATTATGTATTTTTGGTTCGAAATGAGGTCACAATCATCTGTGCAGACTGAGTTTCCTACTATGAACGGTTCCTTTCATCCGACCAATCAGCATGTGGGCCCACATATGCAGCGACACATGCTCACTAAGCAATGGGAAGATGGGACTCATGCTCCGGTGTTACGGATACTTCCAGAAATGATTGCTAATTATGTTCGATATACAAAAGGTTGTGAGGTTTGTTAGAAGAATGGGCCAGTTCAACATGTACATGCAGCTGCATTATATCTTATTTTAAAGCCTTTACCGTTTCGAGGATGGGCGATCGACTTATTGGGCAGATCCATCCACCTTCAACTAAGATGGATTCATTTATTATTGTAGCAACCGACTACTTTACCAAATAGGTCGAAGCAAAATCCATGCATAAGGTTGGTCAAGAGGACATTATCAGTTTTATAGAAACTAACATTATTCATCACTTTGGTATTCCAGAATACATTACCTTGGACCATGGTGCGGCGTTTACGGCCAAGGTGACGAACGCTATGGCCGATCGATATGGGATAAAAATCCCCCATTCAACTCCATATTATGCTCAAGCTAACAGTCGGGCTGAAGCCAGTAACAAGGTGATCAAAAATATTTTGAAGAAAATGATACGAGAAAACCTATGGGAATGGCACCTTAAGTTATCCGAGGCTCTGTGGGCCTATGGGGTGTCACCTCGCACGGGGATCAGTTCATTTATGCTGACTTACGGGCATGAAGCAATCTTACCTCTAAAAATCATGATACCCTCAATGCGAGTTGCCCATTAATCTCAATTAAGCCCACCCTAGTTTACGGAAGCCATGTTGGTCGAGCTCGAAGGGTTGGATGAGACTCGCATCAAAGCATTGAATTCTATCGTGGCCAACAAAGCAGTCATGGCCCGAGCATATAACAAAAGGGTTAAAGGAAAAGCCTTCGAACAAGGTGACACGGTTTGAAAAATGATCATTCATAACGGTCAGAGGGACCAAGCATTGAGAAAATGGTCGCATACATGGGACAGGCCATATGTTATAGAGCAAGTTCTAAGGGCAAGTGCTTATCTCCTTAGAGATTTAAATGGTAATGTTGCTCAATCACCTATAAACGGCCGATTTCTGAAGCAATACTTCCCCCCGCTATGGGAGGTTGTGAGGAATCGGGCCAAATCAGTTTAGTAAAAGAATTAAATTGAAATTAAATAAAAGCCCTAAATGATGGGGGCTTAGTTGATCTAGTTAAATAAAGGCCCAAAAGCCATAAGTTTCACCCACATTGGGGTAGGAAATGTTATAATAATAATAATAATAATAAAAGAGGGTTAGACGGCTAAGTCATCCCGTAGCTCACTTGGTGTGAGCAAAGGCTCGAGTAGCGACAACATTCGCATCCTTCGCCCGGTTCTTTCTCTCGCTTTAGGACGCTTCTTGACTCACCAACGTCTCCGCAGCACGTTCGATATAGTTCAGACGACGGTCGATGTTAGCCATCTCTGAATCGGCCGAACGCTTCTTATCTTCACTAATCTTAGTGCGCCCTTTGTAGAGAGATACTTGGGCTTCTATAAATGTGATCAGCACTGCACTCTTCGGCCAATCGCGATGAGAAAAGATGTAACACCGCGAACTTTTCAACACCTGAGTATTGAAAGTTCTCAAGTGTTACCATAGAATTTAACTTATTATGTACATGTGTACGGTACCCATTTAGCTAACCTAACCTTGCATCTATTCTCCAACACGAATCTGACCATTGGGAATAATCTTCATTCATAGATCAAGTTATCTGACCATTGATTTTAAGATTGGATCATCACATACCTAAATATTCTCACTTGTTTATCATAACCAACCGCTCAGTTATATATGCACTGCTAGATAGAGACATCTAACCATCCACTTTGATTTTGGACCACTCGATCGTAGTAAACTCGCTACTTGATCTCTACATCCATTCATACATACATCGAGTTGATATTCTGATCCATTCATCTTGTTCATCACCTATGAATATGCTTAACCCACCATCAGAACTACAATCTGAAAAACTTAAACATGTGAACATGATACTCGAATCTAACGATACACATGTTCCACCCCCTAATCACTCCAGAAACTCAATCTATGTTCTTCCATTTACAAAACTGGTCGTACATATACCTATATACACTGTTAGAGTACCAACCATCAAGTTTTCCTATTTAAAACATGTCATCTAACCATAAATTGTGTGGTTTGATATATGTACATTTCCTAATTAATTTGATGAATAACTTTTTATTCATAATGATTTAGATATAAGTTATTTTGTAAGAATTACTTGGAAACATGCCTATAACCAGGTAGAACCATTAGATTTTTCAAAACTTTCATATCAGCAATAATTACGAAAGTGCCATTAACCTTAACCCTTGAATTTTAGATCACATGGTTCCCACAATCCGTTTGATGTGAAATTTCATACCACGCCTATGTATCATAAATTAATCATACATGTCAAATTTTGACCATTAGATTATTGTAAAAGTGACCCAATTGACAAACCAGCCCCTTAACTGTTGATTTTAGTGTCCATCGAGTGAAGAAACCTCATGAGTAGTCGTAGCAGGATAGTTTCCTTCATATAAACGACTTTGATTGCCCATAATATGGACCAAGTGCAAAATATAAAGACCCCACTTTGGTAGGCTTTTCCTTTAAGCGCGAAGTTATTCTTTCAAGGCCTATCAACTCCTTATAAATCTGGATCCTCCGATTTAACCACTTTCTTCCATCCATCGCAACTCAAATTTAGACCACACTCTGGTCTCATATGACTACGAGATTATACAAAATTTAGACCCATATCCATGATCTTGCACCATTGAACGTTGAAGCCAGTTCCTTCCTTTTGATGCAAAAAGTGATATTTTAGATCTAGACCTTTTCCACCATCGATTAACCACCAAAAAATTTTCAACCGTTTGCCTATCCTGACTACACATTTCTCCAAAAATTGGGCCCTGATCATTAAGTGTGGATCATTAATTGAGATCAAGTTCGTTTTGGCACCCATTAGGAGAAATTTCAAGATTAGCCAATCTAAATTTCGGATCACCATGAAAATCATATACGGTGGATCTATTCGACAACCCTAACACAATGGACGAATTATATTTAAAGAAAGATCATCAGAAAAGAGAAAATTGGAAAAACCCAATCCAAGTGTAATGCGAAACACGCCCTTCTCATACACCCACTCCTTTTTTTTTTTTTTAAAAAGGGGGGGCTTGCATTCCCCTCTCTATTGACACGCCCACCTCTCAAACGTCTAAGGAGAGAGAGAGAGAGAGAGAGAGAGAGAGAGAGAGAGAAAGAAAAGAAAAGAGAAAGAGAGAGAGAGAGAAAGAAAAGAAAAGAGAAAGAAGGAGAAAGAGAAACAAAAGAAAAGAAAAGAAAGAGAGAGAGAGAGAGAGAGAGAGAGAGAGAGAGAGAGAGAGAGAGAAGAAGAAAACGTGAAGGCCAGGATAGTTGCACGTCGAGCTATCGTCAAGGCCTGGTTCGACTCCTAACCTTCTTTTCTTTTTATCCTCCTCTTCCCTTTTCAAATTTGATCCATCCCTCAACAATGGAATTCCGTTTTTGAGTCAATGATAAGAAGGGCCTAAACACGATTAGTTGAAAACTTATCAGCTTAGGCAACATGTAAACCTGTCTAAGGAATGGTTTAAGTCTAATTTTCCTCAACTTTAATCTAACATCTAAATCAATTTGAACTAGGCGGATTATAGTAGAACTTGATTGTACGCCTCTGATCATTTAACATAATAAGAGACTACGCCACCACCTGAGGTGAGGGAATCCTTTAAGCTTATATTAACTTGAGTTTATTTGATTTTTTTCTGTTCCCTCATATGCTTTGAATCCTCCTGCAAATATTTAATTTACTACCATCAATTATTTATCCTTTAGGAATAATGGTTAAGGTGTGATGTTAATTATACATGATCTTTCCAAATTTATGTGAGGAATTCCTTTAAGCTTACCTTAATTTAAGTTGATATGAATTATCTTTCTTTTACCTGTTCTCATGATTCTCTCTTTGCAATTATTTAATTTACCACCAACCATTATTTACCCTTTGAATTTATGGTATGATGTTAATTATGAGTGATCTTCATTATTTTTATGTGGGGTGATGGATGCAAGCCTTGCCCTTGCCTTTACCAATTTTGAGTTTAACTCTTGCTACTCCCCTTTTATAGAGTTGGCCATTACCACTCTCTTCTTTGTTGAGTTAGCCATTGCAACTCTCCTCTTTATTGAGTTGGCCATTGCCACTCTCCTCTTTGTTGAGTTATCCATTACTACTCATCTCATTTATTATGTTAGCCTTGTGTTATTTACCTTTATGGCTTGGGCATGTGTCTTGGAATTCCAAAGCTCCCATAATTTAATAGATTCTGTAACACTCCATATTTTTCAGTACTCGAGTGTTACCATGTAACCTAATATACTTGGATATTCACATTCATTCTAGTCAAAGTTCGATTAACGAAAACAGTCCACATCCATATATTAAGCCATCCATCCATTGATATTCGAATGAACCATCACATTATTAACAAAACTCATCTTTTAGGGCATTCGATCACCTTGTTAGACAAATAGTGTCACGCCCCGAAATTCGGCACCAGAGTTGGCTAGGCCCAAACCCGAATTCCAGGACTGTGAGTTGTACTTAAATAAAATATATAATGCAATCCGCATAATTTCATGCATTTTCAAGGTAATCGAGTTAAACTAAAAGAGAAAATAAATAATAAGCTATTTTCATTAATTGGAAGCTTACTAAACCGTCATCAAATCTTTATTATATTGGAATAAAAATAAAGTATTTCAAAACGTAAACTAATGCTAAAACAAAATTAAAAATAGCATCTTGTCTAGCTTGCTCGTATTATTACATCTTCGTACCTGTAAAATAATCTATAGAGGTGTGAGCGCGACGGCCCGTAGGGTCAAATCATTCACAAAGTTGGAAATACTACGTTGGCATCAAGAATAACTTGATAAAATAAATAAAGTCAACCCGGCTTATCATAAGTAGGCGTGTTACAAAAGAGAATATACCGAAAGGTCGAGTCATAGTGCGTGGTATCACGGGCCGATAGTCCTGATCTCAAGATGATAGACTCCTGATCTCAAATAGTCTCATACATATTGGAGATCATGGCTCACGAATGTGTGCACCAAAACTAGATTTACGCATCCACAACTTCAATATAAGATGACATTAATATTCCACTAATATAAATGAAATTCTGGAAATGAATTCAAATAAAACAAAATAGCTTTTGATCCGTTTTTGGACTTTTCCATGGCAGAGCACCTGTGCACCCATTTTAGGGATTAACCCAAGGCAGAGCACCGTGACCATTTTAGACCTCCCAAGGCAGGGCACCATGCATCTAACATTTTAGGGAGTCCGGGCAGAGCACCCACGTGTACATTCACTTAATCTTAAATAAATAAAATATGACTTTCATCTTGAAACACGGCTTAGGGATCGAGTATTTAGATATGACACATCTTGGAATACGGACCAGGGGTCGAATGTCCACAATTGATAAAATTTAAAATACGACACAAAATAAACATCCTTTTCGGGAATGACCCGAGTAAAGCACCCATAACTTAATCATATTTAAAAGCAGGTAACAATAATCAATTGAATTAATTTCACATATTAATAATCAAATAAATGCTTTTTATTTTACGTGCAACCAAAATGAAATAACTCAAATCAATAATATGAAATAACTTAAATCAATAATATGAAATAAATAATCAATGGAAATCAAAGTATATACTAATGTAGTCTTTTCAACTGGGAAGATCACCTACCTATTATGATTGTAGATACTAACGAAGATCTAAACTCTCACATGTTCGATTCCTCACATATTCGATTCGAACGGTCCAGATTATATGGCTTCGACTCGACCAATAACAAAATCTTTAACTATTGCTAAATTGGTGATGCTATAAGAGTTGTTAAGGCTCTGGAAATCAACACAAACGCCAAGGTGGAAGTTGGCTCAATTGTTAGATCCGGCGAGACTCGGTGTGTTCAACTTGTCACACCCGAGTGCAGCTTCCTCTCTCGGTCCATGTCTTTCGTCTTTCTTTCTCTTCCGTTTTCTACTCTGTCTTTCTTTTGATTGCTTGCTGGGTAGAATTCATGCTGGAGAAGAGTAGGCCATTGAAAAGAGAGATTTAATGGTCGAGATTGTGAGGATGGGCTTCGTGCCGATTGTGGAGCGGCATGGTCGCAAGTGCAAAAGAGAAATTCCACTTTGTCGGACTTTATAATAGATGCAGGGTGCGATATGTTGTGGATGCTAGGTGGGGTCCACTATGAGTTTAGAAGGGATTCATACCATTCGTCAATTTCAGCAATTCAAGATGGGTTAGGAGCTCGAGAATGGAGTAGATCAGGAATTATGGTGGGCTGCACAAGATGTATTTAGGGAAAATATTTCAACGGTTGTAGTTCTATAAGATTCTCGGCCTAATGGATGGTCCCAGTCATGAGGATGGGTTCCATCTAGATGGATGGCGAGAGTTGCAAATGGGTGTGGGCGGTACGGTTGTGAGAAGAAAGGAGAAGAAGAAGGAGAAATATCGGGGTGGGGGTGTTCTCGTGGTGACGCGCTAATGCACGTCACTTCTCTCTCTTTCCCTCTCTCTTTTTACACAATGGCCCCCACAAGGATGCTTTGGCAGATCCACTCCGTCCATTAATTTTTTTCAAATCAAGTTAGGGCATTAGCCAAAAAATGAGGCTATTCCAAAGCTCAAATGGGCCACACCACAGAGAATAATGGAACTCACCGTTGAAAAACAACAGGGTATTACATTCTACCTCCCTTAACAAAAATTTCATCCCCGAAATTTACTACACTATCAAGCATCCTAAAATTATGTATTGCCGCGAATGATATGGATTGTGCTTGCATTTCCTCTAGTTGTGGCGTTTCTTCAAGTGGCAACTTGCGTCGTCATTTGTTGGAGCTTACTCTTTTCTAGTGGCTTGTTTTTGAGTTGACAGAATAGATGGTGGCCTCCTGACTTAGGTAGTTGTTGATAAGTTTGACTCTGTTGGAATTTGGTTGCTGCTATCCTTATGTCGATCGTTGGCTTTGTTGTTGAGATACTTGGTATGGTTGTATAGAAACTTGATGCCGCGATATTATGGTCACCAGTATGGGTGATCAATATTGTCTTCTGGCTCACGACTCCGTCCAGTGCATGACTATTGATGCTCTCTTGCTCCAAGGTCTGACTTCTTCTCTATTTGCTACTGGCTCTTCCAAAGCACCCGTAAGTTTTCATCGCTATATTTATAAAATTGAGAAATAGGGTTCCTTATTCTACCGCACAAGAGGCAGGGTGCACATGTCTAATCCAAATTAAATAATATATTAATGGGTCATTACTACAAAATTTATTATGTAATGAATTTTGAGAGGAATTGAGATCATATAAATTATCGCCTTGATAAGATGCAGATGCAAAACTAGTACCTTCGGGAGTCTCGGCTTCTGGTTGAGGAGCGTAACCTACTGATGGTGATGGGTCCTCATGGGGTGGCACGGTGTCATCGCATGCCTGCGTCATGTCTTCTTGTAGCAGTGTTGGATCGTCATAATCTTGAGCATGGTCCTCGTACTGTTGGAGTGCGTACTCCTGAGGCTGAGCTGGATCATCTGCGGTTGATGTTAAGGCATGGATATGCCTTGGAGCTAGCAATCATAGTGTCTGGATTTTCGGCCTCGTTTGCAGATGCGGGGGAGGCCTAACTTGTTGTTGTGTTTGTTGAGGCTGCGCAGATCTTTGCGAATATGGTTGCGATGGCGTCAGATTCAGTTGCATACCTTGAGAAGGCAGTGGAGGTCAGTATGAAATTGGCTATAAAAACAATGCAGGTGGTCGGTAATGTTGGTGTGGAGGTCCTTGATTATGCGAATATGGGAAACGAGAGGGTCGTTGGCAAAGGCGAGCAGGGTGACCTATTTGTCCACAGTTATGACAATTTTCGGTGAAGAGCAGTGAAGGTTTCGCAGTGTCTGGTCCAGTTGTCAGCGTCATCATTGTCCTACGTCTCTTTATTGTTCTCTTTAGGCTAGGCCCACCCCTGATGGTAAGTGGACTCTGCCTCCTAAACTGCCCACGTGGAACTCTTATCCCTTCATGTGCTACTAGCATGGGCTGAGCTTGCTCCTGGGTCTTGGGTCTAAGTAATTGGGTATCTAAGAGGTTTGTCACTTCTTCAATTGCCGGGAGGAATCTCTCGATTACCGCACTTCGCCTGGCTGTATCGGGTACTGAAGTCTTTGATGCGGCTTCGTTATTTATACTCGAGTTCAACATGACCTATTATAGATAAGGAAAGATCTAAGTACATTGGATGGTAAACTAAATTGTAAGGAAGATTGGATGGACAAGAGGTGTTATACACGAAAGTTTAAGAGAAAGTTAGGCTGAGTTATATATCAAGGTTCAACTGCGGGGAAAATTCAGGTCCTGGGTTTCTGTTCTTGCTATTGTTTCTAGTATTTATAGGAATTGTATGGATCTAAAAAAAAAAATGGTAGTACATCTATGAGTTAGCTGTTATTTTATAAAATTTCAAACTAAATTGAGATCTACAGAAAACATAAAAATTCAAATAGCGAGTGTTCTCCATAAACAAATGATTTATAAACAATTCCACAAAAACTTAAAATCGGTACTAGTAAATTCTGAATTTATATTTTTTAATTATTTGTTTCAAAAACTAGACTTAATGATCTAAAATATGAATTTTGAATAATCTCGATCGGAGTTGTACTTAAATAGTTATGATTTTTGAAAGTGAGGTATTTTCTATTGTCCATTGTTATCCAACAAAACGTGGGGAACTAAAATCCTTAAAAAATTATCTATGGTCCATATTTGAATCTCTAAACTGATGTGTGGCCTAATTAAGGTTAGATTATATGTCACACAGATTCAAAGAGACCCTAAATTTAGATTTCTAATTTTTATCATCACAGAAGCGAAGGGGTCCTAACTCAGGGTCTCTAATTGAGTCTCTATTCTAGTTCCTCAGTTGATTCTATCTTAGGCTTAATCTAACCATTAGTATAACATATATCTAAGGTCCTCATGAGAATCTAAAACCTAGGCTCTAATACCAATCTGTCACGCCCCGAAATTCGGCACCCGAGTTGGCTAGGCTCGAACCCGAATTCCAGGACTGAGTTGTACTTAAACAAAAATATGCAACACAATCCACATAATTTCCATACATTTTCAAGGTAATCAGAGTTAAACTAAAAGAGAAAATAAATAATAAACTATTTTCATTAATTGGAAGCTTACTAAACCGTCATCAAATCTTTATTACATTGGAATAAAAATAAAGTATTTCAAAACGCAAACTAATGCTAAAACAAAAATAAAAATAGCATCTTGTCTAGCTTGCTCGCATTATTACATCTTTATACCTGCAAAATAATCTACAGACGTGTGAGCACGACAGCCCGTAGGGTCAAATCATTCCCAAAGTTGAAAATACTACGTTGGCATCAAGAATAACTTGATAAAATAAATAAAGTCAACCCTGCTTATCATAAGTAGGCGTGTTACAAAAGAGACTATACCGAAAGGTCGAGTCATAGTGCGTGGTATCACGGGCTGTAGGGGCTTCGCATCAAGGGCCATAACTCACGTTAGTCTCATACCTAATGTGAGAAGTGATTCCAAGATGATAAATTCCTGATCCCAAATAGTCCCATACCTATTGGGGTTCGTGGCCCATGAATGTGTGCACCAAAACTGTATTTACGCATCCATGACTTGAATATAAGAGGACATTAATATTCCACTATTATAAATGAAATTCTGAAAATGAATTCAAATAAAACAAAATAGCTTTTGATCCATTTTTAGACTTTGCCATGGCAGAGCACCTGTGCACACATTTTAGGGATTAACCCAAGGCAGAGCACGGTGACCATTTTGGACCTCCCAAGGCAGGGTACCGTGCATCCAACATTTTAAGGAGTCTAGGCAGAGTACCTACATGTATATTCACTTAATCTTAAATAAAGAAAATATGACTTTCAGCCTAAAACATGGGCCAGGGATCGAGTATTTAGATATGACACATCTTGGAATACGGGCCAGGGGTCGAATGTCCACAATTGCTAAAATTTAAAATGCGGCACAAAATAAACATCCTTTTCGGGAATGACCCAGGCAGAGCACCCATAATAACTTGATCCTTTCTAGGGCAGAGCACCCATAACTTAATCATATTTAAAAGCAGGTAGCAATAATTAATTGAATTAATTTCACATATTAATAATCAAATAAATGCATTTTATTTTACGTGCAACCAAAATCAAATAACTTAAATAAATAATCAATGGAAATCAAAGTACATACTAATGTAGGCTTTTCTACCGGGAAGATCACCAACCTATTATGATTGTAGATACTGACGAAGATCTAAACTCTCACGTGGTTGATTCTAATGGTCCAGATTATATGGCTTCGACTCAACCAATCACGAAATCTTTAACTATCGCTAAACTGGTGATGCTATAAGAGTTTTCAATGCTCTAGAAATCAACACAAACGCTAAGGCAGAAGTCAGCTCAATGGTTAGATCCGGCGAGACTCGGTGTGTTCAACTCGTCACACCCGAGTGCAGCTTCCTCTCTCAGTCCATGTCTTTCGTCTTTCTTGCTCTTCCATTTTCTACTGTCTTTCTTTTGATTGCTTGTTGGGTAGAATTCATGTTGGAGAAGAGTAAGCCATTGGAAGGAGAGATTCAATGGTCGAGATTGTGAGGATGGGCTTCGTGCCGATTGTGGAGTGGCATGGCCGCAAGTGTAAAGAGAAGTTCCACTTCGGGTGGACTCTATAACAGATGTAGGGTGCGGTATGTTGTGGATGCTAGGTGAGGTGCTGTAACCTCCCGAACAAATCCGTACAAAGACCTGAGTATAACCTCAAGCAGAATAACCCAAGGACCGCACCCGGTCATATAATTTAGACAAGATTTAGTTAAATGCTAAGTAATTGGTGGATTAAGCTTGGGCCACCATTTTCACAAATGGGGAGGCCTAAAATCATGAGTACCACTGGCCCAATGCTATTTGAAGATGTAGGAGAAACCCTAAGGGCCTGTCGCTCTTGGGAGTATACTGAAACTCCTTAAGGGACCTAGACCGCACGTCGAGGGTCCGATGACCGCAAAATTATAGGACGATGTCCGTCCGACTGGGCTTGACAACTATCGCCAGAATCAAGCCCAGATAGTGTCCAGAAATGCCCAACTTGAGCCATGAGTTAAGAGCGTGAGAAATGCGAATATCCTTAGAAAATGAACTGAAACTTAAGTGAATTGGGCTGTTCGCTCTTACGCAAAGTTGTGGAGTTCGGACCGTTAGTTTATGACTAAACTTCCCACATGAAGAAAGGAAATTTCCTTGCACATATCCGTAAAACCGTGGCCCTGATTGGACACGTATGACCGTTGATCTGACACAGGCTCTCCACAGTTGATCGACTTATCCGATCGCACCGAAATCGTGTCCTTGCATGGATCCATTGTTAGGGAGTATACCCCATGACGTAGATGAGCCGTGGGCCTCCCTAAGAGCCCTGTTTGTCAGAAATGGCCACCCACAGGGTGTAAACATAGTACAGAGTGGCCCTGGGGTCATTTGCACCCCATCTGGGGCTATAAATAGCTCCCAACTCACTCTCTCTCTCTCCCACATACAAATTTTGCAAACCCTAGGGGAGAGAGAAGAGAAAAGAGAGAATAGAGAAAGGAAAACTTAGGGAAATTCGCTGCAACTATAGGAGATCTTCCCCCACGCATCCACGGGCCTAATCACCGCCGCGTTTCACAACCGAGGCGCTTTTGGCTACAACTTAGGGTAAGAAATACCAACCCTAATAGTAATGTAGATCTCCCGGAGGGTTTTTCTCCAACATGGCTAACTCGTTTAATCGTTTAGGTGCTTGGCGTTTCGTTTTTGGAAAAGTAGTCTTATGACCGAGTCTGAATTGAGCGTATTATTGAAAGGTGCGGACTATAAATGCTTAACTTACGGTTTATCAATGCTTTCAGTACAACTAATGATTTATGTTTGCCATGGGTGCTACCGTATTGTCTTAAACATGTCGATTTCTAGTTGTGATGCACCTATGAACTGTAATAAGTAAATGATGCAACCTATATGTTTGATGAAATGTCTAAATGAGGAATAGATGATGATTAGTGCTTGCCATGATTGTTAACCTAGGCTGGTTTTGGTTTCAACTGTGTACTTAGCAGTTTTGAATAGATTCAATCCCAGCCTTCAAATCTTCATCTGACGGTCTAAAGATGTTAGGGCAATGCTACAAGAAGGGTTGGATCGAGCGCAATCAATCCTACCACCATTCCCACAGCCACCCGAGAAAAAAAATGGCCGTTCTCTCCTTCGCTTGAACCTACTACCAAAACCGACTGGGAGCTTCGATCTGAGTATTCTCCAAGCTTCCTTGACCTCATCCACACCCTCCATGATGACCAGATCGAAGGAAAACCCGGCGATATGAAATCTGCCATGGCCATCCTTCTTCTTCCTAGCTCAAAGGACGGGTCTGTGTGATTAATGGTGGGCCTCCTTGCAGCCGTTTCTCCTTCCGTTTCTTTCGGATCCAGGAGCAGGTAATAGCCAAGCACCATCTTCAAACGGTGGAGCCTACCCTGATGTATACTCCCATCCACACCGTCCAGAACCCTGGACGGTGAGGGCCACTGTGAAGTATGTGTTCTATCCTCACTGTTCGTCCGTTTTGCTGAACTGATGGGCCACCACATGGCCCCACCCTGATGATGTGTGTCTTATATGTAAGTTGTCCATTTGTGGGACCCACCAGAGGGATTGGCTGGTGTGTACGCAGCTGCTGCAACATCTTCAGTAAGTCCGTGGGACGGACTATGATTTATGTGTTTTACTCCCACCATCCGTCTGGACGGTGGGGCCTTCACATGATGCATCCCTTGCATCCAGGCTATCCACGGCAGCCTTGGATGGCTATGTAGTTGGGGTATTGGCGTCAACCAGCTCTGTGGGTCCCGTGATGTATGTGCAGCATCCTGACCGCCCGTCTCTGCATCCCACAGCAGCAAGGCTGCTGTACACATTAGCAAAATCGTGGGCCACACGGTGATGCATGGGTCTTATCCACGCCGTCCGGATGACTGGACAGTGGACCCCCCACCTCTGATGTATGTGTTATATACACACCCTCTGTCCATTGCTGGGTGGACCTCCCATTTAAATCTCAGTTGGGCCTTGAATCAGACTAAAAGATTGGCCTCAAAATGGGCCATACAACTAGACTTAAATCAGGCCTTTAAATGGGCCTTAAAACCCCCCCTTTCAGCTAGCCCAATGGCTAGGCCAAAACGGGCCTAGTCCAGCCCTTAGTCAATGATGAGCTTGGGCCCAAAAGTTGGGCCACCTGTTATGATAAAAGCCTGAAGGCCTAGTCACCTTAAGGCAGGCCCCAAATAACTTGACTTGCGAGCCCTTTTAAATCCCCCAAAACCTTTAATATGCTAGTAGATGAAAACATTAGGGACTTTTGTCTAATGCAAACTGTCCTCTAGGAAGCTACTTGCGTGAATTTGGGCCGCAAGATATTTACAGAAATGTGAATCATGGACGGTAACACAACCCCACAGGTGAGGACTCACCCTTTGAGCTTCCCACTTGATTTCATCAATCTTGATACAGATGATGGCGTGATTCCCTTAACTGAGTTACTCACTTTACTATTGAATATGCTAACTTGTTGTATAGTAATTCATGTGTTGGACAATAAAGATTTCTTTTAAATTATAACAGGCATGAATGGTTCGACGGTAACATGCTATCCTTTATTGTATATGTGCTTAAATGATGAATTGAATGGAACTTACCTTGGACTTATGATCCTGCGGTCCACATTTGCCTTACACGGCTTGAATCGCACATTCGCCTATGTGGCTTGGACCGCACGTCGCCTATGTAGCTTGGATTGTATATTTACCCTCATGGCTTTGATGACCTATTGGTGCCCTTTTTGGCATGTTGCTTATGTTCGCATACCCTGTTGTTTCCTAGCCATCTTGCGGAGTTCAGTCGTACCATGATTTTCGGGTGAAGACGAAGTTCGCTTATCGATTTTCTAGCCATCTTGCGGAGTTCACGTACGACATGATTTCTGAGTGGTCTAGAGTTTGTATGTCGTTTGTCTCTTCATCTGCGGTGTTCATTCGTACCATGATTTCCGGGTGGAGCCAAAGTTTGCTTAACGATTTTCTAGCCATCTTGTGGAGTTCATGTACGACATGATTCCCGGGTGAAGTGGGGGTTAAAGGGTAATTTTCTATTCGCCTTGCGAATTCCACTTGTACCATGATTTCCGGGTGGAACCGAAGTTCGCTTATCGATTTTCTAGCCATCTTGCGGAGTTCACGTACGACATGATTCCCGGGTGAAGTGGGGGTTAAAGGGAGATTTTCTATTCGCCTTGCAAATTCCACTTGTACCATGATTTCTGAGTGGAACCGAAGTTCGCTTATCGATTTTCTAGCCATCTTGCGGAGTTCACGTACAACGTGATTTCGGGCGCAATAGAAAATCGTATGTTTGATTTGTTTGGATATCTGGTCATGTTTCCTTGTATTGCGACTGACATGATATTTGCTTATGATGAAACCCTGTTGATTGGTTGATTTTCTTAAGTATGAGTATGACCATGAAATGCCCTGTTTAGCGTATCTAACTTCATGACTTGTGATCTATATTAGATCATGAATGATAAGTGCGTAATCTTAGAGGGTGCTCCTCACTACAATAGCCATCAACGCTATCAAACCGTAACAGTCGATGTAGGTGTAGGGAGAGCCGATGCTGTTCATTGGGTTGCTAGAGCAGATCGGGTAGCTGAGAAGCTAGACGGGGTCCTTGCGGCCCATATTGAACCCCACCACTAGCTGATAGATTCGTATTTCTGCTTATACGAACTTTGTTATTTGGGATTGTATAAGTCCTGTATGGGCGCTACATTTGAAATTTTGGAATGATCAGAATGTTTTTATATAATGCATGGTTTATTCTAGCTTCGTTGCTGTTAACTCTGATTAATGATAAATGGTTCAAATTTACACTGGATTTTATAAGCTAACACTCGGGTTTTTGGGAAACGGATTATATACTCGGGTCCTAAAAACCCAGGGCGTTACAGTTGGTATCAAAGCCAAGTTAGATAAACCAGGCCTTGGGAAAAACGGGACTTATATGACCTCAAATAATCCATAGATGCACGGAAGAAATTAGAGATTTGAAACTAGGTTTCATTCCCTTAGTGTTAGGCTAATTTATGAACCTAGAAATCTAAATTTTAGGCTCCCTTGAAATGTTAGGGTTAACCATTTGAACTTAGAAACACAAACCTAAGTTCCTTTGTGAATTGGGATTGCTGAATCTAAAAACACAAATTTTAGGATCCCTTGTTATTTTTAGGCTTAGTCACTTGAACTTAGAGACAAAAACTAGGTTCCCTTGTAAACCATAAGTTGTTTGAAATTAGTGACTAAACTTAGGTACCGTAAGGGAACAAGTACCCACCATGTTGTGTGTTAAATCAAACAGAAGCGCTCTATAAGCTTAAGGAATCAGACTAGGATCTTATAATTTAAATCCTCTAATACATCTCTTTGTTTAGAAACAACATCTCTTGTATGTTCCAACAAATGGAAATAACTAATAGTAAGAATTTAGAATTTTAGAAGAAATTCCAGCCCAGGCTAGGCTTGTTGAGACTAGCTTTGAAATTTTGGGTAAGTTTAATGTATATTAAACCCAAGCCCTCAGGTGGAAATTTTAGACTCCCATGAGAATTCCTAGGACAATCATTGAACTTAGAAACAAATTTTAAATGTTATGGAAAGTTGGTTAAATTCAAGAACTCACAAGTTAGACTCCCTGTAATCCATCCCAGTACACAAATATAAGTATGGGCTTATCGTAGGACCTTACCTTTAGGATGAAGACTAAAAGACGTGGGTATACGGATGCTTAGATGGTCGTCTTAGTACCTTTGGAGTCTCGTTGCACCTAATCGCAAAGGATAGGGAGTTGTCGAGCACTTATCAATCTAAACAATACTCCATTTGTATGATTCATATGAGTTGTCTTATGATCTTAGTTTAAGATGTGTTAAACGTAGAAGGTTATGACCATAATGAATCCTTTCTTTTAACAGAGTTATGGCCCCATCCCGCCCGAGGCCGCAGACTGGTCATTTGTTGACTTCACCGACGAATGAGGTTGTTAGGGAAGGGAGTCCCGTGCGCTCCCCTGCACCTTTAGTTGGGCCAAGTGGCCCTGAAAGAGAGCCTACGTAAGGAACTACTCTGTCTCAGTCGCCTTTAAGCCATGTGGGCACACCTCTACCAAATGCGCAACCTGAAACCCCACCTGACAATGTTATTAGTCAGCTGACTACCATCGTACAACAACAACAAGCTTCAATCGCCACATTGTTACAAGCTCTCCAACGTAATATGAATGCATCGGCCTCGAAGACTGAAGAAGTTAGTGGGGCAGATGTGTTTGAACAGTTTCAGAGACTGAGGCCACCGTCCTTCTCAGGAGCACCAGATCCAGTTCTAGCAGAACACTGGCTGAATAAAATGGCCAAGATGATGAGATCGCTGGGTTGATCGGACACTTATGCCTTGGAAGGCGAGGCCGATATATGGTGGGAAGGTGTGTTGAGAAGAGCCCCATCTGATTATGACTGGACCTGGAATGAGTTTAAGAAAAGGTTTAATGAAAAATACTTTCTTCCATGCTATCATCACGAGAAGATATCTGAGTTTCTCAAATTGGAACAAGGGAATACGACAGTGCCGCAATATGAAGCGCGCTTCGACGAATTGTCACGATATGTACCAAAGGTTGTTGAGGATGAGGAATATAAATTGGAAAAGTTTAAGAAAGGTCTTCGACCCGAAATCCAATCAAGATTGTGCAACTTCAACTTTACTGACTTCGCTGATCTCGTGGATAAAGCCATGCGAATAGAGAAGGACTTAGAGTGTAGGGCCAAAGCACGTGCTCTTATTCGAGGTTCAGCGAGCAAAGCCAATGCAACACCAATTGCATCTCATACGACCGAAGAGAAGATGGAATTAATGTCTCACCCAACTCATGCTTCGAGTTAGGATAAGTTTTGCGACTATTGTGGAAGGCCAGGTCACTTCTTGAAGCAGTGTTTTAAGAAACAGTGAGATGAGAGGATCTTCCCTTCAGTACAACGACTTCAGCCACCAAGGTACGACCTTTAAAGATCTTCCTTAGTAGTTATAAGATAGTTCGCAAGGATTATAAAATTTTAAGAATGCATAGTAATGTAACTAAAACAATTAGAAATAGTAAAATTACAGAGTCTAGGATAGCACCCTAGATAGCTAATTTGCAACGTTGAAGCACAATGAATCATTTAGTCCTATTCCTTGGGAAAATAGAGAATTAGATAACATATCTCAAGTGAATAGAATGATCGGGGACACGAATAGACGGAACCATATTTAAGCAAAGTATATGCGGTTTGATGAAAATTCCAAGTCCTAATGATACAATGATCTCAATGCCCTGATCAAGCAGAAGATTGGTACTCACTGGGATTAAGAAGGATATTAGTAAACTCACTGCCCGGCCAGGCAGAAGTTTGGCGTATTGGATTCAAACCTACTAGAAATGTCCTTCCGTGTTTGCCCAAAAAAAGAAAAACGTAAACATCCTTTACCTTATATAGTTAAAAAAAAAAAGAAAAAAAAAAAAAAAGGTCATTCTCGATTATATTCATAAAGGGAGAATTGAATTTCGGGGCGAAATTCCTCTTTAAGGGGGGTAGATTGCAATAACCCTAGTTTTAATAGACAGTCCTGAACACTTGTGCTTACAAACGTACTTCACAGGGAAGGAAGTCAATGGTAAGAGACATGGAAAAAAATTGACTGTCCTCATCCCATTTAAAGCATAAGTATTGAATTTCAGGGGCAAAATTCTCTTTAAGGGGGGTAGATTGTAACACCCCGTACTTTATAGTACCCAGGTGTTACCATGAGAACCTGACTTGGTATAAATACAACCCCGATTTATGTGATCATTCATACTCTGGTCTAAATCCTACCGTCGAGATGGTGGAGCAACTATGAGGTTCGATATCTACCGTCCAACTGATATGTAGGGGAATCTAATTCTAGGAGTGATCGTTAGATCTAGAGCTATTGTTCTACCTTAAGTCAGATGGGTGGTTTATCTTAAGTTGATACCCTAATAATTCATTTTAATATGATGTAGTTGTACACGTATGCTATAATGCAGAGTAATGTTATAATTATTCGTACGTTACATAAATTATTTAATCATGTATGTTATTTAAACTATAAATAAAATAAATTGTACGCCCACACATCATTATATAATTGATGAATATTTACATTTTAAAATTTAAACTACTTATTATTGTATTATACCACATATGTAAAATACACATCACTTAGAATAATTAATGTTTGTATGTATATAAAAGGAAAATACATATACACACATATATATAATACTTCAAATTAAATACGTTATTTTAAAAAAATAAAATAATTATTAATATAAATTATAAATGTAACACAAGTTGTATGTATGTTAATAAAAAATACCATACTATATGCTAATGTAATCGTTATTACTTAATACCTATTATTCCATACCAATATTGAAACTGGTGAACGGATCAGATTTCACTTAAGACCACCATGGGCCGCGCAAACCACCTTTCGGACACTAAATTGGCGTGTATGGCCCACCTAAGTCATGGATCTACCGCATTCTTTGGGTCGGGCCCTATCTTGGGTTGACAAAACAGATGAACGAAGTGGATTCACTAGATCCATGATGGTGGACCCCACATGAGAAGCATGTGTATATGGTTGGGGCGCACCCGAGCCACACCATTCCATAGGCACTGTCAGACCCATGCTCGTCCGAAAAGGGAAAGGAATTCCCTCCTTTCTTTTCAAATTTCCCTCTACCAAAACAGAGAACGGACAGGGTCCCTCTCGATGATCGATGGCCCACCATCTGGGCCCCACATTGACGATCCAAATCGTCCATCTGACTCCGGCATTGGGCTAAACCAAAACCCAAGTTCTATGTCAGGTTTTCCTGTACATACGGACACACAATCCTCGATGCCAGAAGAGCTTACAAACACACCTGTTTCCAAAAATGGAAACTGTTGCCAACAGGGCATTCCGCGTGACTCTCTCCCTCAATCCTAGCCGTCCACCCTAAGTTCTCTCACCCGTCCGTTCTAGCTGAGAGGTTTAGGGATTCCTTTTGCAGACAAAAACAAACAGCCGGTTTTGGTTTCAACTGTGTACTTAGCAGTTTCGAATAGATTCAATCCCAGCCTTCAAATCTTCATCTGACGGTCTAAAGATGTTAGGGCAACGCTACAAGAAGGGTTGGATCGAGCGTAATCAATCCTACCACGATTCCCACAGCCACCTAAGAAAAAAAAAATGGCCGTTCTCTCCTTCACTTGAACCCACCACCAAAACCGATTGGGAGCTTCGATCTGAGTATTCTCCGAGCTCCCTTGACCTCATCCACACCCTCCATGATGACCAGATCGAAGGAAAACCCAGCGATACGAAATCTGCCATGGTCGTCCTTCTTCTTCCTAGCTCGAAGGATGGGTCTGTGTGATCAATGGTGGGCCTCCTTCCTGCTATTTCTCCTTCCGTTTCTTCCGGATCCAGGAGCAAGTAACAGCCAAACACCATCTTCAAACGGTGGAGTCTACCCTGATGTATACGCCCATCCACGCCGTCTAGAACCTTGGACGATGAGGACCACTGTGAAGTATGTGTTCTATCCTCACTGTTCATCCGTTTTGCTGAACTGATGGGCCACCACGTGGCCCCACCTTGATGATGTGTGTCTTATATGTGAGTCGTCCATTTGTGGGACCCACCAGAGGGATTGGCTGGTGTGTACGCAGCTGCTGCAGTAGCGTCAGCAAGTCCGTGGGATGGACTGTGATTTATGTGTTTTACTCTCACCATCCGTCTGGACGGTGGGGCCTTCACATGATGCATCCCTTGCATCTAGGCCGTCCAGGGTAGCCCTGGATGGCTATGTAGTTGGGGTATTGATGTCAACCATCTCTGTGGGTCCCGTGATGTATGTACAACATCCTGACCGCCCGTCTCTACATCTCATAGCAGCAAGGTTGCTGTACACATTAGCAAAATCGTGGGCCACACGGTGATGTATGGGTCTTATCCACGCCGTCCGGATGACTGGACAGTGGACCCCCCACCTCTGATGTATGTATTATATACACACCATCTGTCCATTGCTGGGTGGACCTCCCATTTAAATCTCAGTTGGGCCTTAGATCAGACTAAAAGATTGGCCTCAAAATGGGCCATACAACTGGACTTAAATCAGGCCTTTAAATGGGCCTTGAAACCCCCCCTTTCAGCTGGCCCAATGGCTAGGCCAAAACGGGCCCAGTCCAACCCTTAGTCAATGATGAGGTTGGGCCCAAAAGTTGGGCCACCTGTTATGATAAAAGCCTGAAGGCCTAGTCACCTTAAGGTAGGCCCCAAATAACTTGACTTGTGAGCCCTTTTAAATCCCCTAAAACCTTTAATATGCTAGTAGATGAAAACATTAGGGACTTTTGTCTAATGCAAACCGTCCTCTAGGAAGCTACTTGCGTGAATTCGGGCCGCAGGATATTTACAGAAATGTGAATCAAGGATGGTAACACAACCCCACAGGTGAGGACTCACCCTTTGAGCTTCCCACTTGATTTCATCAATTTAGATACAGATGATGGCATGATTCCCTTAACTGAGTTACTCACTTTACTATTGAATATTCTAAGTTGTTGTATAGTAATTCATGTGTTAGATGATAAAGGTTTCTTTTAAATTATAGCAAGCATGAATGGTTTGACGGTAACATGCTATCCTTTATTGTATATGTATTAATTTATTTATATGCTACCACTTGTGCTTGAATGATGAATTGAATGGAACTTACCTTGGACTTATGATCCTGCGGTCCACATTTGCCTTACACGGCTTGAATCGCACATTTGCCTATGTGGCTTGGACCGCACGTCGCCTATGTTGCTTGGATTGTATATTTTCCCTCATGGCTTTGATGGCCTATTGGTGCCCTTTTTGGCATGTTGCTTATGTTCGCATACCCTGTTGTTTCCTAGCCATCTTGCGGAGTTCAGTTGAACCATGATTTCTTGGTGGAGACAAAGTTCGCTTATCGATTTTTTAGCCATCTTGCGTAGTTCACGTACGACATGATTTTCGAGTGGTTTAGAGTTTGTATTTGTTTGTCTCTTCATATGTGGTGTTCATTCGTACCATGATTTTCGGGTGGAGCCGAAGTTCGCTTCTCGATTTTCTAGCCATTTTTCGGAGTTCACGTACGACATGATTCCCGGGTGAAGTGGGGGTTAAAGGGTGATTTTCTATTCGCCTTGTGAATTCCACTTGTACCATGATTTCCGGGTGGAGCCGAAGTTCGCTTATTGATTTTCTAGCCATCTTGCGGAGTTCACGTATAACGTGATTTCGAGCGCAATAGAAAATCGTATGTTTGATTTGTTTGGATATTGGTCTTGTTTCCTTGTATTGCGACTGCCATGATATTTGCTTATGATGAAACCCTGTTGATTGGTTGATTTTCTTAAGTATGAGTATGACCATGAAATGCCCTATTTAGCGTATCTAACTTCATGACTTGTGATCTATATTGGATCATGAATGATAAGTGCGTAATCTTAGAGGGAGCTCCTCACTGCAATAGCCATTGACACTATCAAACTGTAATAGTTGATGCAGGTGTAGGGCGAGCCGATGCTATTCATTGGGTTGCTAGAGCAGATTGGGTAGCTGAAAAGCTAGACGAGGTCTTTGCAGCACATATTGAACCCCACCACTAGCTGATAGTTTCTTATTTATGTTTATACGAACTTTGTTATTTGGGATTGTATAAGTCCTGTATGGGCGCTACATTTGGAATTTTGGAATGATCAGTATATTTTTATACAATGCATGGTTTATTCTAGCTTCGTTGCTATTAACTCTGATTAATGATAAATGGTTCAAATATACATTGAATTTTATAAGCTAACACTCAGGTTTTTGGGAAACAGGTTATATACTCGGGTCCTGAAAACACCGGGCGTTACAGAGCCTCCCCGTAGTGACCACGGGCATCACTTTTTGCAACTTGCCTATCGTATGCGTTTATCTAGGAGTGACGAACCTAGATGGATCCAGAACATAGGAATAGGACCGCTGCAGCTATCTGATGCCTAATGTTTGAATTAGGTCAATATTTAAAAGGGAGGTACCCTAGCTTCCCAAACTTACTGGATGAATGAACATAATTAATCACTCGGCTAACATGACTATGCATCGCACCGCATTAGTTGGAATGTGGCGAAAAGGCATTGGAGTTGCACATTTGAGGAAGTGTTGTCATATGAGAAACAGGTGGTCAGAGTCGCGTGTTGAGGGAGTGTTGATGGGTGAGGGCATGCATCATTACTTACACTCCATTCTTGCATTAAAAAAGAATAGTTATGAAGTGATTGTTATGATTACCTTATCATTACTGCATTGATTGACTTGATATCATGTGTAACTTTTGCCTTATAGAACCTCTGAGTTGATCTACCACTCTGGGACGGTGTTTTAAAGCACCAACTAGACGCTGATGTAAATGCAGGTATGGACGATGTCTATACATTGGATCAGGACTTCTTGGATGAGGAGGAATTCCCCTACTTCCAACTCTCGGGCGGGCCGATGTAGGCCATGTACCGTTACGCAGGGAACGCTGGGCATCTGGGCTTACTTGAATACATTTACATTACCACATTTTGTTCATTTTGAACTTATACGTGTATATATTGAACCCGGTCGTGGACCCATACTCTGAATGAAACTTTGTGAAACATGTACAATAATGTTTTGGATTTACGCATTTACTTAATTACATTAATCTGGAGTATGATACGCTGGTTAGTATAATTCTATGCATGCTTAATCAATCAACATAGAAGAAATCAGAAAATCATCTTCCACAAGAAATAAGTGGTGTTCGGAATCTCAGGAGTCGAGCTTTGCTCGACCCTCAAAATTCAGGGCATTACAAGTTGGTATCAGAGCATGAATTGTATTAAACTGGACCTGGAGTAATAGGTTATCACGACGCACTCTGACTCACTCTGACTTAGGAAGGGGGCGATGGAATTTAGAGATGATATTAGAATCCCAAGGTTTCGCCGATAAACGAGACCGAGCACTGTAGTTTCGTCAATAACTTATAACTGAGGGACTTAGATTATGAGTAGTGACCTAAGTCGCCTCTGGGTCGTCAGTTGGCGGATTTGGTGTAACGCCCTGAAAATCGGGGGTCGAGCATAAACTCAACTCCCGAGTTTCAACGCATCACTTATGCAACAAAATGAATGATGATTGAATGTTGTCTGTATTAGTGCATTGAACATGAGTGAGATTAAGCCAAAATAGCATATCATACTCCAGAGACAAGTGAGATTGCAAGCGGAAGACTGTGATAGATATATAAAATATAAAAACTGTGGTGAGTCTTCAGAGTGTGATAATGTTACCAGGTTAACTATTTACAAGTACAATTTCAAATTATACAAAGTTGTGTAAGGTCATCTAGTCAATATCCCAGAAATTCCCGTCGATCAAGACACGGCTCACAGGAAGCCATCGGCATACAACATATACGAACAAGCATCATTGTCATCATAAAAGTCCGGCTCCGCCTCAGGAGTAGCGTTCATCATCTGAAACTCAAACAAGTCTGGTTGGTGTGTACAACACTGTCCCGTAATGTGGGAGTGAGTGATCAACTCAGTGGAACAATAAAGCATAGGTTAAGATGTTATCAATTCAGTCAAGCAGCAATGATAAAGCAGTAAAATCAAACACTCCTAACTACTCTTATTAATGCAAGTATGAATGCAGTCATGATGTATGCCCTCACCACACACTCCCCCATGCGACACCATCTTACGTTCGCGGCATGCTTGTATTTCTCAGTGCTCCACATCTTCCAGGCACATGCAGTGTGATGATGAGCATGATTACCGAGTTGTTATTAGTCCATTTCAAACAACAAGATTGGGAAACTAAGGTACCTCCCTTGTATCATTCCCAAACATGATCCATTCTAGGGTCGTCAGTCCTAGTTAATCTCATACGATGGTGTGTTTCTAGGTCGCTGCAAGGGCTGCCAGGGCTGTTACACGGAACCGTTACACCACTCCCCCATCACCCTTTTAACGGTTCATCACTAAATTGATACAGGCCTAGTTCATACTCTATTCACCGCGGCAAAACTCGTCGCCTCACCGCAAATTCAGAGTATGCTCGAGGTCACTACAAAGGGCTCGTCACCAATCAGTGTAGGTCGACAGCTCAAATTTAGTGTCCCATACCACCATAATAAGCTCACGAGTCTGGTTGCTCAATGGACACTACGGGGAGGCACGTGGCCCTAGCGTAGGCCGACAGCTCGACCACGGTGTCCCATACCACCATGCCCGGCTCATGAGTCTTAGCGGATCGAGGTACCATGGTTAAAGGGATTTCACTGGTAAGTTTGGTACCCTAGGTTCAAGCAGAGACGTCTAAACATGGTGAACATACATAAGACAGATCGGGTTGCTTGATGAGCTCGGCTAGCTCGAGCGCACAACAAGTTGAACGATATGAAGGCATAAGCACTTCGTGTGGCCAACCACTATCGCCAACCGAAGTACGACTCGGGTTCGTCGAACACATCTCACGTGGCAAATGAATCTCAGCCACGAATTCAATCCTGTTACCGATTGCCTAGGCTATAATCATAGCCCCAAACACAATCAATCCATGATCAGAAGCATGTAGAGTAAAGCAGAATAAACAAAGTGATTCAAGCATGTTGACAAGCATGTCATAAAACATGTAATAAAGCACGATATAAATAAGAAATACAAACACATAAGTAAGCGGTTAAATTAATCAAGCAACATGGAGGCAGGGAAATGACACCGGAATCGCCGGGAAAGCGATTAGAATGAAGTGGTTAAGCACGTATAGCAACAGGGAAGCAAGGCAGGGAGATGCTCCCACTGCTCTCACACTTTCTCTCTCTTTTCTCTCTTCTCTCCTAGGGTTTTTCTCAAATTCGTATGGCTGAATGAGAGAGGGTTTAAAGGTCCTTATATAGCCTAAAAACTCACCGAAATAGACTTCAGGTCAAGGTATACTTAGGTTCTAACCAAAGTGGGTCAGTTTCAGCTCAACGGAGGACTTCTGGCGGGCCCCCCTTGAGCCAAAGGTCAGACTTAAGCTCACTAACACTAGATCTAGGTACTATTAAGTTTTCATTTCGGTCGGCTTCCGAGATCACACGTGGCGGTCCAGTTTCAGTTCAACGGTCAGTGGATCTCGATCGGAGATTCCAAGTACATGGACATGTGTATGAAATTTCTCCTGATCCGAGGGTGTATTTGGGTCAGATTCCGACGGTCAGGTTGCTCAATATTGATCCGCAAGCGAGACATGCCAAATTTTATAAATTCATATTTATTTTGTAATTCTTTTCGTGTTTCTCACACTCCCCGCTCCGAGCTCAAGCGAATAGCGTTGGGACACTATCTGGATTTGATTTCTGAGATGGTTGTCAAGCCCAACAAGGCGGTCCTAATTCCTTAACTTCATATTAATCGGACTTTCGACATATGGTCCAGATCTGATACGGAGTTTCGAGATGCTCTCAAGAGCAGCCAGGTAATGAGATTGATCCTAAATTTTAGGGTAATGTAGCGTCAATGATTCTACAAGTTTTGGGTCTTGCAGATCGTATTTAAAGTGATTGGTGCTAATTTCATAGGTACTCTAGTTTAACACTGGCTAATTCTCATCTAATTTCTAAAGGATGTAGTCCTAAGTAATTTCTGTCTGAGGTGGTACCTGGGCCTTTGTAGTTTGTATATAAAGTGATCCAAGTTATAATACTTAGCTAGTTTAAGATAGTGTCTAGGGTGAAGGTACTTAGAAAAATTGAAAGTACAAGGTCGTGAAGGGTGGGATTTGTGAAGGAAATGGGTTCAAAAGCGGTTTTAGACTTTGGGATTGAGTTCTGACAAGTTAATAAGGTGTTAGGATCGACTCATTGCCTAAGGACATCTAATTCCAGGTTAGCAAAAATCCGGGATGTTACATTTGGGTCGTCAGTTGATGAATCTCGAATCTGAGACGGATCCAGAAGACAAGATTAAACGTCCCTTGGACCGCAATGAGTGGACCCAACCGGCCTAAGGCTCAAACCAATGAGTTTAGTGGGGCCCAGGGGGTCGTACAGAGCAAGCACATCGACCTGAGCGGGTTGGCCACCGTCGAACGGCGGGGGCACCGCCAGAAAGACCAGAGAGGCGCCGCGGGCTCGCGCGATCGGCGGTGCACCACCGGAAATGCCAGTGGGGCGCGGCGGCCCCACGGGATCGTCTACGCACCGTCGGACCATCCAACGGAGCGCAGCGGTGCCTCCAGATCAGAATTTGAACGACCCGAGCATGTGGGCCCCTCCCACATGTGAGGGTCCACTTAAACGGCCCTACCACTCCCCCTTTGTTCATTTTCAACCCTTTCCAAACACCTCTAGCCTTCCAAACTCTCTAAAAACCTTCCCTTGTTCTCAAATCTCCATCTCTAGACTTTTAAATCCATCCTTTTCTTTACATCTTGCACCCCTTCACCTCAATCTCTTCTAATCTTACTTTGGGCCAAATCCAGAGCTTCATCAAGTCACTGTTATAGGTGGGTCGACTCGCTGTGTCGTGGGAAATGGTCGGGGTTGTCAGGTCGAGTAGAGTAGAGAAGAAGGGGGTTAGAGATGGAACGAGATCAAGCTGAGTCCTCACCGAGCTGCCGAGTCTAGTCGGGTTTTATCTAAGTTGACTGAGTCCGATTTAGGTTGAGCTGCAGATCTGGTCGCGAACTGAGTCAGGGCCCTTTGGTTGAAGAAGTACAGGGAGGAGGAGCTCATCAGAGGTAATTTCTCCCATCTCTTGTGAGTGGGGCTAAAACCGAACCCAGTCAGCTACTCTAAGTCGACTCGGTCGAGTTTGACTTAGTTGTCTGCTAAGTTCAGTCGGTCTTGTCTTACTTTTAGAGCCTTCTTGTTCCAACAGACTTGACTTCGGGTTGTGTTCAGTCCAACTACTGTAGTAGATTCAGTTATTTTTAAAGAACCTCGAATTGGATTGAAACATGGACGAGTTTAGATTAACACTCAAGGTGAATTGTTTTCTTTTATTTCTCGAAAGTTTTAAAAGCTACGCAGACCAGAATTTGACTCCCTGAGCTATACATTTAACCCTACTCCCAAATTGGGACCAAATTGAATTTGAGGTAAGGCAACATCTCTTACTTGTGACAATTTAAGTTTACTTCAGTTTGGGATCAATGCGGGGTTAATTGATACATAAGAGATCAAAATCCCCAGCCTTAGATTTGGATATAGATTATGATTTTAAAACCTTAGTTTAGATCCTTGTTCAGTAAAAGGTGCGATGTCGTTATCTAACTGTATAAGTATTATAAATTAGGATGGAATCTAGCTTTAAGGTTCATACACGATTCTATTGATAGGATAAGTGGATCCGACATTGGAAAAGTGAGAATAACCCTTCAAACTTTTCTACATCTTGATAGTTAACTTGTTCATTCATCTTCGTTCATTTATCTTATTGATTGTTTAATGTGGTTCATTGCTTTTATTGATTTTGATTCCTTATGATGATTGATAAATTGGATTTAAATTTAATATTTAAACATGCAGTAAGATTTAAATACCTCTATTCTGATTTAAAATGAACGCTTTAGATATGCATGTGTTATATCGATATTATACATGATTTGATTTGTCATTCATGATCAATTGATGAAATGCTTGGAGGTCCTCGAACTAGTGGCCACTTTGTCTAATAAATTAAATAGAACATTTGATGTGGACTTATCATCTTATGGATCATTTGTTGCCTAAGTGGCTTTTAGGATAATCCCTTTTTATCACATCTTTACGATGGATTGTTTGCCCTATGCAGCTTGATGGAATATTTGCCCTATGTGGCTTTAATGGATCGTCTTCGTATAACCTTGCGATGGTAAGTTCCACTTGTAGAATTATAATTGGCCACTAGTTGAGGAGATTATCTTTAAACATCTTATTTGTTAGAGTCTCATGAGCAGGGGATGGTGGTATGAGACACTATTCCCGAGCTGTCAGCTTATGCTGGGTGATGACCCCCCCCCCCCCCCCCCATAGTGACCTTTGAGCTTTTTAAAAGTGGTTATTTGAAATTGGAATAATAATGATTGGGCTAATCATGCATTTTGATGACATACGGACGTTACCGGGTGGTTGATGTAAGACACGGGGGTTTTCTTAGATCACAATGGGTTATACCATTGAGTATTTTAGTGGGTGATCCTAAGTTATTATTACGTGCCTTCGAACAACTGTGGGTTGTTCTTGTTGCATGGACTTTTCTGGGTGCCTAGTCCTCCTTAGGGCATACCTTTGAGTACTTTTTTGGGAGACTAGTTTACCTTGGGTGTCCTCGTTGCATGGTCTTTTCTGGGTGGCTAGTTCTCCTTAGAGTGTACCTTTGAGTACTTTTCCGGGTTGCTAGTTCTCTTGGGCGACCTTTTGCCAGCTGGATGTATATCTCCAGGTCTGTGAGCATGAGCATGCATCTATGCATTAAAATAAGAATATCTTTGTGAGATTTATTTAATGAATGTGCATTTGATGAACCTTATCTGATTACTATTATAGTTATTGTGAAATATTTGTTAAACATTGTTCCTAAAATAACTATGCTTAATTATTTTGATGATACGATATATCTTGGGGGTTATACCTCATTGGAATAACCATTGATGTTATCAAACCATATTCAGTTGCATATGCAGATGATGCACATGCTGGTGTTCATGTGGAATAGGAGGAGCCATATGATCTTATGACTCTCTATTCCCGATTTCATTTGCATTTATTTTGTACTATCATATTTCTTAAAAACTTAAGACATTGGTTTGTATAAATTTTCAGGCAACCACTTGAATATCTGGACTCCCTCTTATACTTAATTTGTTTATATTCCGCTATATTACTAACTCTGATAAAGAAAAAAAATGTACGTGAAATTTGAGTCACCTTTAAAGGTTAACACTCGAGTTTTTAGAAAATGAGTAGGGTACTCAGGTTTTGAGAATCGGGGTGTTACAGATTCTCTCTTTGGTGCAAGTACTATGTTGGGAATCCTCCTCTAACAATCAAATAAATATCGTGGATGTAATACGTATTCGGTAGCAGCCCCTGGGGCAACACGCAATTCCATGTATCATGGGTAGTGGTGCACAAATCGATGTAAGTAACTCGCAATGCGTGTTACATCACCTTTGGGATTGGATGTTGTAAATAGTCGCTTCATGAACAAATCGTGTCACGTAATTCATCCAGTCATGTGTTGCGTCGTCTTAGAATAACCGCATAAATCCATGTTAATTATGAGACACGCCGGCGAATCTCTGTAGAATGGGATGCAGGGCGAGCCGGATAACTCTAAATCATTTTCCACATTGTGCGATCGTTAAGTGTGATGAACCGCATATACTTTGCTAGGCATGCATCTCATGTAGGTTGCTTGTGCATATGATACCTCTCATAATTGTGGAGTGTAACACCTCAGAAAAATCCGTATAAAGACTTGAGTACCACCTCAGGCAGAAATCACTAAGGACCAAATTCTATGGAAATTAGACAAAAATTAATTATGTACTAAACTAAATAATCAGTGGAATTAGCTTCACTCACTATCTATACGAACTACAAGACCCAAAACCACTAGAATCACTAACTCAACATTACCCAAGAACCTAGGAGCAATCTTAAAACCTAGTTGCTCTTGGGAGCGCGTTGAAACTCTGTATCGGACCTGGATCGTGAAGCCGAAAGTCTGATAACAGCGAAACTATAAGGTTATGACCACCTTACTGGGCTTGACAACCATCGCAGGAATCGAGCCCAAATAGTATCCAGAAACGCACAACTTGAGCCCTGAGCGAAGTGTGTGAGAAACGCGAATATCCTTTGAAAATGCTTTAAAACTTAAGTGAATTGGGTCATTTGCTTGCAGGCAAAATTTAGGACTTCAGACCGTCAGTTTCTGACCAAACTATACCCATGGATCAGGAAAATTTCCCTGCACATATCCATATACTTGTGGCCTGATCGAGTAGTGACGACCGTTGATCTGAAACAGGTCCTTCTCGGCCGATCGGTTTGTCAGATCGTACCATAAACACAGTCCTGGCGTAAATCCATTGTCAGGGAACTTAGTCCACGACTTAGGTGAGAAATGGACCTTCTAAAGGGCCCCGTTTGTTAAAAACAGGCACCCTTTGGCTATACCCTAAGTATACCATGGCCCTGGGACCATTGACATCACTTTTGGGCCTATTTAAAGCCCTTAACCCACCCCTCTCTCATTCCACACGAATTTCTCTAACCCTAGGATAGAGAAAAGAGAAAAGAGGAGAGAAGAGTCAGGAGAAGAGAGAGGGATCAGTAGATCGTTGCTGGGATTCACTCCCACCACTCCACGTACCGAATCATCTCTCCCATTTCGCTACACCAGCGATTCTGACTATGATTTGGGTAAGAAATCCTAACCCTAATATCGTTTTAGGAATCCAAATAGAGGGATCGACGAAATAGCTAACCTATTTCATGATTTAGGTAGCCGTTGTGCTGTAGACGGAGACGTAGTGTACGAACCGAGTTCGTAACGGGTGTACCGACGAAAGGTGAGGACTATAAACATTTAGGTTATGGTTTTTAAGGCTTTCAATGTCAGTTAATGATTTATGACTGACTTGATTGCTGCCACATGCGCTTAGATACAATGTTTTCCATATACGACACAAATATGAACTATGTTAAAAATATAATGCATTCCATGTGTTTGTTGAAATGTTTGAATGAAAATGAAATCACGATTTGTGCTTGCCATGACTATTAATCTAGATTGCATGATTGTTGTATGTATGACAACTCCTTCGTGAAAGGATTTGCCATAATATATGTTATAACTAATTTATTTCATGTATGTTGAAATGTGTAGTCTAAGTGTTTGATAAAATGTCTGAATGACAAATTACTTGTTGAATTGTATTTAATGAGGGTGTTGAGATAGGATTCTCAACTACCTCAGCTATATGTATAAATTCCTTCATGTAACTTTATCCTCAAATGTGTGATTTATGTAGAAAATGCATATGTATAATTACATGTTCAAGGTATTGGCTAAAATGCTCAAATGGGATTTATTTATGAAATGTTCGTTAAATTCCTATATGATTATCACATGTATCCACATGTTGCATTTGAGTGTGATTGGGACTACTACCTAGTCCAAGCAATCGGTAACGGTTTCCGATCGAGTGGCCGAACTAGTCTCGCCACAACGGATACGTTCGATGAATCCGAGTCGTACGGTGATTATCGACAGTGGTTAGGCCATAAGGAGCACGTATGCGCTCCATGTCGATTAATTTAGCGTGAGCTTGTACCAATCGAACTTGTCAAGTAACCCGGTTGGCCTAATATGTGTTTACCATGTGTGGACGCTACTGCTTGAATCTAAGGTACCACTTACCAATATAAAGTCCATTTCAACCTTGGTACCACGATCCGTTAAGACTCATGAGTCGGGCATGGTGGTATGGGACACCATGGTTAAGCTGTCAGCCTACGCTTGGGTGACGAGCCTCCCCATAGTGACCAGTGAGCTCGTGAGCCGAATACAGTGGTATGAGACACTGTATTCGAGCTGTCGGCCTACGATCAGGTGACGAGCCTCTCGTAGTGACCTTGAGTATAAATTAGGCCTACGCTGAGGTGACGAGCTTCCCATAGTGACCTCGAGTGTAAACTCATGAACTTGCCTATCCACTACTTTTAAATTAGGGGTGATGTTTTTCTATAACTTGCCTATCGTATGTGATTAACTAGGATTGACGACCCTAGATGGATCATCATTTGGGTAAATGATATAATGGGAGGTACCTTTGCTTCCCGAATTTGCTGTATGAATAAGCCTAATAAATTACTTGGCTAACACGACCATGCACTGCATTGCATGTGCTTTGGCGAGGAAGTGTACGTTTAGGGAGTTTGCCATGCGTGACTGTGAGACGATGTCGCTGAGGGAGTGTAGGCGAGGGCATGCATCATTATAGCATACCATTTCTACATTAACAAGAGTACTTAGGACATGCTTGTTGTACTGCTTTATCATTACTGCTTGACTAAATTGATAACATGTTAACCTTTGCCTTATAGCTCCATTGAGTTGATCACTCACTCCTACTCTGGGACGGTGTTTTAAAACAACAACCAGACTCTGTTTTAGCTGCAGATGGTGGCAAGGCTTATGTGACGGAGCCGGACTTTTATGATGATGAGGAGGAGTTCTCCTACGTTCATCTCTCAGGCGGGTCTGTGTAGACCTAGAGCTGCGTTGTCGGGATTACAAGGATATTGGATTAGTAGAATATTCACATTTTGTCATTTTGTATAACTTGAAACAAATTTTGTATATATTCAGCATGGTAGCACGTTCATACTCTGGAGGTCATGAAACACGTATATACTTTATGCATTTAGTTCAGTCTTCCGCTTGCTTATTTAAATTAACTCTGGAGTATGATATGCTGTTTTAGTGTAATCCCACTCATGTTTAATGCACTAATATGGACAATATTCAAATATCATTATCTATGTTGCATAAGTGATGCGTTGGAACTTGGGAGTTGAGCTTTGCTCAACCCTCAATTTTCAGGACATTACAAGTTGGTATCAGAGCATAATTTAGATTAAACTGGACCTGAGTTGTGGTAACACTACGCACACTGACGTACTTTGACTTAGGTGGGGGCGATAAATTGTAGAAACAAATGTAGAATTCTCAGTTTCACCGACGGGCAAAACTGACATCGGAAATGCACCCCGTATGCATCTAAGATCATGTGAAATGATCTCAATCCCCTCTTAGACTGTCAATCGACGAGTTTGAGTTAGTTTTCGATGAATACCAAACTTAAATCACGTCAAAAGGTGTGAATATGTGCACGATGGGTTCCAAAAATGCCTCAAACGGACATAGGGGTCCAAACCACACGAAACGGGGGGAACCAGAGGGTCCCCTGCAGCATTCCTGCACCCCAGGAGGGGGAGGCCACCGCCCCCAGGGCGAAGCCACCTCCCACTATCCGACCGCGGCGCCACCACATCAACTGCGGCGGGCCCGCGGGTCCGGCGGCCCGCCGCCCTTCCCACATGCTTGTGGGGCCCGTTTTCGTGTAGGACCACCCTATTTGGGTCCCCTTTTGCTCCCTTTATCCATTTCACCCCCTAGCTCTCAAAACTCTTCAAACCTCTACAAATCCTCATTTTTCCTCTCAAACCTCCATACCCTTGTCACCTAGCTTCATCTTCATCAAAATCTTGCACCCACCTTCACTGTTTTCTCAAACCCATCTCCTACAACCATCCATCTCCCTCATTTCTCCTCATTTGAGTACACAAACCCATCTTTGTGTCTCATAGAACCCAAAACCCACAAACCCATCTCATCCTTCAAGTCTTCTTAACCCCATGACTTTTTTTGAGCTAGTTGCTACAATCTTCTCGCTCTCCACGCTCCTTTCCCTCATGGGAAAGAGAAGGCATCCACGGATGAAGCCAGGCCTAGCAGCCCTTCCCGTCCAAGGAAGCAGACAAGCACCGAGGCTAGCGCTAGCATCGAGCGAGAGCGAAGGACGAAGCGAGATCTCGATCCCCAAATTCCACTCGAAAGATCTCTACCGCCGGGCATCGGACATGGTAAGTTTTGTGGCCATAAAGTTGTGTTTGAAGCACATGTTGACGAAAGCCTATTTGGGCTATACCCGATGATAGACCTCCTGTTGGAATCCAGGTGGGGTCCCATATTTGAAGGCAAGTCTCATGCTTGTGAAACTACTGTCTGAACCTTCTATGCCCACATACGGGATCCACTATTGAAGTCTCTACAGTTCACTATCCCCGTGGGAAGGCGGGCTGCCATAGTTGATGTAAGTGTGATGGCTCGAATTATGGGGATTGAACGTGGTGAGGTACATGCTAGTGAATCTCATCTTAAGAGTGTGCGAGAAAGGATTGCTGCATGCGGTTTCTTTGTGGCAGACTGGTTCACTGGAAGCAAGGCAATTGCCTCCCATCGACTAAGATGACTCATGACTTACGCCCACTCCACCACATATTCACATACAATGTGTATCCTAGGTGGAGCAACCATACCAAATGCACACATTTGATGGTGGACTTCCTGTACAAAGTTGGGCAAGGAGACAAGCTGTGTCTGCCTACGTTGGCCCTGCTACAGATAATACAGACCGCACGTGCTGTTAGGGGAGATATTTCACTCCCATTCGGCCGACTTATATGCAAGATTGCTCATGATTTTGGCTACAGACTTAACATAAATGAGCTCATGCCGATCCACTTCATTAATGACACTACACTTAACAACATAGGTATTGGGCCACGACAATGCCAAGCTCGACTCGATGAGAGTGGGGATGAGATAGAAGAGAGTAGTGAAGAAGAGGAAGAAAATGAACTAGAGGAAGGAAGTGAGGAAGAAGAGGAGAAAGCCCAGGACTCTGATGGGGGACCTCTTATTACTTCACATGACGACCGCCATGATCGAGATGCCTTAAAAGCCCGCCTAACTCAGATTGAAGAGAACCAGGCCGCCCTAAGATAGAAGGTCAAGAAGACCTAGGCCAAAGTGAAGCAAAAGCTTGAAGAGAATCAGGCTTATGTGAAATAGAAATTTAAGAAGATGTCTCGCACCTTGAAGGCTCTCCTGTGCTGTATGCAGGACAAGGGCGCTCCTCTGCCTTCACTAGAGTCGGACGACTAGTCGTATGTTGTAGTCATCTTTTGCTTTGTTTTGTTCCTTGCTTTCTATGTAATAGCCCTTGTTGGCTTAGTTGGATATTAGTAGTTAGTTTTAAAGCTTTTGTTAGATTAGCTCACATGCATCTTCTGTCATGATCCATGTAAGACTGCATCTCATGTATTGTGACAATTTTGGTTAAATGAAATGCATGAAGCTTCTTTTGATTTAGAATGTGTAAAATGCTTGAAAAAATTGAGTATTGTTATTCAAAATCTTACACGTGTTGCACCCTATGTTGTATATAGGGAATGCCCCCTAAGAACACTCGGAGCATTGCACGTCTCGCACTTGGCGGATCGTTTGACGGGGCACTTTCCCTAAGCGATAGCCATACGAACCCTAGCTTGGGCCCGGACTTTGAGACAATGCTGGATTCACAGTCGGCCACTGGCCGCACCAATGGGCCAACACCTAGTGCACCACCGGTTCCGGAATAGAACCGTGCATCCTCGTCGATGCCACACAATCATCAGGCTCCTCCTCCTATTAGGTTGGAACAGATGATGCTCCTAATGCAGTAGCAGTAGTAGATTTGGACCACTATTGCAGGGGCCTTTGCTTAGAACATGAACGTGGTCCCGCCTGCAACACCTGTGCACCCGGTTGGAAATATGACTACCAGCGGTCTTGTTGAGCGCTTCCAGCATTTTCGACCTCCCACCTTTGCTGGCACTCACAGGCCCAAGGAGCCGAATACTGGCTCGATCGCATCTCTAATATGCTGAAGCCGCTGCACTGCACTGCATTGAGGCAGAGCAGGTTGAGTTATTTACATATATGTTCGAGAAGGAGGCTAGTCTATGGTGGGACAGCATCCTACGGACAGTTCCTTTAGGACACGTGTGGATGTGGGAAGCTTTTGAGACTGGCTTCCATGGGAAATACTTCCCCCTCACTTACTGTAATGAAAAGGAGGGTGAGTTCCTTCGCCTCCGACAAGGAGGGATGACCGTTGCCGAATATGAGAACAAGTTTACGGAGCTAGCCAGATACGCTCCTTTGATCCTAGCAAAAGAGCCGATGAAGATGCGGCGATTTTCTGAGGGTCTGTGGCCCGAGATACGTACGAAGATGTGTTGCGCTAGCATTCCTAATTATGCTGAGCTAGTGAACATGTCCTTGTGAGCTGAGCAGGATGGGGATAGACTATCCCGTACATTTATGCCCATGGGTCTGAGGCATCGACTTGATTTGCCGAACAGACCGTTCCTCAGCAAGTGGCCACGTGCAGATTCGCCTCCTATGCTTACGGCTCCACCGACCCAGCCGAGGTGATCAGATTTGTGGTTCACCTACTGCAAAAGGTTGGGCCATATGAACACTTATTGCTTTACCAAGATGAGGGACAACGACTTCACGCCTCTTCAGAAAATCAACCGTCAGATGCCACAAGCTATCTCAGCTTCACCTCTGCGATCAGCACCGCCAGCATAGCCTTTTTATAGGCCAAATGTACCTCAAAATAGGCCGCCTCAATGACCTATGGCAGCGTAACCGAATCGTCCTTAACAAGCTCGGGTGCACTCACTTACAGCTGAGGCATCCAAGACAACAACTGCAGCACCATTGGCTTTCGAAGTCACAACACACATCCAAGGTATACCAGTCTTCCTATTGGTGGACACCGGGTCCACTATTTCAATAATATCATGCGCAACAGTCAAATGACTAGTATTGGAAACTACTCCTATGGTTGGGGTAAGACTCCTTACCGCCACAGGGACCTTCTCAGACACTACCAAGATTTGTAAGGGTTGCTCGATAGACATAGGAAGCAGAACAATACTCGTTGACCTGATTGTTGCCCCGCTATATCATTACGTTGTCATCCTCGGTATGGATTGGCTCACCGAGATGAAGGCAGAGATCGATTGTGATATTAGAGTGGTGATAGCCCATGGATCTGAGGGCACGACCTTTACTTTCCCAGTTCAGGTCAGTTGGTACTACCGCATTAGTTGTTATGCTACCTTGCTAGAGAATTTGATGGTCCGAGACTTGGGAACATGCCTGTAGTCCGAGATTTCACAAACGTGTT